>CAWUFW010004494.1:0-337500 GCA_963921515.1 Calotriton arnoldi | reverse complement strand
CTTCTTCTCCAATATGAGCATCTTTGCTTCTTTGAACTTGTCTGCCGCGCTGTGGCTCTTGGCGTCATCTGGGAGGAGGAAGTCTACCTCGTTGTTACTGCGGATAATCTCATCCAGCGCCATCTTGAATCTCTTTGTGGAGACCGGGACTCCATAGTATAGTTTGAATATTTCCTCTGCCACCAGGTCTCCCTGAAATGAAACAAATGTGTGTTTGAATCAGAGATGGTGCCTGAAGTTCATGCAAACATTGTCTGAGCTTGTGACTTGTGTGAGCTCAGCCTGGTGCAGGTGAGCTCAGCCTGGTGCAGGTGGGCGCCTCTGGTACCCTTCAACAACTGCATCACACACTTCCAACAGTGACTCCACCACACACCTTCTGCAGGCCCCTCAGTAATCTGTTGCCCCCCATAACCCATCCACCCTCGAATCCTCGGATTCTGGCTTTATTTCAAGGGTGGAATGAAGCTCTCCACGGTGATCGCTTCCACCCTCCCCCGCGCTCTTCCACCCTCCACCCGCATCCCCCCCAAGATCATACATGCCAATATTGAATGAACCCGGCAAAACTGAGATATTGAAAACATTGCGGGCGGGGGGTGGGGGGGTTTGATGTTCCACATAGACTCACATTGAAGCGGAGTTCAGGTGGGAGACAGCGACAATAAAGCCATTTTTGCCTTAAAAATTCTGGAGTCTCCTGCCTAATCCGGTCTGTTGGAGAGCACATGGCCAGCTTTAGGCCGCTGCAGCCGGTGCCACTGCACGGGGCGCCATGCCCAGCAGGTGCCATTGGAACTTGCATATCGGCACCGTGCGCATGGTCCCAAAGCTTGCAGTGGGCACCATTGCAGAGGGCGTCATGTGGAAATTAAAGAAGGACACTTGTTCCCGCCACATGGATTACTAGTGTAATTGCTGGCTGCGCCTCACTGCCTTGTATTCTCAGAACACCTGCTTAAATTAAGCTGTCAAATGGCACTAAAAGTCTGCTTCCTAAAGTTTGTTGTTGCTCGCCTCAAGACAGGAGGACACGCCTGCTGCACAGAACTGTACAATGCGGATTACTGACCTGCCTTTAAGGTGGATAGCTCACTGGGTTACTCCTTTTGTTACTTACAATTCATAAGCAGGGCCACTGGAATTATGTGGAAAAGGGGGACCAATTTCGCTTCAAAGTTAACTTGATTACGCAGCAAGAAAAGGCAAATTATGCGGCATAATGCAGCACATTTTGTGATAGTATTACTTCATTATTGCGTCATTTTTACACCTGCCAATAGTGTCTGAGAAAAGAGCTCACCTTATTTAGTACCAATTTAACACCCAAATACAACAATTAACAACTGGAAGATAACCAGAAAACCTTTGCAAAAAGCCTTCCGGTGTGCAGGAACCCGAGTCGCCGTGATTTTCATAACTATTAATCAGTTTTAGCTAGAAATGTTTTGGGGGGTAAAATCTGGAGATTATGTGGCAGATGATGGATTATGTGGTAAACACGGAAATCAAAAATTGCAGCACGTACAGAATTGCATAATTCCAGCACAGTGACCAATGAACTGTCAGTACAGAGCTGCATGGTATAGGTTAGAACATTATGTTTTTCCCAGTCTTTCATTATCCTAACGTTGCTAAAAAGGGTTTGTTTGGGTAGACATACATTCGTATTAGTAAAGCCGACCCCATCCACTGTGGTACGTTTTAAATCCCGAGTTTGTGCTTCTCCAGACAAAACTATCTTAAAACATTCTGCCTACTAGTACGGATGACATTTGACCCCTACACCAATGTGTGTGTGATATAAAGCGCTCGGACACCTTCCACTCGTATGAGAGGTGCTATAAAACAAATAAAATATTTGTGAGAGAGAGGCTGTGGAGAGATGAGCGGCACTGTTGTAGAGTGGTAGTGATGGACTCTGTAGAGCAGGTAATGGGGACGGGGGTTGCACCGAGCTCCGCCAGCACTAAAGCCGGCTCGGGCGTGTACGCAAGGTCCTGACCAGTGCTCTAGAAGCGAGCTACAGCCTGGACAATTTTTATAACATTCATGAGTTCTATTTATTTACGATTTTTATATGCCCAAAGGCACCAGAGCACTTTTTAGTAGACTTATGTCTTTACATGGACAATTACAGAGGCTTCAAAATTACCAAATTGGGGGGCGGGGGGGATTCTAAAACATTTTTCACTTGGTTAGCGTCACAAAAGTGATGCTAAACAGCACACAATGTTTTTTTCCTGATTCACTTTCCAGTGCAAAACTTGTTTTGCCCTGTAAAGCACCCAAAAGTACTGCAAAGCAGTGCGAAGCACTGTTTTGCGTTACCTAGCGCCAAGGGGGCGTTACATGGGTAGTACATGGGACTTCCCATGCAACCACTCATGCTTTTTTACCCTAAACCCTGTCTACTAACATTAGTAGACAGGGTTTAGCTCCACAAATGAACACCACTGAAAAGCAGGAGTTAAAAAGAGATGTTTTCATTTCTCCTTTCTTTTCTGACTTTGCATGTGTGCCGCACTGTGCAGCACACATACAAGTTGGGAAAAGGATTAAAGTTAGCCTAAATATGGTATTTTTTACAGGAAGGGTACCCTTCCTGTACACAACCTATGCTAGACTCAGGCACACACCCTAGCACTATGGCGCTAAGGTGTGCGTCTGGCGCTCGGCAGCTGTAATAAGCGCCGGTGCTAGGGAGAGGGGAGGAAAGAGACATTTCTATGTGAATATGGCGCTCTCATGCTCCCTTCCTGACACGCAACGCAGTGCAGCATTTTTGGATACTGTGCTGCATTGAGTGACACCTTTGAGAATATGGTCCATAGTTACATAAGGGCAAGAATTAAAAAAGGTACTTAATTACAGGAAAATAATAAACACATTGTAGCGGAAGTGCATACAGCAGCGGAAAGGTTGTTAGCACCAGAGGAAGTGGAGGCCGAGTAGTTGTGGCCCAGAGGTGAGTGGACAGGTTCACGCTGGAGAGGATGCGCTACAAGGACTTAGCTAAAATATCATTGAATTCTAGGCACTAGATCCGAAAATCACATCGAGCCCGTCGGCTGCGGTTATCTTGGGGCTAGTGCCGGGGTGCTCACAGTAATCTTGGGGCCCCTCCGGATTACTAAACGTTCAATGGGCCTTGTTTTGAAGCCGGAGTCCCAGTCACGCGTCACTGTCACAAATGCGAGACCAGGGACTCCTAACTCAACGTTAGGCCAAGTAAGGACACCGTTTGAGATAGCCCTGCTCACCCCCTTAGTAGCTTGGCATGAGCAGCCAGGCCTATCTCCAAGGCACGAGTGTACAGTGTGTGCAACCACGCCCACAGCAACCCCCTGGTGAAACCACAAATGGACTCCACACGAGGTTGATAAAAACGAGTAATTTATGTAAAAAGAGATACGATCAGACCACACGATACAAAAGCCAACATATAATATAGGGTAATATTCGTTCCGGCTGGTTGGTAGGTTCAAATCCCAACCACCGCTTTCAAAATGCTATGCTGGTCGCAATGCTAGAATCACACACGTTGCAATGGACAAACAATAGTGCACTGCGTAACGATACAATCCTGTGCTGGGCAAAGGAGAAATAATACAATGCGTAATGATACACCCCGGTACCTGCAATGGGAGAAATAATGCAATGCGTACCGCTACAATCATGTACTGCGCAATGGAGGAATAATGCAATGCGTCACACCCCAATCACGTACTTTACAATGAAGAGATAATGCAATGCGCGCCGCCACAATCATGTACTTTGCAATTAAGGAATAATGCAATGCGGGCGCTACAATCCTGTACTGCGCAATGAAGGAATAATGTCAGGCGTCCTAAGACAGTCCGGCAGTTCGTTAGCAGCAATATTGGCAATGTGTATTACGACAGTCAGCCTCTTCGATAACAGTTGCCCCCCACACGTATCCAGGATGACATAAAGTACAGCTTCCCACTCTGGCCCCAGTACCGCCACTCCTTTGGTCAGTACGGGCCCCAATCTGAGCCGAAGCAAAGGCTCACGTCGCCAGAAGGACTGAGAGGCCGAGAGAGTGTCCCTCCGAGCCCGCGCCCCGCCCAGGCAGTGATCCACGTTACCTGGGGGCGCGACCCCACTCTCCTCTCCTCCTTCAACGAACTGGGCCTTTCGTGCAGAACTTTCTCAATGGGCCTCAGCGGCTCGGCCTGGCAGCTCAGCTCCTCCGGGGCTGCCGGTCTGGGCCGTGACTGTTAGGAAGGTCTCAGGCGGCCGCAGGGCACACGTACCCTACGCCTCTGAGATTACGTTACTCCGGGTGCACGTTCACCACAGGACTGGCATGAAGCCACACACACAACACTGATGGGACTTCAAGTCGACTCCGAGTGCACGTTCACCAGGCACTCCTTCCTGCGGTCTCAGTTGGCACCAAGACATGCACACCACGCTGCAGAGACTCACTTTCTTCCGGTGCACACGATGATCAGCCGATCACCTCCACAGTCCCAGGTTGCACCAAAGCACGCACACTGCTTCACTGAGACTTATTCCAACTCCGGTGCCCCGATATCCAGGCTCTCTTCACCAACCCCTTCGGCCGCACCCTCACACGCTCACCATGTCCAAGCCTCACTTCTCCTCCGGTGCACTCGATGACCAGGCGCTCCTCACCAGCGCCTCCGGTGCACCCCAACACGCACCCTGCGTGTCTGAGACTCACTCCACTTCCGATGCACGTGTTGACCAGGTGCTCCTCGCCAACGCCTCCTGTGCACCACGACACGCACCCTGCGCGTCCGAGACTCCCTTCACCTCCGATGCACATGCTGTCCAGGCACTCTTCACCAGCGCCTGCGGTGCACCACAACACGCACCCTGCGCGTCCGAGTCTCACGTCACCTCCGATGCACACGCTGACCAGGCGTTCTTCACCAACGCCTGCGGTGCACCATGACACGCACCCAGTGCGTCCGAAACTCACTTCACCTTTGATGCACACGTTGACCAGGTGCTCCTCGCCAACGCCTCCTGTGCATCACGACACGCACCCAGCACGTCCGAGTCTCCCTTCTCCGCCGTGTGTCCAAGATCACAGGGCACACCTTCCGAGGCTCTCAAGCTGCCACAACATGCGCCCACCGCGTCGCTTGAAACTTCTCCGGAAACTTTTATGTTCCTGTGTTTCCAAACAGGAAGCCAGCTCACCTCGGGCCCTTGGGGTAACAAGACACAGCACAAAGCACAGTCTTCTTCAAGCAGGGGGACCCAGTGCACAAAGCACAGTCCCAACAGCCTCTTCCTAGGTTAAAACAGAAAACTGCAGACCAGCCCCAGATCACGAAGCAAGGGTCGGTCCTTCCCAGCAGTCTCTTCAGTTGTTCCTTCCTTAGCAGAGGTTCTTCTTGACCACGAAATGGGTCCAAGCCTTTTCAGTCTCAATCCATTTCTATTCCAACGTTCAGGGGTTTCAGCTCTCATAGTTATACCCCTAAATGTCTTTGAAGTTCGTTGTGCTCAGGGGTCCCTGACCCCTCCCTAAATCAGTTCTGGGTGTCTCCCTCCCAGTGTCACCTTTCTCCCTTTGATACTGGGGGTCTGGATCCTTAATCACTCAGCAGGAGATGGGTCAATTGTTTTATAGCCGCAACCCAGGCCTCTTCACCTCCCGGGGTTTCTCCTCGCCTACTCTCCAGATGCAGGTCAGCCTGGTGCGATCTCAACCCCTCCCTGGGTCAAGACCTCCCCCCAGCACCTCTCCCCTCTCAGAGCCAGACAGTCAATCCACATTCAGCAGAGACACACAGAAATGCTTAAAGCACAAACTCAGCCACTTTCTAAAAGAGTAGTTTCTGAACACACAGTGACAAAAGCACTTTCATAGAAAGATGTGTTATGACACTGTGAGTTTATACATACTAAACTTCACCTCTTTATTTTAAACTTATGGGAAACTAGGCTAACAAACACAATACCCAGCCTCCCCCATTCTGTCCAATGGGCAGGATGGCCTTTCACCAGTGAAAAACGAAATGGAGTGTTTTTCACTGTCAGGACATAACACACACCTCAGTATATGTCCTGCCTTTTGCTTACACTACCCCCTGCCCAGGGGCTACCCGGGACCTACCACAGGGGTGCCCACCGTGTACGCAAAAGGGAAAGTAAGGCCTGACAAGTGGTTGCACTTGTCAGGACAACATGCTAACTTAGCAAACTGCGCGCAGGCCCTTCACTGCAGGCCTGAGTTCCCTTCTCCGCGCACCCTTTGCATTACTAGCCCTGGCACACACAGTGCACATCACTAGGGACTTTACTAGTAAGGCAACATACCAATCATGGCCAACCAATTACCATTACACTTTACACAGGGAACACTTGTACTTTGACACTGATCAGCAGCGGCAAAGTACCCAAAGCATCTAAATTGGCAACTCTATGTCAGGAAAACGGTCTAGGGGGAAAGCAAAAAGTTTAGGGAACTTTAGCCAAAAAGGCCAAGTCCTACAGGCCTGATGTGAGGGGAGTGCATACAATACTTTCCAGAGTCCATCTGCAACTGGTTGTAACAGGAAGCCAGGGAAAGCAGGAAGAAATACAGTAAAATGATGCAAGCATCTGTTACCCCCAAAACCAGACCCGCTGCAGCATTTACAGGGCCCTGTGCGGGGGTAAGGGGTCCCTGTGCGGGGGTAAGGGGTCCCTGTGAGGAGGCAAGGGGACCCTGTGAGGGGGTAAGGGGTCCCTGTTATGGGGTAAGGGGACGCTGTGAGGGGGCAAGGGGGCCCTGTGAGGGGGTAAGGGGTCCCTGTGCGGGGTTAAGGGGTCCCTGTGTGGGGGTAAGGGGTCCCTGTGCGAGGGTAAGGGGACCCTGTGAGGGGGCAAGAGGACCCTATGAGAGGGCAAGGGGTCCCTGTTCAGGGGCAAGGGGACCCTATGAGGGGGCAAGGGGTCACCAGCGTCTGCCTGAGCAGTGCGCATAAACAATATCAGATCAAAGTAGGGATTTAACACAAATTTAAACGAGACAGATTCAGAGATTGTGTCTTGCTGCCATCTACTGGCCACACTATGCTCGAGCAGCTGAAGTGTTAACAAGTCATAATCCTGCTCTCGTGCAATAGTCAAATTGTCTCGAGGTAAACACCCTTGGACACTAAGGGGCATATTTATAAGGTCCTTTGCGTCACTCTATGAAGCCACTCAAGCCCACCTTGCTTGGCCCTGCGTGGCTCCATAAACTTCAAGTAATGTAATGCTGCGCAAATTGCTGCGTTGCCTTACTCTGCGCCAGGGAGGCGTTTCCATGGGTGTCGTGTGGATGTTCCCACACAACATCCATGGATTCTGACACATTCCAAGATTTACAAGAACAGGTAATCCTGGGACTTCGCCAAATGCGCAGCTTCATAAATCTCGTTTTGCATGTGCGTCGCTCTTTCACACTATTGCGTGGTGCAAGAGCGACCCAGAGGCGCTGGTGAATATGCCCCTAAGTATACAAAACAGTGATGAAGCACACCACAACGACACCTGGGTGAGCTGACCTTTCCATGTCTTTTGGATTCCTGCAGTTGGTTTGGGTGTGGTCTTTACCCATTATGTGCCATCAAGTTGTGGGGCAACAAGGGCAGCACTTCTGCAATCTTGGGGTGGTTAGGATAGGAAGAAAGGTTTGCAAGCCATGAGCTACAGTTCTCAAATTCAAATTCTTACAGGCTATGTTCGCTCTTCCAAGGCCAATAAACAAAAGGCCTGCACCGCCGGAGCGTCACATTTTTTGACACACTGTCAGCATAAGCCTCTCAATCATATCTATGAGGCGACTCAAAGCCGCGCTGCATGTTCTTGAATGGCCTCACAGATATGGAGTAAGACAAAGCAGCGCATGGATTTTGACGCTGCCCTAGTTTTACAAAATCACGTAAACCTGGGGCAGCACCAACACCTCGCGCCCCAGAGCAGGCGGAACGAGGAGAATTGTTATAGTTTCTCATTTTTTCTGAATTCTGCAGCACATACAACAAGGAAAACATCTCTCGGGATTGGTTTTGTGTAGGAAGGTGCCCCTTCCTGCAAAAAACAATCCTGCCTGCAACGGAGGCCCCCTTGCACCATGGTGCAACGGTGCTTGATTTGGGGCTAGGCAGAACATTGTGCACCAGTGCAGGGAGAAAGGAGAGGAATGCATACTGTGCATTTCGCCCTTTCAAATTGGCGTAGGGCAGCGCAGCCCTGCGATAATTCCTCATAAATGAGGCCCTGAGTATCATTAAACAGCCTGTTATTTACAGCGGGGAGAGACAGCGCAGCTGTGGCGTACAGTGTTGGACATACAAACAACTCTTTATTATTAAAATACCAACTCCACTTTCTTTCTTACAATAAATACTGTCACTTTATCAAGCTCCCGACACACACAAACGATGCCTCTCCCGACATCCACTCTCTAGACAGAATACACCCAGCCCTCCACCAGTCCACCAAAATGAATATTTTGTTACGCATCCTAACTGTCTGGTAAGAATCATCTCTTCTGCTAATACTGCAAAGAAAAGGACTCAAACACAGTTTACGTAATCTAAAGACCTAAAAAGTGAAACCTGGGATACATGTGTGAAAACCACAGCCATTTCCAGATAGGCAGCGAACATGCTTGCGACAGGGACCATTGAACAGCGCGTTAACAACAGTCACGGCGGAGCCCGAACAGGCTGTAGGTGGACTCTAGCGATACAAAAGGGGATGATGGACGGAACGTTTGAGCCAATCAAACACTCACCCCCAGTCAACTGATCTGGGTTTAATCCATCATCATTCTTTAGCTCACTCCACCACCCCAGTTCAGACATGGCCATATGCAAATCAGTCTGACCCTGTGCCTCATGGGAACAGTCCAGCCCGAACTGCCAAGCCATGTCTTCCCTGGACCGGAAACAAGCATCCTAGGACCGGTTTCTGGCATTTCAGCCGTCATCAGCCAGGCTTGCTTGAATCCAGTGGCAAAGTGAGCAAGGGACCCACGTCTGGGCATACCCCCGCCAACTTAGGGCGACCAAAGCGATACAAAGGGGATGATGGACGGAACGTTTGAGCCAATCAAACACTCACCCCCAGTCAACTGATCTGGGTTTAATCCATCATCATTCTTTAGCTCACTCCACCACCCCAGTTCAGACATGGCCATATGCAAATCAGTCTGACCCTGTGCCTCATGGGAACAGTCCAGCCCGAACTGCCAAGCCATGTCTTCCCTGGACCGGAAACAAGCATCCTAGGACCGGTTTCTGGCATTTCAGCCGTCATCAGCCAGGCTTGCTTGAATCCAGTGGCAAAGTGAGCAAGGGACCCACGTCTGGGCATACCCCCGCCAACTTAGGGCGACCAAAGCGATACAAAAGGGGATGATGGACGGAACGTTTGAGCCAATCAAACACTCACCCCCAGTCAACTGATCTGGGTTTAATCCATCATCATTCTTTAGCTCACTCCACCACCCCAGTTCAGACATGGCCATATGCAAATCAGTCTGACCCTGTGCCTCATGGGAACAGTCCAGCCCGAACTGCCAAGCCATGTCTTCCCTGGACTGGAAACAAGCATCCTAGGACCGGTTTCTGGCATTTCAGCCGTCATCAGCCAGGCTTGCTTGAATCCAGTGGCAAAGTGAGCAAGGGACCCACGTCTGGGCATACCCCCGCCAACTTAGGGCGACCAAAGCGATACAAAAGGGGATGATGGACGGAACGTTTGAGCCAATCAAACACTCACCCCCAGTCAACTGATCTGGGTTTAATCCATCATCATTCTTTAGCTCACTCCACCACCCCAGTTCAGACATGGCCATATGCAAATCAGTCTGACCCTGTGCCTCATGGGAACAGTCCAGCCCGAACTGCCAAGCCATGTCTTCCCTGGACCGGAAACAAGCATCCTAGGACCGGTTTCTGGCATTTCAGCCGTCATCAGCCAGGCTTGCTTGAATCCAGTGGCAAAGTGAGCAAGGGACCCACGTCTGGGCATACCCCCGCCAACTTAGGGCGACCAAAGCGATACAAAAGGGGATGATGGACGGAACGTTTGAGCCAATCAAACACTCACCCCCAGTCAACTGATCTGGGTTTAATCCATCATCATTCTTTAGCTCACTCCACCACCCCAGTTCAGACATGGCCATATGCAAATCAGTCTGACCCTGTGCCTCATGGGAACAGTCCAGCCCGAACTGCCAAGCCATGTCTTCCCTGGACCGGAAACAAGCATCCTAGGACCGGTTTCTGGCATTTCAGCCGTCATCAGCCAGGCTTGCTTGAATCCAGTGGCAAAGTGAGCAAGGGACCCACGTCTGGGCATACCCCCGCCAACTTAGGGCGACCAAAGCGATACAAAAGGGGATGATGGACGGAACGTTTGAGCCAATCAAACACTCACCCCCAGTCAACTGATCTGGGTTTAATCCATCATCATTCTTTAGCTCACTCCACCACCCCAGTTCAGACATGGCCATATGCAAATCAGTCTGACCCTGTGCCTCATGGGAACAGTCCAGCCCGAACTGCCAAGCCATGTCTTCCCTGGACCGGAAACAAGCATCCTAGGACCGGTTTCTGGCATTTCAGCCGTCATCAGCCAGGCTTGCTTGAATCCAGTGGCAAAGTGAGCAAGGGACCCACGTCTGGGCATACCCCCGCCAACTTAGGGCGACCAAAGCGATACAAAAGGGGATGATGGACGGAACGTTTGAGCCAATCAAACACTCACCCCCAGTCAACTGATCTGGGTTTAATCCATCATCATTCTTTAGCTCACTCCACCACCCCAGTTCAGACATGGCCATATGCAAATCAGTCTGACCCTGTGCCTCATGGGAACAGTCCAGCCCGAACTGCCAAGCCATGTCTTCCCTGGACCGGAAACAAGCATCCTAGGACCGGTTTCTGGCATTTCAGCCGTCATCAGCCAGGCTTGCTTGAATCCAGTGGCAAAGTGAGCAAGGGACCCACGTCTGGGCATACCCCCGCCAACTTAGGGCGACCAAAGCGATACAAAAGGGGATGATGGACGGAACGTTTGAGCCAATCAAACACTCACCCCCAGTCAACTGATCTGGGTTTAATCCATCATCATTCTTTAGCTCACTCCACCACCCCAGTTCAGACATGGCCATATGCAAATCAGTCTGACCCTGTGCCTCATGGGAACAGTCCAGCCCGAACTGCCAAGCCATGTCTTCCCTGGACCGGAAACAAGCATCCTAGGACCGGTTTCTGGCATTTCAGCCGTCATCAGCCAGGCTTGCTTGAATCCAGTGGCAAAGTGAGCAAGGGACCCACGTCTGGGCATACCCCCGCCAACTTAGGGCGACCAAAGCGATACAAAAGGGGATGATGGACGGAACGTTTGAGCCAATCAAACACTCACCCCCAGTCAACTGATCTGGGTTTAATCCATCATCATTCTTTAGCTCACTCCACCACCCCAGTTCAGACATGGCCATATGCAAATCAGTCTGACCCTGTGCCTCATGGGAACAGTCCAGCCCGAACTGCCAAGCCATGTCTTCCCTGGACCGGAAACAAGCATCCTAGGACCGGTTTCTGGCATTTCAGCCGTCATCAGCCAGGCTTGCTTGAATCCAGTGGCAAAGTGAGCAAGGGACCCACGTCTGGGCATACCCCCGCCAACTTAGGGCGACCAAAGCGATACAAAAGGGGATGATGGACGGAACGTTTGAGCCAATCAAACACTCACCCCCAGTCAACTGATCTGGGTTTAATCCATCATCATTCTTTAGCTCACTCCACCACCCCAGTTCAGACATGGCCATATGCAAATCAGTCTGACCCTGTGCCTCATGGGAACAGTCCAGCCCGAACTGCCAAGCCATGTCTTCCCTGGACCGGAAACAAGCATCCTAGGACCGGTTTCTGGCATTTCAGCCGTCATCAGCCAGGCTTGCTTGAATCCAGTGGCAAAGTGAGCAAGGGACCCACGTCTGGGCATACCCCCGCCAACTTAGGGCGACCAAAGCGATACAAAAGGGGATGATGGACGGAACGTTTGAGCCAATCAAACACTCACCCCCAGTCAACTGATCTGGGTTTAATCCATCATCATTCTTTAGCTCACTCCACCACCCCAGTTCAGACATGGCCATATGCAAATCAGTCTGACCCTGTGCCTCATGGGAACAGTCCAGCCCGAACTGCCAAGCCATGTCTTCCCTGGACCGGAAACAAGCATCCTAGGACCGGTTTCTGGCATTTCAGCCGTCATCAGCCAGGCTTGCTTGAATCCAGTGGCAAAGTGAGCAAGGGACCCACGTCTGGGCATACCCCCGCCAACTTAGGGCGACCAAAGCGATACAAAAGGGGATGATGGACGGAACGTTTGAGCCAATCAAACACTCACCCCCAGTCAACTGATCTGGGTTTAATCCATCATCATTCTTTAGCTCACTCCACCACCCCAGTTCAGACATGGCCATATGCAAATCAGTCTGACCCTGTGCCTCATGGGAACAGTCCAGCCCGAACTGCCAAGCCATGTCTTCCCTGGACCGGAAACAAGCATCCTAGGACCGGTTTCTGGCATTTCAGCCGTCATCAGCCAGGCTTGCTTGAATCCAGTGGCAAAGTGAGCAAGGGACCCACGTCTGGGCATACCCCCGCCAACTTAGGGCGACCAAAGCGATACAAAGGGGATGATGGACGGAACGTTTGAGCCAATCAAACACTCACCCCCAGTCAACTGATCTGGGTTTAATCCATCATCATTCTTTAGCTCACTCCACCACCCCAGTTCAGACATGGCCATATGCAAATCAGTCTGACCCTGTGCCTCATGGGAACAGTCCAGCCCGAAACCGGTCCCAGGATGCTTGTTTCCGGTCCAGGGAAGACATGGCTTGGCAGTTCGGGCTGGACTGTTCCCATGAGGCACAGGGTCAGACTGATTTGCATATGGCCATGTCTGAACTGGGGTGGTGGAGTGAGCTAAAGAATGATGATGGATTAAACCCAGATCATTTGACTGGGGGTGAGTGTTTGATTTGCTCTAACGCTCCGTCCATCATCCCCTTTGATATCGCTTTGTAGGTGGACTCTGACATCGGCTGTCTTTATCCGACGTTAAATGCTGTGGGCCAGACTCACAAAGGGAAACTTGCACTTTTGTGTAACTTTACTACTTTTGTAATTCACAAAGGTAAAATTAGACCAAAAGTGTAACTTTTCTAGTAGTAACTTACCTTCGTGAATAACGAAGATTCGTAAAGTGATACTTCTGGTCTAAGTTTACCTTCGTGAATCGGGCCCTACATTCCTATTGTACATGTTTAAAATGTGTGAACATTTAACCTGCTTTGGACCAAGGGTGCAGCCGAGAGCCAGCAGTGCACTGGCCTTTTGGAAACCAACATTAGAAGGGATGTTCATGAACTACTGAAAGGAGCCTGAAGTTTGGAAAGGCGAGGATTGTGGTGGTGAAGTTTGGGATTGGCAGGAGGACCTTTGAAACCTTAAATCCGCTTTCCGGGTAATTTCGCATGGCCAGGAGCAGCCAACCTGTGGTCAGTGGGACATGTACACATGTGGAGGCACCTTCATCGCAGTGGAATAACAAGCTTTCTTCCTCAGCAGCCTCAAGAGCTCATTCGAAAGAATCCACATGATGAAAGGCTCTTCATGTGCTGCAGGAAACATGGGGGATATTTACAAGGGCATTGCGCCACCGGAGCGCCACTTTTTCTGACGCTTAACGCCGCCTTGTAAATGTGGCTCTCCTGGCCGCCGTTCTCTGCAGCAAAGGGGTGTACAATGGGTGTCGCTGTGGGCGTTCCCATGCAACAGCCATTGCTTTTTGAAACTGCCCCAGATTTAAAGATTCTGTAAATCTGAGGCAGTGCCAAATGTTAACACCTTTTAAAAGCAGGCGTTAGAGTGGCACGAGGATAACAAGCATTTGCAATGCAATCAGTCTTGCATTTGTGAACGTTTGTGCTATTGGCGTTGCAAATGTTATTGCATTTTTACTTCTATTTATTGTTTATGGTGGAGTGGATGTATGTTGTTTGTTGTGGAATTATGTGGTTTGATTTGGATTTGTTAGTTGTGGAATTGAGCAGTGTGGAATTGTGTGGTGTGTAGTGTATTTGTATATTTGAATTATGCAGAATGGTGACTAGATAAGGGCGAGAGTTGTATAGAATAGAAAGTAAGATTGAGTGGAATAGGTAGCTTGTGTATGAAGTGGTGAATGAACTCTAGATAGAGTAGTGGAAAGAGAGAATGAAGGAGAGAGAAGGTTATAGATGCATAGAGAGGCTGCGCTTGCGTATGCAGAAGACACCGAAAGATGAGGAGGAGAGTGTGTGTTTGCGGTTTTGATTTATTAAAAAGTTGTGGTAAAGAAATTGTGCTAAAAGAGCTGAAGTGAACCAATATAAGAAATGTTGGATCAGTGCGTGAGTGTGCAATGGAATTATGTGGATAGTATTTATGTGGTATTAAGTGTAGTGGAATTATGTGTAGTGGTATTGTGTGTTGTGGAGTGGCATTTATTGAGTGCAATTATGTGGCATGGTGTTGGATTATGTGGTATGATGTGGAATTTTGTGGTACGGATTGGATGTATGTGTGTGTAGTGGAATTGTGTGTTGTGGAGTTACATTTTGTGTTGTGTGGAGTCAAATTGTGTTGTGTGGAATTGTGTGGCACTGAGTGAAATTATGCTGAGCAGAATTATGTGGCACGGAATGGAGTGAATTATGCAGAGTGTTGGTATGTGGAGTGTAATTATGTGGTGTGGAGTGGAGTGTAAATATGTTGTGTGGTATGGAATTGTGTTGCGTTGAATTGTGTAGTGTGGCATTGTGTGGCATGGTTGGAATTATGTGGAGTGTAAATATGGGGCACGTTGTGGAGTTGAATTTTGTTGAGTGGAATTATGTGTTTTGGAGCTGAGTGGATATATGTGGAGTGTAATTTTGTGGCTTGAAGTGTAATTATGTAGGTTGGAGTGTAATTAGGTGTAGTGGAATTATTTGGAGCTGAATTGCGTTGCATGGAGTGTAATGGAATTTTGTGGCATGGAGTGGTATTATGCGAAGTGGAATTATGTGGCATGGAGCGGAGTGGCAATTTGTGGAGTTGAATTTGATGGATTGGCATTATGTGTTATGGAGTGGACTAATGTGAAGTTGATTTGTGTGGTGTGGAATTATTAGATGGTGAAATGTGTTGTGTAGTGGAATTATCCTGTGTGTATTTGTGTGGACAGGTTTTCACTAATGTTTAGTAAGGCCAAAATAGCCTGTAAGGTGTGTGTCAGGGTTGTATACAATGTGATAGGCTATTATGAAGAGCTGGGGGTAACGTACTTTACTCTGTGAGATTTGAGGCACCAGGATAACAAGCTTTCCCTCACAGTATAAAGATTTCTAGTGGCCTTTCGTGGTGGTGCTCTGGGTACAGAGCCCCTTGGCTCTTAGAAGCCACATCTGCATAAAAAATATAGGATACTTTCTCCTATAAAGGCAAAGAGTTGACGTAATCGACGTGGGCGCCACAGAAACATTTGCTTGCTAGCTGTATTCTAATGCAATGCCTCTGCATCTGTGATAAGGACAGTCCAAGCAAGCAGGCAACACGGGCAGTTGAGAGAGGATGTGGCGTAACGCCCACAGCTGCCTAATTGGAAGGAACAAGGAGTTACGGCCGCACTGGCTTACAGGCCGTGCCCGAAGGGCTGAACCTGACAGCGAGTAGCCGAGTGAGCCGAGCAGGCCGCGGAGCGTTTGCCGCCGGGGGTGCAGTCAAACAAACGGCCCAAAAAAACCCTCGCAGAGGCAGGCAGCACTTCGGAAGCCGTGGCGCAGTGGACGGTAGGCAAACCGCGAACCGTGAAAACTCCCAGTGGAACCCCGAAGGGAAGTTAAAGTGGCAAGGGCAGCGGCAACGGATGGTAAGTAAGTGAGCAGAGAGCGTGGCCGCCATTAGCAGCGACCGCTGAGTGTAAGCTCGGGTAGTCCGCAGAAGTGGCCCAACTAGGTTGGGTGCGGCTTGTGGCTCACCAGTGTGCCCTGCTCCCTATCCATCTGCCCTCCTGCCCCACCGGCCCTACTCAGCCTCACCCAGGCAATTATCAGAGGCAACTATTAGAGTTCCCATCCGGGATTAAAGTACAACAGCAGAATATAGCTTGCACTAACAGCCCACGGGGGCAGGTGTGAGAGCCGGGGGTTCCCAAAACGCCACCTGAGTCCTGCTTAACCTGAAGCAGCATAGCACAAACAAACAGATAGGAGCAGTAAGACCACAGAGGCTGCCGCAGAGAGCAGAGAGTATCTGAGGCAAAAAAAAGGGCCCCAGTGTTGTACTGCTCCAACAATCTTTCCGCTTTCTGGCCTCTATCCCCTGGCCTGCCCCTCTAAGCCCCTTGAGCATCCCTTCACATTACACCCCTCCACACAGGACCACACAGGACCACCGGCACACCTCCTCCTCCCTTCCTCTCCTTGAGGTTGGTCACAGGTGCCGTAATGTCCCAAAAAAGCGCCCGTTTGCCAACATCAAAACAGAACCCTAAGCTCCTAGCTGCGGGCATGCTTACAAACAAGGCTGTCAAGGGGGGCACCCGATTACCCCAAGGACCAGCCCAAGGCCGGGAAATCGTACGATCTGCGTAGTTGGGTACGGGCCCAGAATCCCTCCTCTATAGAGAGAAGCCCAGTGTGGACAAACTTGGATGCCGAAAACGTGGACGACGAGATTTCTAAGGGTTTTGAACCTCTCATAGTCATCACGACCTCCACACTCAAAAACGAGGACGACGAGGTCTCCACCCCACCAGTCCAGCACATCCATACTGCCTAGGGGGAGGAAGAAAAGGACCCAGTCTTGCCACAATTTGGGAGCCTCCCCAACCCTATTCAACGTCCATACATCAAACTATGCAGCAAATTTGGAAGGAGGCCTGGTTGCTGCTATAGCCGGGGGGTTACTGGATGACACTGGTAGTCCGTATAAAAGTCCAACAACCCCGGCTGACAACTTCCATACCCCAAAAAAAGACATGGCCACTGCTGCATTGTTGCAGGTCGCAACCACTCATAAGAGTAAGGATGGATCATGTATCACCATAGGCTCCTCCTTTGAGCCTGAGCCTGAGCCAAGTGACTCTCTACACAGATCACCATCGCTTTTGCCGTTTGAACTCTCATGCGAGCAGGGCAATCTGTTAAGGTCAGTCAGTACTTCCCTCTCCACTGCCATTAACGCCCTAATATAGCAATCGGACAAGCTCGAATTACAAATGGACACCCTCCAAGCCATGGCAACAAAAATGGCCGAGATGACCATGAAAATTGATAAACTGGCTGCAACCAGTAGCAACCCAACCCTTTCATCTGCCTCTTCCGAATGCCTGTGCCCAGATCTAATTGACAAATTGGCATCGCTACCGACGGTACTTTCCTCGCTGGTGGAAGAATTAAAACTCAGCATTAGAATACACTCAGACCCCGCGAGCCCGGAGAAGAGCGCAAAGGACCTCACTGCAGTGGCCAGGGACATAGAGCCAGAATCAATTCAACTCCACCAATCGCCAATAAGTATATTAACCCGGCCATTACCCCCTTCATACGTAGAGGGTATGACGGGAGGGAGCAACTACACAGCGGACATTGCCCCCAACACAATAGGGGCCTTAGAAACGCTGGGAGTATCTCAGCCAGCCCAGCCGAGAACAAGGAGGGAGAAGAAACGTCTTAAAAAACAAAAAAAGCACACCAAGAGTCTACTATCAAGAAACCCCCAGTGAAACTTAATAGCCTTGGAACACAAAACAGCAATGCGGGCAATTGAATCTGAAAACAATCAACCTCTTTTCCCCATATTCTACAAGAATCCCCATATTAAACTTCCATCAGTACCAATTCCCTCGGCTACGCAAACAATCATTCTAACCTCAAATGCGCAGGCCGTCGCAGGGGAAGTCTCCAGGCAGATGGGGAGCAACACACCCGGAGACTTAGCAACACAGGCTGTGCTCACAAAGTCTGGAACATCTGTTGTTCACAAGGCCCAATCATGGTCCAGAATTGTTCAAGCCAAAGAACAGCGCATATTGTACAGTGATTCAGGGAAGGGCAACAAAAGGTATTACCCAGCAGGGCCTGATCCAACACTGCCCCAGCACTCTCCACCCGCGCCCTCCATCCCAACTCCAAACAACGATAGGGAGACCAGTGTGGCGGGGGTTGACTGAGGGGGAGGCCCGTCGATTGGGAATACCGTCACTATCTGGCCCTCAATCCGGCCCCCAAGCCCCATCAGAACTCAGTGAGTTACCGGGCATGGAAAAAACAAACAAAAAGCCCGTGCAACATTAATGGAAAATCAACATCACAGCCTTATCCGGCTAATGCCGCCCCCTTGAGAACAGAACCTACAAGATCATATCAAGTGACTGAAGTGGGCCTCGTAGGCCTCCCCCAAGTTTCTCAGTTTACGTTGGACCACGCTGACAAAACTTTAACAACTCAAAGGCCTCTGCACAACGACTGCATCTTCAGGCCAAACACACTAGTGCCAGGGGACGGGTACTCGGCAAAAACGAGCAGGACTCCGTTGTACATCTCGAAGGGCAACCTTGATACTCTTAATAGAACAAACATTCTGACACTCCTTCAACACACACAGTCATTGTCCCATATTACAAGCAGGGACATTGACAGGGTGCAATTTGTCCCCTTGCTCTCACAATCAGGGAAGGAACAAACCATTGTTACTTGGGCCAACCCGGATATGGCTGCAAGCGTTTATATGGAAAAAGAACAATTTGCAGAATGGGGAATCGACATTCGGAGGCAGGAGCACGAGAAGTACCCATTCATTTTACAGGCACCCACAAAGAATACGCCCACGGTTAGCATACTGAGGGGGATTCGCCGAGGAGAAGGCCCCCTCGAACAAGCAAATATGAACATCCATTGCAGGGTTGATGGTTCGTGTGGGGGGAGACAGATCACTTCCATCTTCAAAACCTTCTCCCCCTTTCGCGCTCCACCCTCCCCAAATTCGGCCTATTGGGACTGGGTCGCCTCCAACTTGGCCGACAAAAATCAGGCCCCCATCAAGTACGGCGCCTTGGCCGTCAAAACCCAGACCCTTTCTAAGTAATGCATCTGTCCAGTATAGACGCACATCAGTTAGCGCCCAACCATTAACCATCATGACATGGAACGTCGCAGGGATGGTCAAGGTTCTGCAAAGCCCATCGGCGATTATATTCCTGAAGGGGACGATTTAATTTGTGCCCAAGAAACGTGGGCAACCGCATCCATCTCATTAGCAGGCTATGCAGAATACTTCAAACCTGCAATCAAATGGAACTTATTCGGGAGTCCCTCCGGGGGTATCTCCATATACATCAAGCACGCCCCAAAACTATATTTCACAGAGATAAAAGACATCTCTGACATGCTCCTAGCTGGCACTCTGAAAGGCCTCAATACGGTAGACGGCCCATTACCAATACTTTTAATTAATGTATATTATAATCCCCACGGGCAGAGCTCCAAGGATAAGCTCACCCAGCTGATTACACAGATTGAAACCCTGCTCACACAATTCGCATCCATGGAACCCATCATTCTTGGGGACTTCAACATGCACAATATAGGAGAACAGTCATCTGACGGCATCCCCTCCGGGAGAACGGGGAGATTTAATGACCTCCTTCGGACATATAATTTGGTAACTACTCATTCTTTATCTACAGTGTCTAAGCCAGGGGTAATCTACGCTCCTACTTACAACAATCAGACTACTATAGATTATATCTTACTAAGTGAGAGGCTACGAAAACACATGCTAAATTATGCAGTACTCCCACAGAGCGAAAGCGATCATGCCACCTTACTGCTGCATTTAACTACCACAGCGGAACCACGTCACATCCTCTGCCCCACTGGAGCGTCTAAGGGTGAAGAACAGCACAGGCTCCTTAGAAGAATTAAATGGGGGCAGATGGCAACTAACAAATTCGACTCGTGGAAATCGATATAGACTGGCTGGCAGACCGGTACAAACAAGTGGGGTCCCATAGGCGAATGGGATAAACTTGCATACGAGCTAGCTTCGTTGCTCCGAGGGAGCACCACCATCAGAATTATAAATAATCCAACACACACCCTGGGTCAAGTCCCAGCAATCAAGCAATGTGCGAAACAACTAAACACCAAACGAAGGGAATACCAAAAACCTGGATCGGAGTCTGCCAAAAAGCAACTGAAATTAGCAGCAAAGATACACTCGCAACAGGTTTGGAAGGCAAAACGTGAATCCACAGAGGCAACATGGCTGAAGATCTTTGCGCTGTTGGCTCTGTGCAAGTCCCAGGAATTCTGGCAATATCTAAATAATCTAATCCACGGGTCTTCCAGCAGAGAGAACCCACTTGATGCGGACACTTGGGTAGCTCACGTGAAATCCTGTACACTGTCGACTTGAAAGCATCTTCTCTAAATAGTGTCACAGTACCATGGAGGGGAGTGGACAACATCACAGCAGAGCCCAACGGATCACCGGCGACTTAACTTTTCCAGGCAAGGCAGTAGTTTGAACCGCCATAAAAAATATTCGGCATAATGGAGCGCCCGGCCCCAACGGATTGCCCGGCTCCCTCTTTAGGGAGGACATGGACTTTTGGTCCCACAATCTTGCACAGCTATACGCAGAATGTAAGCTTTTGGAGGACGTCCCAGATTCCTGGAGGGGCTCAATGTTGCAACCAATATACAAAAAAGGGCCAAACACTGACCCCAGGGCCTGGTTCTGCAAAACGAGCCGCCCACGGGTCCACCTCCATAAACTGCAGCAGAAAGGAAAGATGGTCACCCATGCCCTCTGTAAATTATATGCCATCTTAGATAGTCCAACAACTACGGCCATTCGAAGAGTATTGAGGGCTAAATTACTACCGGCCCATAATTACGCTCAACAGGCATTTCCAGGGAGTCTCGCGCAGGACTTGGAAAAAATACACTGCACAGCGTATAAAAAGATATTTCGTTTACCAGCCTGTACTAGAAACATCTTGATTCGCCTTGAATTCGATCTTAACCAACAAAAACTAGAAGCGCTGGCTGCCCTGACAAAATACTTTTATTTAACAACGGCGGCTCCGGAGAACACCATGAAGGCTGATGTAAAATCTATTTTTCTACAACCAAGTAACCCTTGGTTTGCCTGCCTTGCGATAGCCAAAGATCTTCTGCAACTCGCGATAGAGAACTGGGATCCTAGTATAATCAACTACACTACCATCAAAAAAATAATAAAAAACAACTATGCCTACGCTCTCGCAGTCTGGGCATGGAATCCTTGGCAGCCAGAGACTTTCATGAAACCCAAAGTCTTCCCCACATTCTGCTTAGTCACAAACCCCACCTCACGCAGCCCGTGGGGAGACAAGCTCTACATCGGATCCTAGCAGCCGGACTACATCCGCTCCCCTTAAAAGAAATATATCCAACAAGGAAAGCGCGGCTGGGCATTACGGAATGTCGCCTCTGCAACAACAAAGAGAGTCCCTGGCTCACATCTTACTGTGCAGCCCTGCCTTGCGGCTAGTTTGCGGAATCCGTCTCAGACTGTTCTCCTTCAACTGGGCACCCGTACAGCAAAGGAGGCCGTCCAACAGCTCTACACTTTGGACATTGTGAAGCACATGGCCAACTTTGGGAAATTTGTTTATCACACTCGCACAATTATGAAGGACAAGTCTCCGCAGACAGAGTGCGACGAACAGCCCGGCGGCCCCTAAACACCAGGGTCACCGTCCTGGAGGCCCGCCCATCACTGAACAAGCGACTCATCTCGGGGATTTTTCAGTTTTAGATCCTGTCCCTATGCCTTATGTGTCATACAAAAGAAGAACTGATTTTAATAAAGCCCTGTGCATATATTTATTTTCTGATCTACTAAAGTTTTTAATGTTGTATTTTGTAATGGTTTTAAGTAACCACACAAATAAATTCAATTCATTCATTCACAGCTGCCTAATTGGAACTGGGGAACCAGGTTTGAGGCTCGGTGTCGGCTCAGCATCCTGTGATTTTGGGCAAATCCCTTTATCTCCCCGTACCTACCAAAACGAGTGTGTCCTTGTGTAATGTAACCGGTAATGTAACTGGTGCACATGTAAAGCGCCCCAATTCCTTAGGTTCGAGTTTGCGCAATGTTAAAAAAAAAAAAACATTGCGAGTACCTTGGTGTGAGTAGCAGTGACAACTGACGGGCGGTGCCAGCATGTACAGAGTCGCTTTCATGCATGCCACCATCATTGATGGCTCCTGGCTGAGCTGAGGCCCTCAACTGAGGGCAAAGAAGGGTGCACCTGAGAGCAAAATTAAAGCGCCAGCAAAATGCGCAGCTGGTTTGATAAAAAGTTCCTCCTCTGAGCAGTGCCAGGCACACATAGGACAGGCCTGTGCCGGCCCTGCAGGACATAACGACTTTGTGCTGCCTGCAGCGACATCGCATGCCAGGCAGATTTTGAATCGCGCCCACCCAAGGGCACCCGACAGGTCCCGGATTCCTCCTCGGAGCCGCCATCACAATCTTTCACCAGTGAGTCCATGTGCACGCGCTGATGAGTAACATGCCTCTGTGGCTCTGCAAGCTGATGAGTAACATGCCCCTATGGAAATGCAAGCTGATGAGTAACATGCCCCTGTGGCACTGCAAGGTGATGAGTAACAGGCCCCTGTGGAAATGCAAGCTGATGAGTAACATGCCCCTGACGCACTGCATGCTGATGAGTAACATGCCCCTGTGGCACTGCAAGCCCCCTGTGACACTGCAAGCTGATGAGTAACATGCCCCTGTGGCACTGCAAGCTGATGAGTAACATGCCCCTGTCGCACTGCATGCTGATGAGTAACATGCCCCTGTGGCACTGCAAGCCCCCTGTGACACTGCAAGCTGATGAGTAACATGCCCCTGTGGCACTGCAAGCCCCCTGTGGCACTGCAAGCTGATGAGTAACATGCCCCTGTGGCACTGAAAGCTGATGAGTAACATGCCCCTGTGGCACTGAAAGCTGATGAGAAACATGCCCCTGTGGCAATGCAAGCTGATGAGTAACATGCCCCTGTGGCACTGCAAGCTGATGAGTAACATGCGCCTGTCGCACTGCATGCTGATGAGTAACATGCCCCTGTGGCACTGCAAGCCCCCTGTGACACTGCAAGCTGATGAGTAACATGCCCCTGTGGCACTGCAAGCCCCCTGTGGCACTGCAAGCTGATGAGTAACATGCCCCTGTGGCACTGAAAGCTGATGAGTAACATGCCCCTGTGGCACTGAAAGCTGATGAGAAACATGCCCCTGTGGCACTGCAAGCTGATGAGTAACATGCCCGTGTGGCACTGAAAGCTGATGAGAAACATGCCCCTGTGGCACTGCAAGCTGATGAGTAACATGCCCCTGTGGCACTGCAAACTGATGAGTAACATGCCCCTGTGGCACTGCAAGCTGTTGGGTAACATGTCCCTGTGACACTACAAGCCCCCTGTGGCACTGCAAGCTGATGAGTAACATGCCCCTGTGGCACTGAAAGCTGATGAGAAACATGCCCCTGTGGCACTGCAAGCTGATGAGTAACATGCCCCTGTGGCACTGCAAGCTGATGAGTAACATGCCCCTGTGGCACTGCAAGCTGATGAGTAACATGCCGCTGTGATACTGCAAGCCCCTGTGGCTCTGCAAGCTGATGAGTAACATGCCCCTGTGGCACTGCAAGCTGATGAGTAACATCCCCCTGTGGCACTGCAAGCTGATGAGTAACATGCCCCTGTGGTATTGCAAGCTGATGAGTAACATGCCCTTGTGGCACTGCAAGCCCCCTGTGGCACTGCAACATGATGAATAACATGCCCCTGTGGCACTGCAAGCTGATGAGTAACATGCCCCTGTGGCACTGCAAGCTGATGAGTAACATGCCCCTGTGGCACTGCAAGCCCCCTGTGGCACTGCAAGCCGATGAGTAACATGTCCCTGTGGCACTGCAAGCCCCGTGTGGCACTGCAAGCTGATGAGTAACATGCCCCTGTGGCACTGCAAGCTGATGAGTAACATGCCCTGTGGCACTGCAAGCTGTTGAGTAACATGCCCCAGTGGCACTGCAAGCTGATGAGTAACATGCCCCTGTGGCACTGCAAGCTGATGAGTAACATGCCCCTGTGGCACTGCAAGCCCCCTGTGGCACTGCAAGCTGATGAGTAACATGCCCCTGTGGCACTGCAAGCTGATGAGTAACATGCCCCTGTGGCACTGCAAGCTGATGAGTAACATGCCCCTGTGGCACTGCAAGGTGATGAGTAACATGCCCCTGTGCCACTGCAAGCTGATGGGTAACATGCCCCTGTGGCACTGCAAGCCCCCTGTGGCACTGCAAGCTGATGAGTAACATGCCAATGTGGCACTGCAAGCTGATGAGTAACATGCCCCTGTCGCACTCCATGCTGATGAGTAACATGCCCCTGTGGCACAGCAAGCCCCCTGTGACACTGCAAGCTGATGAGTAACATGCCCCGTGGCACTGCAAGCCCCCTGTGGCACTGCAAGCTGATGAGTAACATGCCCCTGTGGCACTGAAAGCTGATGAGTAACATGCCCCTGTGGCACTGAAAGCTGATGAGAAACATGCCCCTGTGGCACTGCAAGCTGATGAGTAAGCCTGGGCGTAGTTCGCGAAGTAGCGCTACGCGAAGCTACGCAAAGTGCAGTTCGCACTACGCGAGCTACGCGTAGCACTACGTGAACTGCGTAGTGCACTGTTCGCAATGATTGCACAGTGCCGGATGCTTATCCGCACTGTGCAATCATTGAAAACGGCATCTTGCACAGTGCGAGCTGTCTTTACTGCCGCTCGAGTAGATTTTTACTCGAGCGGCAGCTTCAACGCGGACTGAGTAGTTTCTCATCGCGAGCGGTCGCGAGCATACGCGACCACTGCAATGAGAAACCTGACCTCCCCGCGTTGAGAATCTCGCCGGGAAGTTTATTTTCCACGCTCGCGATCGGCAACTTGATGTTGCTGATCGCGAAGCGAGAAAAAGTCTCGCCGGGATGTCATTTTGCTTGCTTACGGTCGCCAACTAGACGTTGAGGACCGCGAGCAAGCAAAAAATGAGAGCTGCACTACGCTACGCTACGCGTGTTTGCACTGTGCTACGTGCAATTCGCGTTGTGCGAAGTAGCGCAAACTTCGCAAACTACGCGAGCGTAGAGTAGTGCTTTGCCCAGGGTTACTGATGAGTAACATGCCCCTGTGGCACTGCAAGCTGATGAGTAACATGCCCCTGTCGCACTGCATGCTGATGAGTAACATGCCCCTGTGGCACTGCAAGCCCCCTGTGACACTGCAAGCTGATGAGTAACATCCCCCTGTGGCACTGCAAGCTGATGAGTAACATGCCCCTGTGGCACTGAAAGCTGATGAGTAACATGCCCCTGTGGCACTGAAAGCTGATGAGAAACATGCCCCTGTGGCACTGCAAGCTGATGAGTAACATGCCCCTGTGGCACTGCAAACTGATGAGTAACATGCCCCTGTGGCACTGCAAGCTGATGAGTAACATGCCCCTGTGGCACTGCAAGCCCCCTGTGGCACTGCAAGCTGATGAGTAACATGCCCCTGTGGCACTGAAAGCTGATGAGAAACATGCCCCTGTGGCACTGCAAGCTGATGAGTAACATGCCCCTGTGGCACTGCAAGCTGATGAGTAACATGCCCCTGTGGCACTGCAAGCCCCCTGTGGCACTGCAAGCTGATGAGTAACATGCCGCTGTGATACTGCAAGCCCCTGTGGCACTGCAAGCTGATGAGTAACATGCCCCTGTGGCACTGCAAGCTGATGAGTAACATCCCCCTGTGGCACTGCAAGCTGATGAGTAACATGCCCCTGTGGCATTGCAAGCTGATGAATAACATGCCCCTGTGGCACTGCAAGCCCCCTGTGGTATTGCAAGCTGATGAGTAACATGCCCTTGTGGCACTGCAAGCCCCCTGTGGCACTGCAACATGATGAGTAACATGCCGCTGTGATACTGCAAGCCCCTGTGGCACTGCAAGCTGATGAGTAACATGCCCCTGTGGCACTGCAAGCTGATGAGTAACATCCCCCTGTGGCACTGCAAGCTGATGAGTAACATGCCCCTGTGGCATTGCAAGCTGATGAATAACATGCCCCTGTGGCACTGCAAGCCCCCTGTGGCACTGCAAGCCGATGAGTAACATGTCCCTGTGGCACTGCAAGCCCCGTGTGGCACTGCAAGCTGATGAGTAACATGCCCCTGTGGCACTGCAAGCTGATGAGTAACATGCCCCTGTGGCACTGCAAGCTGTTGAGTAACATGCCCCAGTGGCACTGCAAGCTGAGTGAGTAACATGCCCCTGTGGCACTGCAAGCTGATGAGTAACATGCCCCTGTGGCACTGCAAGCCCCCTGTGGCACTGCAAGCTGATGAGTAACATGCCCCTGTGGCACTGCAAGCTGATGAGTAACATGCCCCTGTGGCACTGCAAGCTGATGAGTAACATGCCCCTGTGGCACTGCAAGGTGATGAGTAATATGCCCCTGTGCCACTGCAAGCTGATGGGTAACATGCCCCTGTGGCACTGCAAGCCCCCTGTGGCACTGCAAGCTGATGAGTAACATGCCCCTGTGGCACCGCAAGCTGATGAGTAACATGCCCCTGTGGCACTGCAAGCTGATGAGTAACATGCCCCTGTGGCATTGCAAGCTGATGAGTAACATGCCCCTGTGGCACTGCAAGCTGATGAGTAACATGCCCCTGTGGCACCGCAAGCTGTTGAGTAACATGCCCCTGTGGCACTGCAAGCTGATGAGTAACATGCCCCTGTGGCACTGCAAGCTGATGAGTAACATGCCCCTGTGGCACTGCAAGCCCCCTGTGGCACTGCAAGCTGATGAGTAACATGCCCCTGTGGCACTGCAAGCTGATGAGTAACATGCCCCTGTGGCATTGCAAGCTGATGAGTAACATGCCCCTGTGGCACTGCAAGCTGATGAGTAACATGCCCCTGTGGCAGCGCAAGCTGTTGAGTAACATGCCCCTGTGGCACTGCAAGCTGATGAGTAACATGCCCCTGTGGCTCTGCAAGCTGATAAGTAACATGCCCCTGTGGCACTGAAAGCCCCCTGTGGCACTGCAAGCTGATGAGTAACATGCCCCTGTGGCTCTGCAAGCTGATAAGTAACATGCCCCTGTGGCACTGAAAGCCCCCTGTGGCACTGCAAGCTGATGAGTAACATGCCCCTGTGGCACTGCAAGCTGATGAGAAACATGCCCCTGTGGCACTGCAAGCTGATGAGTAACATGCCCCTGTGGCACTGCAAGCTGATGAGTAACATGCCCCCTCACCGAGTTCGCCCTGCATGGCAGACTCGTGCGTGACGCGCCCCCCCCCCCCATAAAAAAAATAACAGAGGCCTAGCCATTTACAGTTGTTGGTTGAGACGGGAATGGCCCTTTCATGGTATGTAGGCCCTGAGTGCCCGACTGCTTGTAAATCTGGTAGCCGGACATATTTGGCTGTGACGTATGCCAAACTAGCTTGTGTGCAGAGGCCTAGACCTGGCCTCGACAGTGTGATGCCCACGATCTGTGGTGTCACCAAGTGATACGCACCAAGCATGTCTTTATAGCAGACAGAGGTCTACGTCCCTGCCCCGAGTGTAGAACTTAAAACAGCGTTGGCAGTGCACTGTTTTATGAATTCTTAGTAGAACAAGAGCCTTTTGTGTCAATAAGGGTGTGTTCTGCTGATGCACCCTCCTGTGTAGAGTTCAGTTGCTATCTGCCCCCCCAACACACTCTTTTTTTTTTTTTTTTAACTTTAATAAGCGCGCGCGCCGTCTTCACGGACACCGCGCTATGCAATGCAATAGGTGTTGCTTTTGGTATTGTAAATAGCAATGCCTTTTA
Organism: Calotriton arnoldi; assembly: GCA_963921515.1. NCBI lineage: Eukaryota > Metazoa > Chordata > Amphibia > Caudata > Salamandridae > Calotriton > Calotriton arnoldi. The sequence continues at coordinate 309,490 of CAWUFW010004494.1, read as the reverse complement.
ATTTTTTTAAAGGCATTGCCATTTACAATGTCAATAGCTCAAAATAATGTCATTGCGAGACCTATTGCATTGTAAATGCTTGTTTTCAACTGTCTGCTGGAGACCTTTTTTGTGGCCAAAAAGCTGAATTTTGCCCTCATCACGCTAGTCAACTGCTTTCGCCATTATTTCGCACATCGCGAATTCGCGAAACCCTGGAGGGTCTGCTCATGTGTGGCTCATAGTACTGTTACTGCTGGCTTCACTTGTCAGGACAGCAGTTGGAGCAGTATAGAACAAATACTGTGCAATATCATATTATATCGGACATTTTCTGTGAACACCTGAGAAAAACACCATATAAAAACATTAGTTTAGTCACCACGAGTTCTTTGAAGCCAGGAAACACTACAATGTGTTGTAAGGTTTGTCCAGGGCGCGAGGAGATGGGGAGTGTTGTACATGGGCGCGGGGTTCCTTTGCCCTGCCACAGTGTCAGGACTTTGGTGGTGCAGCCACTTGTTGGGCACATTACGAGTCAGGAGTAAGAGGGCATTCTGGGGCTTATTTACAAGCCTCTTGCGCCACCCGTACGTCACTTTTCCCATGTTAAATATGACGCAAAAGTGGTTCAAGGGGCTTGTAAATAAGCCCCTCTGTCCTTAGTGCGGCACGAGGGTCTCACCCCAAGGAAGACGTCACGAGAGGTCGCTCTGAGACTCAGCCGCCTGCCCCCAGCGCCATCCTTCCACACCCTCCCATTGGTCTGGAGGGGACACAGGAAGCGTCATCAGGAGCTCTGTGCCCCTCAGGGCCGACAACACACAGAGAGGCCCTTGTGCTTGCAGTGCGCTGGGTTACAAGTCATGAGTTGTCTTCTGCACAGCAAAGTGAATACCCATTGCAACATTATCTATAAATAGTTCTTTTTCTTTTTTTACAGGGATTATGGAGCCCACTAATGTCCGTTATCTTTACCTACCTCCAAACAGTAATTAATGAGAAACATTTTGTTATTTATTCGACGAGAAAATCTGAAAAATAAGGTGTTGTGCATACATTAAGAATGTTACGTCGAAATCAAATTTGAATGGGCAGGGGGCGTGGAGTTTGCAACCGACTACATTGTAAAAAATGTTTACATTTCTCAATTATATTAATAAATTACAGTTTGAGACAAAGTCATTTTCCAGGGCCCCTTGATTGTCCAAGCGTGTGGAGTGTTGTAGGACGCTGGCTCTGTATACACTATACCAAAGTGAGGTATAGTGTGCACAGAGTCCAGGGGATCCCCAGAGGCTTTACATTCCACTGCTGCCACCAATGTAGGAAGCTGGCTCTGTATATACCATACCAAAGTGAGGTATAGTGTGCACAGAGTCCCCAGTCCCCAGAGGTTTGGCAGAGGCTAAAGTTAGATATAACCTTACTCTCTAAAGTGGTAGCTTGGTCGAGCAGTAAGGCGGTATCAGAGGACAGTGTTAAGCATTTGTTGTACACACTCAGTCAGCAAATGAATTCACACTCCAAGACTGAACTTCAGACCAATTGTTTTTGTATAAAAATATTGTTTAGGATGACCAGCCGACATGCGTATTGACATCTCTCCAACCCAAGCTGTGTTGCCGGGTGGAGAACAGCAAGCACAGGCTCTCAGCTCCCGTCAGAGAGCAAAACCAGCCTGTTCAGGCCAATCCCGGCACTTCTCTCATGCTGAGTAATAGAATTACCAGCATGAGAGTAGTGTCTGGATTGGCCATAGGGGAGTCTGGGAGCTTTAGAATGTGCACTAGCAGAGGAGCAGAACAGTGGCAAGTGGCCGGCACCAGGTGAGTTCTTTTTTTGGGGGGGGGTTGTTATTGCCCCCCACACTTCTACCGCTTTTCCCTGATACCAGCTGCTACTGAACATTACTTGTGCAGAATCTTTCCCTTTTGGGTGCTCTCAGCCGCTCTGCTACTAAGACTGAAGATTGTGCTTCGCACGTAAGAAAAGGTCCAAAGTATGCATATACGTTTTAGGCAATGCTTTGAGAGTTTGATGAGCCAGGGGTCTCCATGTTAAAGCTTGAAAGCGTCAAAACCATCCCCAACAACATGCTACAGAAAGCCTTTATCTATGCCTGTTTAAATCCGCCTCCTAGCCGACTCCTATATCCGCTTCAATACCTTTTGTACGCCTTCTATCTGGATCTTATATTCTCTTCAAAATCTCCTGTGCACCTTCTAACTGGATCCTATATCCTCTTCGATACCTCCTGTACCCCTTCTAACTGGATTCTATACCCTCTTTGATGCTTCCTGTATGCCTTGTAGCTGGATCCTATGTCCTCTTTGATACCGCCTGTACGCCTTCAAGCTGGATCCTATATCCTCTTTGATACCGCCTGTACACCTTCTAACTGGATCCTATGTCCTCTTTGATACCGCCTGTACGCCTTCAAGCTAGATCCTATATCCTCTTCGATACCCCCTGTGCGCATTCTAGCTGGATCCTATATCCTGTTCGATACCTCCTGTACACCTTCTAGCTGGATCCTATATCCTCTTCGATACATCCCGTACATCTTCTAACTGGATCCTATACCCTCTTTGATGCTTCCTGTATGCCTTGTAGCTGGATCCTATATCCTCTTCGAAACCTACTGCATGCATTCCAGCTAGATCCTATATCCCCTTCGATACTTCCTGTGCATCTTCTAACTGGATCCTATATCCTTTTTGATACTGCCAGTACGCCTTCAAGCTAGATCCTATATCCTCTTCGATACCGCCTGTGGGCATTCTAGCTGGATCCTATATCCTGTTCGATACCTCCTCTACACCTTCTAGCTGGATCCTCTATCCCCTTCGATAAGTCCTGTACGTCTTCTAACTGGATCCTATATCCTCTTCGGAATCTCCTGCATGCCTTCTAGCAGACACCAATATCCTCTTAGTTATGTCCTTGGGGCGAGGATGTGGCCGGACGGCCAGGGGGTCAACCTCAAATCTGGGGAACCGGTTCAGAGTCTCGGCAACGACGCTCAACATCCTGTGATTCTGGGCAAATTACTTAATCTCCCCATACCTAACAAAAATGAATGTGTCCGTCTGTAACGAAACTGGTGCTCATGTAAAGCACTCTGATACCCGACCTTCGGGTCAAGTTCACGCTATATAAATCTCTGCAAAAAAAAATAAAACACATTCAGCTGACTCTTATATCCTCTTAGATACCACCCATACTCCTTCTAACTGGATCCTATATCCTCTTCAATACCTCCTATATGACTTCTAGCTGCATCCTAGATCCTATTTGATACCTCCTGTATGCCTTCCAGCTGGATCCTATATCCTCTTAGATACCTCTTGATACCTCTTGTACGCCTTCTGGCTGGATCCTATATCCTCTTTGATACCTCCTGTACGCCTCCTAGCTGAATCCTATTTCTTCCTAGAGACCTCCTCTACGCCTTCTAGCTGGATCCTATATCCTCTTTGTCACCTCCTGTTCGCCTTCTATCTGGATCTTATTTTCTCTTCGATACCTCCTGTACGCCTTCTATCTGGATCTTATATTCTCTTTGATACCTCCTGTACTCCTTCTAGCTGGATCCTATATCCTCGGTTATATGTGAGGGGGTGCCCCTGCATGAGCAGAGCCCCTCTGCAGCCCTCGGAATCTCCTCTCCGGGGTTGTCTGTGGTGCAGCCTGACCATATACTCTTAAGTGCATTATATCCTCGCGGTAAATGCTAACTTTGGGATGGCTGCACGGAAACATGTCAGTGTTTGGTGTCAAACACCTTGGAGATCATACCCCCACACCAGTAACTGGTGGGAGTATGATGCCACCCTTCTAGAGGGAAAGACATGACAGCACTGGTATACCCGGTACCAGCTAAACAGAGCCCTGGCAACACAAAATGGGTGCTGCAGCCACAGACACGAGTCTGGCCTCCTGCTGCTGACTGAAACTCCGGCTTGGGAGGCCTGGACAATAGGTTTCCTGTCTCAGGGAGGTGTTACCACCTCCCAGACAGGCCTTAGTGGATTAGGGCTGGGTGGGTGCACTCCAAGAGTGCTTTGAAGTCCTGCACTGGGGGCACATTTGGTGTCCTTGTGCATACCCCAGTTCAAACCGGTTGCAGGGGCTGCCAGCCCCTGGTCTGGCGCGAAACTGGACAAAGGAAATAGGTGTCGCCACCCCTCTTTCCAAACCCTCCCATAGGTGGGTCCACAGAGTTAGTCCAACCCCTTTCTTAGGTATAAGTAAGGAACCCCTGGCAACAGGACTTTAGATATCCCTGGACGAAACTCTGCAACTGAATCCTGGAACTTCAACGCTCTACTCAAGACTAGAGGACTGAAGAAATCTCCCTTGGGGTCAAGGAGTGACTCCCCTGCTTGGCAGGCACCAACAAAGCATTTGCCAGTCTGCATCTCCGAAGCTCCCGCCGGACTCTGAAGTACTTGCAGCCCAGGAAGAGGATTTACAGACTTCTCAGAGGCTGTCCCGAGCCCCAGAAAAGCTGAGACCCGCAGCCCTCACGAGTGACGTGGAACCGGAACTCCTGGACACCGTGCACATTTGCTAGTGTATCAACTTCTCGACAACTCTTGAAGTCCTGCTTTGGATTACTTGTAGCCCAGGCCCCGAGCACCATTTGCACCAAAGATTGTGAGCCTACACTCCACGAGTGTTCTGTGGGCCCGCTTCTTGCATTTCTGCTTGAGGCTCCTTCGCGATCCCTGGTCTGTCGACTGGTGGGTCCCTGTGAAGGCAACTCTGATTTTCTTTGGGCGTTTCTGGTTGCTCTAGACGTGCCCTAACTCCCCACCAAGTGGTGAGTCCCTCAGACCTTGATGGTCTGCACCGAAGCATCTTTCTCCTTTCTGCATGGGTTGCTGTTGCCAAGGCTTGTTGTGTTCAATCCGGACACCAACACCGCAGCACTCGACATCCTTTGTGGCACAGCTCGAATCCAGCTCCTGGTCATCGTCGACGCCTCCTGGTCCTCGTGGCTGAAGAGTCAAGCTTCACCTCTTTCACCTGAAGCACCCGACATCGGTGGGCATTCGACTATCGTGCCCCTGGTTACTTGCAAGTGACCCAGACTCTGTCCCCTCCTGCTTTCAGGTTCTTCTCATCTCTGATCCAGGCTTGGATCCCTTCGGACACTTCGCATCTTCCCGGCAGCAGCACTTCGTTGCAGGCTGCCATTGAAATCGACAGACGCGACCCGACTACCTTTCGGCACCTATGCACCCGGCTGCCCTGGGTGAGGTAACTCGAGTACTCCGGTGCTCCCGTGGGTGTTAACCCTAGAACTGTCTAAGTCCAAGAGGGTTTGGTCCTAGTCCATTTCTAAGTGTCCTTAAACTCTAAAACTCTTACCGTGACTTTCCCATAGACTTTAACGGAGCTCGCGGCTGTGTTCACACACTGCACACAGCCCCCGTGGGTTCCCTGTGTCACTACCTTGGGTGGTTCCTTGGGGTCCCAGCGATTCTACAGGCTCTAGGCCTTGTGTCTACTTAAGTTGTGGTTCTTATACCACTTTCTTAATATATGGTTTGGTACGCCCCTAGGGCTAATCGTATATTGTGCTATTTTACTGTGCTATTTGACTTGTAACTTGTGTACTTTGGCCTCTAGCCTCATAAAGAGACTATTGGGTAGTGTTTAGTAATACATACATATATTTTATATATATACCTGGTGTGGTTCTCCTTTCATTTGGTCATTTACGAGATTATAACTGGTAAAACAACAGCTTATCACTCCTTCAAGACTTAGCCTGAAGGCTGCTCTCCATAGCTACCACTAGGATAGCTTTCAATAAAGGTTGTCTTTAAACCTATCATCAATACAGGTCATTTGGACTGGTGCAAGGTGCCCACTATAACTAGTGGACAGCATATACCAGGCCAACTTCTCACACCTATTTCCTCTTAGATACCTCCTGTATGCCTTGTATCTGGGTCCTTTTCCTCTTCAATACCTCCTAAATGCCTTCTAGCTGGATCCTATATCCTCTTAGATACCTCTTGTATGCCTTCCAGCTGGATCATATATCCTCTTTGATCCCACCTGTAAGTCTTCTAGCTCCAGCGTATATCCTCTTAGATACCACCTGTACAACTTGTAGGTGTATCCTATATCCTCTTTAATAACTCATGCATGTATTCTAGCTGGATCCTATACCCTCTTCGGTCCCACCTCTACACCTTCTAGCTCGAGCCTATATCCTCTTGGATACCACCTGTACTTCTTGCAGCTGGATCCTATATCCTCTATGATACCTCCTATATGACTTCTAGCTGCATCCTAGATCCTATTTGATACCTCCTGTATGCCTTCCAGTATGCCACGCTCGTGGAGAGGTGTGGTGCAGCGGCCAGGGCAGCTGACTTCGGAGCACAGGGCTCACGGTTCGATCCCCGGCTCCGGTGGCAGATCAGCTCAGCACCATGTGACTCTGGGCAATAGCTCACTTAATTTCCACGACGGCCCCCAGCGCCTTGAGACCCGTAAGGGTGAGTAGTTCGCGCTTTACAAATACCGGATTATTATCCCACCTGTATGCCTTCTAGCTCGAGCGTATATCCTCTTAGATACCACCTGTACAACTTGTAGGAGTATCATATATCCTCTTCAATACCTCATGCATGTATTCTAGCTGGATCCTATACCCTCTTCGATCCTGCCTCTACACCTTCTAGCACGAGCCTATATCCTCTTTGATACCATCTGTACTTCTTGCAGCTGGATCCTAAATCCTCTATGATACCTCCTGCATGCCTTCTAGCTGGATCCTATATCCTTTTCGATACCTCCAGTAAGCTTTCTATCTGGATTCTATATTCTCTTCTATACGTCCTGTACGCCTTCTATCTGGATCTTATATTCTCTTCGATACCTCCTGTACGCCTTCTAGCTGGATCCTATATCCTCTTCGATACCTCCTGTATGCCATCTAGCTGGATCCAATATCCTCTTCGATACCTCCTGTATGCCATCTAGCTGGATCCTATATCCTCTTTGACACCTCCTGTATGCCTTCTGTCTGGTTTCTATATCATCCATGATACCCCCTGTATGCCTTCTAGCTGGATCCTTTATCCTCTTCGATACCTCCTGTACGCCATCTAGCTGGATCCTATATCCATTTCGATACCTCCAGTAAGCTTTCTATCTGGATCCTATATTCTCTTCTATACCTCCTGTATACCTTCTAGCTGGATCCTATATCCTCTTTGCCACCGCCTGTACACCTTCTATCTGGATCTTATATTCTCTTCGATACCTTCTGTACGCCTTCTAGCTGGATCCTATATCCTCTTCAATACCTCTTGCACGCCTTCTATCTGGATCCTATATCCTCTTCAATACCTAATGTACCCCTTCTAACCTGATTGTAATCCTCCTCAATACCTCTTGTATGCCTTTTAGCTGGATCCTATATCCTTTTCTATGCCTCCGGTAAGCCTTCTATCAGGATCCTATATCCTCTTCGATACCCCCAGTATGCCTTCCAGCTGAATCCTACATCTTTTTTTATACCTCCAGTATGCCTTCTAGCTGGATCCTATATCGTTTTCGATACCTCCTGTGCGCCTACTAGCTAGATCCTATATCCTCTTCGATACCTCCTGTACCTCTCCTAACTGGATCCTATATCCTCTCTGATACCTCCTGTACCCCTTCTAACCGGATCCTATATCATCTTTGATATCGCCTGTACCCCTTTCTAACCGGATGCTATATCCTCTACGATACCTCCTGAACCCCATATAACTGGATCCTATATCCTCTTCAATACCTCCTGTACCTCTTCTAACCGGATCCTATATCCTCTTCGATACCTCCTGTACTCCTTCTTACTGGATCCTCTATCCTGTTTGATACCTCCTGTACCCCTTCTAACTGATCCTACGTCCTCTTTGCTACCTCCTGTACCTCTTATAGCTGGATCCTATATCCTCCTCGATGCCTTCTGTATGCCATCTAGCTGAATCCTATAGCCTCTTCAATACCTCCTGTACCCCTTAAAGCTGGATCCTATTTCCTCTTCGATACCGCCTGTACCCCTTCTAACTGGACCCTATATCCTCTTCGATGCCTTCTGTATGCCTTCTAGCCCAATGCTATAACCTTTTCAGTACCTCCTGTACGCCTTCTAGCTGGATCCTATATCCTCTTTGATACCTCCTGTACGCCTTCTATCTGGATCCTCTATCCTCTTCAATACCTCCTGTACCCCTTCTAACCTGATCGTAATCCTCCTCAATACCTCTTGTACGCCTTGTAGCTGGATCCTATATCCTTTTCTATGCCTCCGGTAAGCCTTCTCATCTGGATCCTATATCCTCTTTGATACCTCCTGTACACCTTCTAGCCAGATCCTATATCCTCTTCGATACCTCCTGTACGCCTTCTAGCTGAATCCTATATCTTTTTTGATACCTGCAGTATGCCTTCTAGCTGGATCCTATATACTTTTCGATACCTCCTGTGCGCCTTGTAGCTAGATCCTAAATCCTCTTCGATACCTCCTGTACCTCTTCTAACCAGATCCCATATCCTCTTCGATACCTCCTCTACCCCTTCCAACCGGATCCTATATCTTCCTAAATATCGCCTGTACCCCTTCTAACCGGATCCTATATCCTCTTCGATACCTCCTGAACCCCATCTAACTGGATCCTATATCCTCTTCAATACCTCCTGTACCTCTTCTAACCGGATCCTATATCCTCTTCAATACCTCCTGTACCCCTTCTAACTAGATCCTATATCCTCTTTGATACCTCCTGTACCCCTTCTAACTGATCCTACGTCCTCTTCCCTACTTCCTGTACCCCTTCAAACTGGATCCTATATCCTCTTCGATGCCTTCTGTATGCCTTCTAGCTGGATCCTATATACTCTTCGCTACATCGTGTGCACCTTCTAGCTGGATCCTATATCCTCTTCGATACCTCGTGTGCACCTTCTAGCTGGATCCTATATCCTCTTCGATACCTCCTGTACCCCTTCTAACTGGATCCTATATCCTCTTCGATACCTCCTGTATGACTTCTAGCTGGATCCTATATCCTTTTCAATACCTCCTGTACTTCTTCTAGCTGGATCCTACATCCTCTTCGATGCCTTTTTATGCCTTCTAGCCAAATCCTATATCCTTTTCAATACCTCCTGTATGCCTTCTAGCTGGATCCTATATCCTCTTCGTTCCCTCCTGTACGCCATCTAGCTGGATCCTATATCCTTTTCGATACCTTCAGTAAGCTTTCTATCTGGATCCTATATTCTCTTCTATACCTCCTGTATGCCTTCTAGCTGGATCCTATATCCTCGTTCACACCGCCTCTGGGGCATATTAGCAAGAACGGCGTTAAAATTATCGCCGCTTTAGCGGCAGAAAACTGCCGCTAAAGCGGCGATAATGGGCTTGATAATATGCCCTTGAGAATTCCAATAGAAGCCCAGGATCACAGCAGAACATAGGCTTCTATTGGTATTCTCAAGGGCATATTATCATGCCCATTATCGTCGCTTTAGCGGCAGTTCCTGCCGCTAAAGCGGCGATACTTTTAACACCGTTCTTGCTAATATGCCCCTATATGCCTTCTATCTGGATCTTATCTTCTCTTCGATACCTCCTGTACGTCTTCTAGCTGGATCCTATATACTCTTCGATACCTCCTGTAAGCCATCTAGCTGGATCCTATATCCTCTTGGATACCTCCTGTACCTCTTGTAACCGGATCCTATATCCTCTTTGATACCTCCTGTACCCCTTTTAACTGGATCCTATATCCTATTTGATACCTCCTGTACCCCTTCTAACTGATCCTACGTCCTCTTTGCTACCTCCTGTACCCCATATAACTGGATCCTATATCCTCTTCGATGCCTTCTAGCTGAATCCTATATCCTATTCAATACCTCCTGTACCCCTTCTAGCTGGATCCTATATCCTCTTCGATACCGCCTGTACCCCTTCTATCTGGACCCTATATCCTCTTCGATGCCTTCTGTATGCCTTCTAGCCGAATCCTATATCCTTTTCAATACCTCCTGTACAGCTTCTAGCTGCATCCTATATCCTCTTTGATACCTCCTGTACGCCATCTAGCTGCATCCTATATCCTTTTCGATACCTCCAGTAAGCTTTCTATCTGGATCTTATATTCTCTTCTATACCTCCTGTACGCCTTCTAGCTGGATCCTATATCCTCTTCGAAACCTCCTGTACGCCTTCTAACCTGATCGTAATCCTCCTCAATACCTCTTGTAAGCCTTCTACCTGGATCCTATATCCTCTTTGATACCTCCTGTACACCTTCTATCCAGAACCTATATCCTCTTCGATACCTCCTGTATGCCTTCTAACTGGACCCTATATCCTCTTCGATGCCTTCTGTATGCCTTCTAGCCGAATCCTATATCCTTTTCAATACCTTCTGTACGCCTTCTAGCTGGATCCTATATCCTCTTCGATACCTCCTGCCTTCTAGCTGGATCCTATATCCTTTTCAATTCCTCATGTAAGCCTTCTAGCTGGATCCTATATCCTCTTCGATACCTCCTGTATGCCTCCTAGCTGGATCCTACATCCTCTTCGATATCTCCTGTCCCCCTTCTAACTGGATGCTATATCCTCTTTGATACCTCCTGTACCTCTTCTAACCGGATCCTATATCATCTTCGAGACCTCCTGTACCCCTTCTAACTGGATCCTATATCCTATTTGATACCTCCTGTACCCTTTCTAACTGATCCTACGTTCTCTTCGCTACCTCCTGTACCCCTTATAACTGGATCATATATCCTCTTCGATGCCTTCTGTATGCCTTCTAGCTGAATTCTATATCCTCTTCAATACCTACTGTACCCCTTTCTAGCTGGATCCTATATCCTTTTCAAAACCGCCTGTACCCCTTCTAACTGGACCCTATATCCTCTTCGATGCCTTCTGTATGCCTTCTAGCCAAATCCTATATCCTTTTCAATACCTCCTGTACGCCTTCTAGCTGGATCCTATATCCTATTTGATACCTCCTGTACGCCATCTAGCTGGATCCTATATCCTTTTCGATACCTCCAGTAAGCTTTCTATCTGGATCCTATATCCTCTTCGATACCTCCTGTCCGCCTTCTAGCTGGATCCGATATCTTCTTCGATACCTCCTGTACGCCTTCTAGCTGGATCCTATATCCTCTTCAATACCTCTTGCATGCCTTCTATCTGGAGCCTATATCCTCTTCAATACCTCCTGTACCCCTTCTAACCTGATCGTAATCCTCCTCAATACCTCTTGTACGCCTTTTAGCTGGATCTTATATCCTTTTCTATGCCTCTGGTGAGCCTTCTATCTGGATCCTAAATCCTCTTTGATACCTCCTGTACACCTTCTAGCCAGATCCTATATCCTCTTCGATACCTCCTATTTGCCTTCTAGCTGAATTCTATATCTTTTTGGATACCTCCAGTATGCCTTCTAGCTGGATCCTATATCCTTTTCGATACCTCCTGTGTGCCTGCTAGTTAGATCCTATAACCTCTTCGATACCTCCTGTACCTCTTCTAACCAGATTCTATATCCTCTTCAATATCTCCTGTACCCCTTCTAACTGGATCCTATATCATCTTTGATATCACCTGTACCCCATCTAACCGGATCCTATATCCTCTTCGATACCTCCTGTACCCCTTCTAACTGGATCCTATATCCTCTTAGATACCTCCTGTACCCCTTCTATCGGATCCTATATCCTCTTCGATACCTCCTGTACCCCTTCTAATGGATCCTATATCCTCTTCGATACCTCCTGCACCCCTTCTAACTGGTTCCTATATCCTCTTCGATACCTCCTGTATCCCTTCTAGCGGGATCCTATATCTTCTTCGATACCTCCTGTATCCCTTCTAACTGGATCCTTTATCATCTTTGATATCACCTGTACCCCATCTAACCGGATCCTATATCCTCTTCGATACCTCCTGTACCCCCTTCTAACTGGATCCTATATACTCTTCGATACCTCCTGTACCCCTTCTATCGGATCCTATATCCTCTTCGATACCTCCTGTACCCCTTCTAACGGATCCTATATCCTCTTCGATACCTCCTGCACCCCTTCTAACTGGATCCTATATCCTCTTCGATACTTCCTTTTACCCCTTCTAACTGGATCCTATATCCTCTTCAATACCTCCTGTACCCCTTCTAACTTGATCCTATATCCTCTTCGACACCTCCTATACCCCTTCTAACTGATCCTATATCCTCTTCGATACCTCCTGTACCCCTTCTAACTGATCCTATATCCTCTTCGATACCTCCTGCACCCCTTCTAACTGGATCCTATATCCTCTTCTATACCTCCTGTACTGTGAGCATTTATCGAGTCATTCACTTTCATATCTATCTCTTGCTGCTGTGTTTCTGCCTTGAACCTCTCAACTCCAGGTCTACGCTCTCCCATCACCAGGGACTCACCCTCCAACTTCTGAGTGCTCTCTTGATCACCATGGGTGTTGCTTTACTTTATCTTTAAACATAATCTGGGGTCTTGAATATTTACATCCAGGTCCACCCCATCCTGAGCGATCTGTGTGAACACCTTTGTCTCACACAAATCTCGACTCTAGTAATCAGGTTATGTCCTACACTCTACCTCACATATATATACCTCATATACCTCACTCTGCTCAATGCTGCCTTCTACGTGATGTCTACAGTTAACGCAGGTCCAGCGCCCTCACACGTGATGGGCCCCCCCTACAGACTATGGAGAAGGGGCCCTGAGTCTCCCATATCTCACAGACAGTCATTGGCCTTGCACTGATTGAGGGCCCCGGAAGGGGGGTTCGGGCCCCTGAAGGATCAGGGGGGGCTGCAGACTACGAAGAAGGGCCCTTGACACCCCCATGTCTCACAGATATTCATTGGCCTTGTGCTGACTGGGGGCCCTCGAGGGTCGGGGTCCCCCCCGCACAGTTTTCTTTTCACCAACGGTGCCGATGCATACGCATGGCTGTATTGCTATGTTACATGTATTTGTGTAGCGCACGGTGCCCCCGGGGGGGTTCTCCAGGCGCTAGACTGCCGAACAGCACTCTTCAGTCTGTGTGAGCCACCCCTTTCTGCCCACAAGCCTCGCTTGTATGCCCTTGTATGACCATATGTTACCTTGTATGACCATGTGTTACCTTGTATGACCATGTGTTACCGTGTATGACCGCCTGCGCTCTGTGCTCTTCATGTCTTTACCTCATGAGGTCGATACTCCGTAATACAGACCACGCCCTCGGGTCTGCGTCACGCAGGTAGACTAAGAACTCCTCAATGGCCCCTGCTATACCATGGCAAGGAGTTAATTCACCTCACTGTATCCGTCTGTACTGTATTCCTCTGTAATTCCTCAAACACTGCACTTACCTCCCGCCCCCCTCCATATATGACTGTCCCGGCTGCAGGGCGCTCCCCATCAAGGCGCTACAGTACTGCATGTAAAGCACTGCCCTTGTCACTGTTCATTCGGACGTCTTTAGTACCTTTACTTCCGTTTCTTCTACAGAATTGTGGTCGTCGCAAACAGGACTCTCTCTGATTGGAGGCAGCAGTCAGAGTAGCCAATCACGGTGTGGAAGCGACAGCTCATCAGAGACAGCGCACAGAGGCAGAGCCACAGGTAGGAGAAGGCGCACTGCCTTGGCTCTACTGTTTGAGACCAATCAATCAATCAGCCATTTGTAAAGCGCACTACTCACCTGTAAGGGTCTCAAGGCGCTGAGGGGAGGGGGGAAGCAGCTACTGATCGAACAGCCAAGTCTTGAGAAGTCTCCTGAAGGTCAGCAGGTCCTGGGTCTGTCGCAGGTGGATGGGGAGGGTGTTCCATGTCTTGGCGGTGAGGTGGGAGAATGATCTGCCGCCGGTGGTCGTTCGACGGATGCGTGGGACGGTGGCGAGGGCGAGGTCGGTGGAGCGGAGCTGGCGGTTCGGGGTGTAGAAGGACAGTCACTTGTTGAGGTACGCTGGTCCGGCGTTTTGGAGTGCTTTGTGAGCATGGGTGAGGAGCTTGAAGGTGATCCTCTTGTTGACCGGGAGCCAGTGCAGGTCTCTCAGGTGGGTGGTGATGTGGCTGTGGCGGGGGAGTCCGAGGATGAGGCGTGCGGAGGCGTTCTGTATGCGTTGGAGTCTCTTCTGAAGTGTAGCCGTGGTTCCTGCGTAGAGGGCGTTGCCGTAGTCCAGCCTGCTGCTGACGAGTTCTAGGGTGACCGTTCTTCTGGTTTCTGTGGGGATCCATCTGTAGATCTTGCGGAGCATGCGGAGGGTGTTGAAGCAGGAGGAGGAAACAGTGTTGACTTGTTGGGTCAACGAGAGCGTTGAGTCCAGGATGACTGTCGGGGCAGCTCCCAGCGTGGCCGGCCACCAGGAGTCGTCCCATGCGGAGGGAGTGGAGCCGAGGATGAGGACCTCCGTCTTGTCTGAGTTCAGTTTCAGCCGGCTGGACTTCATCCAATCTGCGACGGCCTTCATTCCCTCGTGGAGGGTGGATTTGGCGGTGGCCGGGTCCTTGGTGAGGGAGAGGATCAGCTGGGTGTCGTCGGCGTACGAGATGATGTTGAGGTGGTGTGGTCGGACGATGTTGGCGAGCGGTGCCATGTAGATGTTGAAAAGTGTCGGGCTGAGGGATGATCCTTGGGGTACGCCGCAAGTGATCGTGGTGGGTTCCGATCGGAAAGGGGGGAGACGGACTCTCTGGGTTCTGCCGGTGAGGAAGGAGGTGATCCAGTCCAGGGTTTTGTCTCGGACCCCTGCGTCGTGGAGGCGTGTGCGCAGGGTGTGGTGGCAGACGGTGTCGAAGGCGGCCGAGAGGTCCAGGAGGATGAGGGCTGCGGTTTCGCCTTTGTCCAGTATGGTCCTGATGTCGTCAGTGGCGGCGATGAGGGCGGTTTCGGTGCTGTGATTGCTGCGGAAGCCTTGATGTGTGTTGATCTGCTGGGGAGGGATCTCCCAGATCTAAGGACTGCTTAAAACATGTCACATGTTGCAATGGACAATGATGTCTGTTCTGCCCCTTCTGCTGTGCTTGGGGTCCAGACCAGTCCGGACACTGAAGCTAATGGGCACAGGTAAGGAGGTTGGCGTGAGGGGGGTCTACTTCCCAGAGTATCTGCCCCAGCACTGGTATAAGTGCTGTACCTTGCGCACAAACTACATAAAACAAGGAAAAAGAGGTTTCTGGTCGCCCCTCCCACTCTCTCCTTTGCTCTTCTTGTAGTACTGTTTCCAGTGCTAGTTCCAGTACTTAATTTGGAAGAAAGTAAATTAATAAGTGTAGGGGGTGCAATGGTTTTCTTAGAAGCGGCCAGAAGACATTGCTGAACCCCAGGGTGGGGGGGGCCAAAGCTGCCCCTTCCTGATTTTACCGCACACTTCTCTCTGCTTCCCAGAGCCCTGCACGGTCCTTTTCATCCCTTTCATGAACCCGGTTCATAAGTCTGGTCACCTTGATGTTGGTGTCCGGGCCTATTTCCTACTGTCTCCCAACACTTGTCTCCCAACACTTGTCCCCCCTTAGATCGCCCCTACTCTGGAACCTCCAACAAGCGTGGGGTGTTGTTGTCTGTCCCTTCTGTGACTACAGATGCCGTCATGGTAAGTTGGCTCTCACTTGGGCCACGTGCTGCACAGTCCACTGTGGAGGTGCAGGCTGGAAGGCACTGGTCACGCTGGTCGCAGAGGCAGCGGTACATGGGCTTGCTGAACACACGTGTGTCGCATCTGAGTCATGTTCAATTCTTCTGCTCCCTGATCTTCACTGGTACGGTCACTCAGGGGCTTCAGAAGGTGGGCGTGGCCAGATTGGGCTCCCGCATATTTTTAGGACACCACACTCCTGCTCCACAATCTATTTATAGATGTTGAATCATGCCAACAACCACTATATGTTGGCAGACACAGCAGGTGTCTGCATTCTCTTCCATCAAGGCCATTTTATTAACTTACAAACAGGTGCCTATGAGCCACCTCTGTCGCTCAAGGTCCAGGCAGAGGAACACCCTGATAATCAGACAAAAAGGACCCATCAGATGAAAACAAGCTGAAAAAATTGAGCGCGTTGAGGTCTTACATAGGGCAGGACTGCTGCGCAAAGCTGGTGACCTGTGTCCTGGCGCTTTGCGATCAAGAGAGGTCTCAGCTGAGAGACTTACCTGAGAGTCCTGGCGTTTTAGCCAACAGGATTCTGCAAATCCGCTGTGATGCAGGCATTTTCAGAAGAACCTTAGCAAAATTACATTTTACCGTTTGTTACAGTATTTCCCATAATAGCAAGGAGTTTGTAGGCCATTTGTTGCAGTTTTTCACCCCCTCCTGTTCAGATAGTGCTGTTGAGTAACTGCCTGCAGCAGCCTTCCTTGAGATCCGGCCCATTAGACCCCGATAGCTGCTGTGTATTCCAGTCCTAGCTCCAGTCCAGAAGGCCTTCCTTGAGATCCGGCCCATTAGACCCCGATTTCTGCTGTGTATTCCAGTCCTAGCTCCAGTCCAGAAGGCCTTCCTTGAGATCCGGCCCATTAGACCCCGTAGCTGCTGTGTATTCCAGTCCTAGCTCCAGTCCAGAAGGCCTTCCTTGAGATCCGGCCCATTAGACCCCGTAGCTGCTGTGTATTCCAGTCCTAGCTCCAGTCCAGAAGGCCTTCCTTGAGATCCGGCCCATTAGACCCCGATTTCTGCTGTGTATTCCAGTCCTAGCTCCAGTCCAGAAGGCCTTCCTTGAGATCCGGCCCATTAGACCCCGTAGCTGCTGTGTATTCCAGTCCTAGCTCCAGTCCAGAAGGCCTTCCTTGAGATCCGGCCCATTAGACCCCGTAGCTGCTGTGTATTCCAGTCCTAGCTCCAGTCCAGAAAGGCCTTCCTTGAGATCCGGCCCATTAGACCCCGAAGCTGCTGTGTATTCCAGTCCTAGCTCCAGTCCAGAAGGCCTTCCTTGAGATCCGGCCCATTAGACCCCGTAGCTGCTGTGTATTCCAGTCCTAGCTCCAGTCCAGAAGGCCTTCCTTGAGATCCGGCCCATTAGACCCCGTAGCTGCTGTGTATTCCAGTCTAGCTCCAGTCCAGAAGGCCTTCCTTGAGATCCGGCCCATTAGACCCCGTGTAGCTGCTGTGTATTCCAGTCCTAGCTCCAGTCCAGAAGGCCTTCCTTGAGATCCGGCCCATTAGACCCCGTGGCTGCTGTGTATTCCAGTCCTAGCTCCAGTCCAGAAGGCCTTCCTTGAGATCCGGCCCATTAGACCCCGTAGCTGCTGTGTATTCCAGTCCTAGCTCCAGTCCAGAAGGCCTTCCTTGAGATCCGGCCCATTAGACCCCGTAGCTGCTGTGTATTCCAGTCCTAGCTCCAGTCCAGAAGGCCTTCCTTGAGATCCGGCCCATTAGACCCGATTTCTGCTGTGTATTCCAGTCCTAGCTCCAGTCCAGAAGGCCTTCCTTGAGATCCGGCCCATTAGACCCCCGATTTCTGCTGTGTATTTCAGTCCTAGCTCCAGTCCAGAAGGCCTTCCTTGAGATCCGGCCCATTAGACCCCGATTTCTGCTGTGTATTCCAGTCCTAGCTCCAGTCCAGAAGGCCTTCCTTGAGATCCGGCCCATTAGACCCGATTTCTGCTGTGTATTCCAGTCCTAGCTCCAGTCCAGAAGGCCTTCCTTGAGATCCGGCCCATTAGACCCCGATTTCTGCTGTGTATTCCAGTCCTAGCTCCAGTCCAGAAGGCCTTCCTTGAGATCCGGCCCATTAGACCCCGTAGCTGCTGTGTATTCCAGTCCTAGCTCCAGTCCAGAAGGCCTTCCTTGAGATCCGGCCCATTAGACCCGTAGCTGCTGTGTATTCCAGTCCTAGCTCCAGTCCAGAAGGCCTTCCTTGAGATCCGGCCCATTAGACCCCGAAGCTGCTGTGTATTCCAGTCCTAGCTCCAGTCCAGAAGGCCTTCCTTGAGATCCGGCCCATTAGACCCCGTAGCTGCTGTGTATTCCAGTCCTAGCTCCAGTCCAGAAGGCCTTCCTTGAGATCCGGCCCATTAGACCCCGAAGCTGCTGTGTATTCCAGTCCTAGCTCCAGTCCAGAAGGCCTTCCTTGAGATCCGGCCCATTAGACCCCGATTTCTGCTGTGTATTCCAGTCCTAGCTCCAGTCCAGAAGGCCTTCCTTGAGATCCGGCCCATTAGACCCCGATTTCTGCTGTGTATTCCAGTCCTAGCTCCAGTCCAGAAGGCCTTCCTTGAGATCCGGCCCATTAGACCCCGATTTCTGCTGTGTATTCAGTCCTAGCTCCAGTCCAGAAGGCCTTCCTTGAGATCCGGCCCATTAGACCCCGATTTCTGCTGTGTATTCCAGTCCTAGCTCCAGTCCAGAAAGGCCTTCCTTGAGATCCGGCCCATTAGACCCCGGTAGCTGCTGTGTATTCCAGTCCCTAGCTCCAGTCCAGAAGGCCTTCCTTGAGATCCGGCCCATTAGACCCCGTAGCTGCTGTGTATTCCAGTCCTAGCTCCAGTCCAGAAGGCCTTCCTTGAGATCCGGCCCATTAGACCCCGTAGCTGCTGTGTATTCCAGTCCTAGCTCCAGTCCAGAAGGCCTTCCTTGAGATCCGGCCCATTAGACCCCGAAGCTGCTGTGTATTCCAGTCCTAGCTCCAGTCCAGAAGGCCTTCCTTGAGATCCGGCCCATTAGACCCCGTAGCTGCTGTGTATTCCAGTCCTAGCTCCAGTCCAGAAGGCCTTCCTTGAAATCCGGCCCATTAGACCCCGATTTCTGCTGTGTATTCCAGTCCTAGCTCCAGTCCAGAAGGCCTTCCTTGAGATCCGGCCCATTAGACCCCGATTTCTGCTGTGTATTCCAGTCCTAGCTCCAGTCCAGAAGGCCTTCCTTGAGATCCGGCCCATTAGACCCCGTAGCTGCTGTGTATTCCAGTCCTAGCTCCAGTCCAGAAGGCCTTCCTTGAGATCCGGCCCATTAGACCCCGTAGCTGCTGTGTATTCCAGTCCTAGCTCCAGTCCAGAAGGCCTTCCTTGAGATCCGGCCCATTAGACCCCGTAGCTGCTGTGTATTCAGTCCTAGCTCCAGTCCAGAAGGCCTTCCTTGAGATCCGGCCCATTAGACCCCGATAGCTGCTGTGTATTCCAGTCCTAGCTCCAGTCCAGAAGGCCTTCCTTGAGATCCGGCCCATTAGACCCCGATTTCTGCTGTGTATTCCAGTCCTAGCTCCAGTCCAGAAGGCCTTCCTTGAGATCCGGCCCATTAGACCCCGTAGCTGCTGTGTATTCCAGTCCTAGCTCCAGTCCAGAAGGCCTTCCTTGAGATCCGGCCCATTAGACCCCGATAGCTGCTGTGTATTCCAGTCCTAGCTCCAGTCCAGAAGGCCTTCCTTGAGATCCGGCCCATTAGACCCCGTAGCTGCTGTGTATTCCAGTCCTAGCTCCAGTCCAGAAGGCCTTCCTTGAGATCCGGCCCATTAGACCCCGTAGCTGCTGTGTATTCCAGTCCTAGCTCCAGTCCAGAAGGCCTTCCTTGAGATCCGGCCCATTAGACCCCGTAGCTGCTGTGTATTCCAGTCCTAGCTCCAGTCCAGAAGGCCTTCCTTGAGATCCGGCCCATTAGACCCCGTAGCTGCTGTGTATTCCAGTCCTAGCTCCAGTCCAGAAGGCCTTCCTTGAGATCCGGCCCATTAGACCCCGAAGCTGCTGTGTATTCCAGTCCTAGCTCCAGTCCAGAAGGCCTTCCTTGAGATCCGGCCCATTAGACCCCGATTTCTGCTGTGTATTCCAGTCCTAGCTCCAGTCCAGAAGGCCTTCCTTGAGATCCGGCCCATTAGACCCCGTAGCTGCTGTGTATTCCAGTCCTAGCTCCAGTCCAGAAGGCCTTCCTTGAGATCCGGCCCATTAGACCCCCGTAGCTGCTGTGTATTCCAGTCCTAGCTCCAGTCCAGAAGGCCTTCCTTGAGATCCGGCCCATTAGACCCCGTAGCTGCTGTGTATTCCAGTCCTAGCTCCAGTCCAGAAGGCCTTCCTTGAGATCCGGCCCATTAGACCCCGAAGCTGCTGTGTATTCCAGTCCTAGCTCCAGTCCAGAAGGCCTTCCTTGAGATCCGGCCCATTAGACCCCGTAGCTGCTGTGTATTCCAGTCCTAGCTCCAGTCCAGAAGGCCTTCCTTGAGATCCGGCCCATTAGACCCCGTAGCTGCTGTGTATTCCACTCCTAGCTCCAGTCCAGAAGGCCTTCCTTGAGATCCGGCCCATTAGACCCCGTAGCTGCTGTCTATTCCAGTCCTAGCTCCAGTCCAGAAGGCCTTCCTTGAGATCCGGCCCATTAGACCCCGTAGCTGCTGTGTATTCCAGTCCTAGCTCCAGTCCAGAAGGCCTTCCTTGAGATCCGGCCCATTAGACCCCGATAGCTGCTGTGTATTCCACTCTAGCTCCAGTCCAGAAGGCCTTCCTTGAGATCCGGCCCATTAGACCCCGTAGCTGCTGTGTATTCCAGTCCTAGCTCCAGTCCAGAAGGCCTTCCTTGAGATCCGGCCCATTAGACCCCGTAGCTGCTGTGTATTCCAGTCCTAGCTCCAGTCCAGAAGGCCTTCCTTGAGATCCGGCCCATTAGACCCCGTAGCTGCTGTGTATTCCAGTCCTAGCTCCAGTCCAGAAGGCCTTCCTTGAGATCCGGCCCATTAGACCCCGTAGCTGCTGTGTATTCCAGTCCTAGCTCCAGTCCAGAAGGCCATTTTGCATTTTTATTGCTTGCGCCAGGGCCCCTGGAATCTATACTGTCTGGTCAATGTGGCGAAGTAATGCACCCTAGAAGAAGACCACAGTGTGCAAAGTAGCAACCAGTTGGGGACAGGTGAACTTTAGTGGTCTGAATTTACCCCCGGGCTCCCGTGGCATGGAGCTCAGTCGAGGGAGGCGATGGTGCCTGCGCGCAGGAGGGTCTTCTGCGCTATGCGTAAATTCAATGAGCAGAGGGTATTTGGCTTCAACAGACGGGTTGCGACACGCCAAATCCACAGGGTGTTCGAGGACGATGGGCTACATCTGTCCAGAATAGGCATGGACCTGCTCTTGCTGGGTCTTGGCGAGGCCCTTGAGATAGCAGGATGTAGGTAGGAATGCCGGCCTTGGTGGGGGGCCCTGGCTGCGACGGTCGCCACACCCAGGGCTGTGGCGGAGTTACAGGGCGATCCGGAGGCGGAAAGGTACTCGGGGGTACCCTCTTCAGGAGCACAAAGGGTCAGTGGCGTAGCTAGGCACTCTGCCGCCCGTGGCGGTCCCTGCCTTTTGCCGCCGCCGCCGAGCGCCTAAGAGCAGGGGGGGGGGGGGTGGGTGCTGGCGATAAATTTACCTGCCGCCCCGAAATCTCGTGCCGCCCGGGGCGTTCCGCCCCCTCCGCCCCCCCCTTGCTACGCCAGTGCAAAGGGTGCTGAGGCCTAATATCCCCAGGAAGTCTGTGCGGTGGACCCTGGGGTGCGACGGCGCCCCGTCTGTCCTACGGGCGGTTGGAAACCTGTACAACCGGGGGTCGCTTGAACGCTCCGCCCCTCGTAGGGGCGTGAGTAATAGGGTGGACCGATGGTTCACCGGAAGTGGGAGGGGCTATCCCCTCACCACAACCGCTAAACACCGATTGGCTAAGGCCACGATGCAAGTTGGCCCATCAGGTGGTAGGCCGCTAGGGGCGGCTTGCCTTTGGATCGCCTGTAAGATAACCCACCATGTTGGCATATTTGGTATGCTAATAAACCTGCAGCAATTTTTCCCACCAAAAGTTTGTCTTGTCTGCTTATTTATTATGTATGTATGTTGCTGTGGGAGGACTGGTGAGTGTTGCCGATATTGGCACTATGCGGGCTGACCGACTCGTCCCCGCAGGGGACCCTCATACGAGGGCGGCCCCTCTAGTGCCACAGAGATGGCACACTGGACAGTCTAGTGTCCGGTGACCCCTGGGGTCCTGCGCGTCACTTCCGGCCGAGGTGGGCGAAGGGGAGAGGTATAAATGCCTCCCCCGCCCACCTGGCGGCCTCTGTGACCCTCACCCTGACGCAGTTTCCCTCCCTACCGCTTACCCTGCGTTCCAGGGTGGGGGGGGAAGGTTCTTCTAATCCTCTTTATTTGTGTTGCAGGCGGAGTTACAGGGCGATCCGGAGGCGGAAAGGTACTCGGGGGTACCCTCTTCAGGAGCACAAAGGGTGCTGAGGCCTAATATCCCTAGGAAGTCTGTGCGGTGGACCCTGGGGTGCGACGGTGCCCCGTCTGTCCTACGGGCGGTTGGAAACCTGTACAACCGGGGGTCGCTTGAACGCTCCGCCCCTCGTAGGTCCTAGGGTCATAGGGTGGACCAATGGTTCACCGGAAGTGGGAGGGGCTATCCCCTCACCACAACCGCTAAACACCGATTGGCTAAGGCCACGATGCAAGTTGGCCCATCAGGTGGTAGGCCGCTAGGGGCGGCTTGCCTTTGGATCGCCTGTAAGATAACCCACCATGTTGGCATATTTGGTATGCTAACACAGGGTGAGGGTCACAGAGGCCGCCAGGTGGGCGGGGGAGGCATTTATACCTCTCCCCTTCGGCCGGAAGTGACGCGCAGGACCCCAAGGGGTCACCGGACACTAGACTGTCCAGTGTGCCATCTTGTGGCACTAGAGGGGCCGCCCTCTTATGAGGGTCCCCTGCGGGGACGAGTCGGTCAGCCCGCATTTTCATTGCTTGCGCCAGGGCCCCTGGAATCTATACTGCTTTCGCGGGTAATACAAACACATATATGGCAGTGGGCATTTCCATAGATTGAGTGGTATCTCCAGAGCAGAGACCTTGCCCAGAGGATGATGTGTTGGATTTTGTGTTTGTGTACCCGTCCTTTTTGGTCTCCTGTTTATCTTTGTAATGTTCTATTGTGTAACACTTTTCTCTTGTAACGTAACTGGTTCTATTGTACAGCTTTGACACCTTCGGGTAATGTCCGCGCTTTATAAAAATGCACTAAATAAATAAATAAAATAAATACATAAAACATGATGCCCTTGCAGGTCTGCCGACACACTGACTGCTCGCGGCATCGGGCTGCACGGACCTAGATGGGTCCTGGAGGGTGGGGGTGCATGCACTGAGCTTGCGACAGTTTTCAATCAAAAGAAAGTGTCCCATCAAACGGCTCTGTGGTTTACAACTCCTAAATCTTACATTTACAAACACTGTTCATGTTGTTTCGCTGTTGCAAAAAATAGTTGTCAGATAACACCTCGGGGTTAAAATGGTTGTCAAGGATACGGGGGCCCGATGCAAAAACAAATATAGTCAGGGGGGGCTTGGCCTAAAAAAGTTTGAAGCAGCCGCAGCTTGGCAGTAAAACCACAAAAAATCCATAAAAAGAAAACTAGCAACTGAGGCTTCTGGGGTCGAGAATTGGAACTCGCCAACCCCCGAAATCCGAGGGATCTCCTGTCTCGAGTGACCACATGGTGGGGTGTGCCTGGAGTCCCACCCCCAGCGCTGTGAAACTGGGGGGGGGGGGGGGGCGCACCGGTGTAAAACAATTAATACATCAATAAATAATCACACACAGGCGAGCGTCCAGCAGGAGGTGTGACGCTCCCCTGTGGCTCATTAAACGCGGGCTAGTCCCCCCGGGCCCCACGCCCCTCACCCCCATGAGACATTCACTGTTCCTTTACAGTGTCAGTATTGGACGAGGCACACCATTAATTCACGTAGACCTTTAACTCAGTAATTACAGGGCTTAAAGAGGGAATAGTGCCATGAAGCACTATATGAAATAACAAGATATTAATATCCCATTACCTAAGTCTGAGTTCCGTAGCCCAGTGTCACTGCCCCAGAATCAGCTGCCCAGTGTCACTGCCCCAGAATCAGCTGCCCAGTGTCACTGCCCCAGCATCAGACGCCCAGTGTCACTGCCCCAAAATCAGAGGCTCAGCGACACTGCCCCAGAATCAGAGGCTGAGTGTCACTGCCCCAGAATCAGAGGCCGAGTGTCACTGCCAAAGAATCAGAAGTTCAGTGTCACTGCCCCAAAATCAGAGGCCCAGTGTCACTGCCAAAGAATCAGAAGTTCAGTGTCACTGCCCCAAAATCAGAGGCCCACTGTCACTGCCCCAGAATCAGAGGCTGAGTGTCACTGCCCCAGCATCAGAGGCCGAGTGTCACTGCCCCATCATCAGTGGCCCAGTGTCACTGCCCCAGAATCAGAGGCCCAGTGTCACTGCCCCAGAATCAGAGGCCCAGTGTCACTGCCCCAGAATCAGAGGCTGAGTGTCACTGTCTCATCATCAGAGGCCCAGTGTTACTGCCCCATCATCAGTGGCCCAGTGTCACTGCCCCAGAATCAGAGGCCCAGTGTCACTGCCCCAGAATCAGAGGCCCAGTGTCACTGCCCGAGAATCAGAGGCCCAGTGCCACTGCCCCATCATCAGAGCCCCAGTGTCACTGCCCAGCGGCAGAGGCCCAGTGTCACTGCCCCAGAATCAGAGGCCCAGTGTCACTGCCCCAGAATCAGAGGCCCAGTGTCACTGCCCCAGAATCAGAGGCACAGTGTCACTGCCCCTGCATCAGAGGTCCAGTGTCACCGCCCCAGCATCAGAGGCCCAGTGTCACCGCCCAATCAGCAGAGGCCCAGTGTCACTGCCCCATCAGCAGAGGCCCAGTGTCACTGCCCCAGAATCAGAGGCCCAGTGTCACTGCCCCAGAATCAGAGGCCCAGTGTCACTGCCCCAGCATCAGAGGCCGAGTGTCACTGCCCCAGAATCAGAGGCCGAGTGTCACTGCCCCAGAATCAGAGGCTGAGTGTCACTGCCCCAGCATCAGAGGCCGAGTGTCACTGCCCCAGCATCAGAGGCCGAGTGTCACTGCCCCATCATCAAAGGCCCAGTGCCACTGCCCCATCATCAGTGGCCCAGTGTCACTGCCCCAGAATCAGAGGCCCAGTGTCACTGCCCCAGAATCAGAGGCCCAGTGTCACTGCCCCAGAATCAGAGGCTGAGTGTCACTGCCCCAGAATCAGAGGCCGAGTGTCACTGCCCCAGCATCAGAGGCCGAGTGTCACTGCCCCATCATCAAAGGCCCAGTGCCACTGCCCCATCATCAGTGGCCCAGTGTCACTGCCCCAGAATCAGAGGCCCAGTGTCACTGCCCCAGAATCAGAGGCCCAGTGTCACTGCCCCAGAATCAGAGGCCCAGTGTCACTGCCCCAGAATCAGAGGCCGAGTGTCACTGCCCCAGCATCAGAGGCTGAGTGTCACTGCCCCAGCATCAGAGGCCGAGTATCACTGCCCCATCATCAAAGGCCCAGTGCCACTGCCCTATCATCAGTGGCCCAGTGTCACTGCCCTAGAATCAGAGTCCCAGTGTCGCTGTCCCAGAATCAGAGGCCCAGTGTCACTGCCCCAGAATCAGACGCCCAGTGTCACTGCCCCAGAATCAGAGGTCGAGTGTCACTGCCCCAGAATCAGAGGCCGAGTGTCACTGCCCCAGAATCAGAGGCCGAGTGTCACTGCACCAGCATCAGAGGCCGAGTGTCACTGCCCCATCATCAAAGGCCCAGTGCCACTGCCCCATCATCAGTGGCCCAGTGTCACTGCCCCAGAATCAGAGGTCCAGTGTCACTGTCCCAGAATCAGAGGCCCAGTGTCACTGCCCCAGAATCAGAGGCACAGTGTCACTGCCTCATCATCAGAGGCCCAGTGTCACTGCCCGAGAATCAGAGGCCCAGTGTCACTGCCCCATCATCAGAGGCCCAGTGTCACTGCCCAGCGGCAGAGGCCCAGTGTCACTGCCCCAGAATCAGAGGCCCAGTGTCACTGCCCCAGAATCAGAGGCACAGTGTCACTGCCTCATCATCAGAGGTCCAGTGTCACCACCCCGTCATCAGAGGCCTAGTGTCACTGCCCCATCAGCAGAGGCCCAGTGTCACTGCCCCAGCATCAGAGGCCCAGTGTCACTGCCCCAGCATCAGAGGCCCAGTGTCACTGTCCTAGCATCAGAGGCCCAGTGTCACTGCCCCAGAATTAGAGGCTGAGTGTCACTGCCCCAGAATCAGAGGCCCAGTGTCCCTGCCCCAGAATCAGAGGCCCAGTGTCCCTGCCCCAGAATCGGAGGCTGAGTGTCACTTCCCCAGAATCAGAGGCTGAGTGTCACTGCCCCAGCATCAGAGGCCGAGAGTCACTGCCCCAGAATCATAGGCCCAGTGTCACTGCCCCAGCATCAGAGGCCCAGTGTCACCTCCCCATCATCAGAGGCCCAGTGTCACCGCCCCAGAATCAGAGGCCCAGTGTCACTGCTCCAGCATCAGAGGCCCAGTGTCACTGCCCCATCATCAGAGGCCCAGTGTCACTGCCCCATCATCAGAGGCCCAGTGTCACTGCCCCAGCATCAGAGGCCCAGTGTCACTGCTCCAGCATCAGAGGCCCAGTGTCACTGCCCCAGCATCAGAGGCCCAGCGTCACTGCCCAGCATCAGAGGCCCAGTGTCACTGCCCCAGGAGCTGGGAGGGCGGGGGCAGGGTGGTGGGGAGGGGTCGAGGGGGGGCAGGGTGGCGGAGAGGAGGAGTGGGGGGCTCCAGTGATTTCTTTGCTGCTCTTCCGAGTGAGCGCTGTAAACGCTGCGCTGGGGAGGGAGGGGTTAAACACGGGACTTTGGGGAGTTTTATTAGCAGGATTTTTGGGGGGATATGGGGGCTTTAACCACTGGCCCTCGGAGGACAGGGCACGGATGTACCCACACTGTGACCTGCTCTTGTTCCAGCATCTTCACAGAGTTAGGGTGACCAGACGTCCCGGATTTGCCCAGACAGTCCCGGTTTTTAGGTCTCGCCTAGGCAGCGCGCATGCGCTTCCCTAGGAGATGACCTGTAGACATTGGTCAGCTCTTTTCCACACACTCGTGAATGTGGCGGCATCCACCTTGCGGGAGCGAGCAGCGGCCATGTGTTTGTAATTAGGGACACACGCGCGCTTGTTTACATTAGCCTGCTCGCGGTCTCCTTGCCGGCTCGACATCCTGGCGCTTTCACTTTTGTTCGCGGTCGCGCTTGTTTGTTTTTGCAATGCAGCATGCCGTGCTTGGACTTTAACAGTGGTGGCCATGCAACATTTCTTTTGTTGTGCGCGACTTGCCCATTTTTCCCCAGTGCTTCATTAGGCTTCGCCTAGGCAGTTTTTATTTGCAATGGCGGCCGCGCGTGATCTTTTCAAAAATCGCGGCTCGCCCGACTTGCACCTCTGCTGCAACTTGTTAATTTATAAAACACTTTTTTTTGCCAGTGCTGCACGCTTTAACCACAGCAGCTGCGTGATTTTCTCCCGATTTCTGTCTTGCCCTTCTGCTGTCTCGCTATTCCTGAGTTCTCCTTAACTCTCTGTCTCCTGATCTCCTAGCTCCTGATCTTATCCTTCCTGCTCTTTCCTGGGTTCCGATTTCCCGTGGACTCCCGATCATCCCCTGATTTTCTCTTGTCCCTGCCCACGCTGGAACCTTGGTTTCCTACTTTCTGACTCCGTTTTTCCGGCTTCCTGGTTGCGTCTCACCAACCCCCGGGCATCTCCCGGGAGTTGCACCCTACGATCATTGGAGCTTGAAAGTGAAACCACACAGGCTCTTTCTCCCGACGCTGCTTTTGGGTCTGAACGAATATGTGTGCTTAGTACAAGACCGAGACATCTGCCCCCGCCCCCTAGCCCTAGACAGCTTCCCCATCATAGACCTGGTCTCAAAGGTTCAAATATTAATCCTGTTTGTGGTGCCTCAGTGTTTCTCCGCTGGACTCTGAAAGTGGTAATGCTACTGAGGAAAAGTGTTCTTCTGATCGGCATCATTTGTACCAGGACTCCATTGTTTTTCATTGCCATTTCGTGTCAAACACTTCCACACGACCCACCTGGTCGTTTCTGCTGATGCCTGAGGAAATTCTAACTAACACGACAAAAACCATCTTGCAGCCTGCATTTCTGCCCAGGAACTGTCGCACACCCAACCCCCTGTTCTTTGCAGTTCGACAGAAAACCATGAGACACTCACGCCCTGTGTAAATGATTTGTTTCCCATCTCCTGCTCCCTGCCTGGTAAACATCCTTGACCCCGTGATCAGGTTATCTGGACAATGGTCTGACTGCTGGGCCTTGATCAGGGTGATTGGACAATGGTTTGAATGACCGAGCTTTGATCAAGCTGATCGAACAATGACCTGAATGACCGTGCTTTGATCAAGCTGAGTGAACAATACTTTGGGTACCAAGCCTTGATCAGGTCACCAACTACAAACACCGTCTGGATCTGGTTATCAACTGCAAACACTGCCCTGATTGAACAATGGACTAACAGCCAAAAGACTGGAATGAAAAAGTATAAAAGGCTTGTAAGCTGCTGAGTAAAGCAGCAGCCTCCTCTGTCTTGTTTCTAACGAGCTTGGGACTCTGTTCCATAGCCCGGGCTATTTGAATAAATCTGGGTTCCTCCTGCAGACGAAGGCTCCTGTGTCTCCTTTTACTACGTATGAAGGGTATGGAAGACTTGGGCGGTTCCCCGCCGCCGAGACCCAGTAAGTGGGGTATGTCCGGTTCTTCAAATGGCGCCCGAACAGGGACTCCACGAGTACGAAGGTCAGGCCCGGTGGATGTGAGGAGGTGCACGGAGAGACTCCGACGGAGGCGCCCTACCCGAGGGATTCTTGCAATCCGGTAAGCCGAACGACTCGCCCGCTGTTCCTCCCCACCCGGTCTGGGCCACATGACCGCGTCCTCGCTGGAGTCCCCTAGCAAATAATTTCTGGAGCAGGACACAGCCCTACGTCTGCAGAAGAGAACTACCCTGTAAGGTAAGGGTGGACTGATCACCCACCAAGTCTGTATGATTCTGCTGTTATTGACCTTTGCAAAAGCCAAGCAGGCGAGGTGAATTTTAAAACCCGCCGGTGTCTGTTACCTATTTACAAGCATGCCAGTCAGTAGTAAGTTCAAGAAATTATGTTGTTGTATGTGTACGCAGGACTCCCAGCTGGAGGCGGCTTGTCCGCTTCCTCCAGAAGGGACCCCTGGCCATACGATGTATGTTAAACATGGCCCTTCTGCCATAATGTTTTCCTCATTCTGGGTAAAATATACGAAACAAAGTAACGCGGAATTACAGTGGCCACTTTATGGCTCCTTTAATTCCCAAGTTCTCGCCAACTTAGAGGAACAATTAATGAAAAGAAAAACGCGCCCGTCTATGTTTGAATCTGTCCGATTTTGGAGGAAAGAGATAGAGCAGAGAGCTAGAAAGCAGAAGGCTCAAGAAAGAAAACAGGAACGCATGTCAATGGCAGACCACGCCAGAGTAAATTTACAAAATCAAATGACAAAATCGGTAGAAATAGCCAACAGGAGCATGGGGCCCGGGTACAAAAATGCTATCCAGCTCGTGAGGAGAAAAGAAAGGGCCATATGGATGGGGGAGAAGAAGGTGATTCCTTGCTTGATAGCATGCTAGAAAGCCCTCCTGCATATGCCCCAATGTACCCTGCCCTGACGCCTCACACCCCACATGTCCCCCGCCACCGCCCACTCCTGCCCCCACTGCCCCTTCTACTGTTCTTCCTGTCACACCAACCCTCCCGATTTTTCCTATGACACCGACCATGCCCGCTAACCCTGTCCTCACTACGGGAATGACAACAAGTCTCCATCCACCCAACCCCTGCGGCTTTACCCCTACCCGCCCTTTTCCTTCTTCCCCGTGGTCTACAGTTAAGCAGGATTTATATAAAATGTTGAATTCCCCGACTGGCCTCCTTGCGCTCTGCAATCAGCTTTTCGTCCCTTCGAGAAAATGACCTACAGAAGCAACAGTGTGAATGTTGGATAAAGAACGGGAATATTTATGCCTTTAAAGACATATGGTCCACCTTTTCCCAGTGGACGATTATGGAACAGACCACCTGGGCTGAATACATGTGTACGCTGGTCATGCAAAAATTTGAGAATGCGCTTATGCAGATACCCACTGGATTAATGGACCTTAGGTCACAAATAAGAAGAGGCGATGTTCAGGGAGAGGGATGTTTGGTGCTGTGTCTGCTTTAATGGCTTACCGTGATATGACCGCTTTTTCCAACACCCTCTAGAAACAGCTATGCCAATGAGAGAGGCGGCCCCTGTCTGTGTTAACGCACTTACCGATGCCCAAAATAATGGCCGCAGGGTTGTTGAGGCACACTGGCGCAGGCTTTGGGTTCATGTTCCTTGGAAAAGGTCAGAAGTAATGCAGTTAAAAGAACAATTACCAGATCCCCGGAAGAATCCGGCTGCCTTTTACAGAGAATTAGGTCAGATTATATCTGCAGGTACTCTCGTTCTTGAGGATATAGATTTACTTTTGGTACGGTTGTCCCCACTGAAATTTGGGACAAGATTCGACATACTGATCATGAAGTGGCGTTGGGAGGTAAATGGGCTGACCTAGAGGCTATGGAAGAAGCAAGGGTAGGAGGGACTAAACCAGAAGCTGCCATCCTGACTTTGCCCGGTAAAATAATAACGTTTATGAAAACACTTTTGCCGGAAACTGTCATTAACTGGGATAAAATAAACGCCTGTAGGCAGCGAAAAGATGAGAATGTGGCTGACTTTTTACCCGTTTTGAGACAGAATACAAGGGACATAGTGGTTTGGATCCCCGGACCCCAGGTTCTGGCCCAGTGTTTGTCGATAAGTTTGTCAGCAACTTGCTTCCTGAGATTTCCACCAGGCTTAAGAAAGTTGAAAGTACGTGGTCTGCCCAAACTATGACTGGTATCTTGGCTATGGCACAATATCATGAGAATAGGGAGAATGAAGATAGAGACAAGGAAAGTAAGAAGGTTAGGGATCTTAAGACTAAGGCACTTCTGCAGCAGGCTTACCCTCCCAGAGGTCCCGATGCCCGCAGGAATTTCAGACCTCAACCCCAACACCCTCCGAGGGCTCGCCAGTCTACCCCCTCCAGCCCTCAACATACGGGAGCCCTCCAAACAGATCAGTGTGCTTATTGTAAGGGGTACGGCCATTGGATAGACGAGTGTCCCGTGTTAGCTGAAAACATCCGAACAGGGAAGACTCGGCCTCGCGCTCCCAGGGAGGAAGGCCGACTAGGGACCATGGCCCTCCCCATCCACAGGATAAAGAACGTAGGCCCAGGGATCACGTTCCCGTCCGGCCGCGCCCGGCCAATAGGTTTGATGGGTACGAAGCAACACGCACTTATTACAATGATGATTATGACGAAGTTGATGAGATAGGGTCCTACCAAGCATAGGACAGCCAGGAAAGGGGTATTACCAGAGTACAAATTCCAGTGGATCAAAGGGGCCCGTATGTTCAAATGTCAGTTGTGAGGAACAATCAGAATTTTCTTTTGGATACTGGGGCCACCAGGTCTTCTATTGCACGTCTGTCAGTCCCGGAGGCACCCTTTATGGCAAAATAAATGTCTCCGTGGGTTTTGCAGGAACACCTGTGACGAGCCCTGTCTCTGAACCCCTCCCTCTCGATATTGGCCCTGCACATGTTGACGCTCCCTTGGTCCTTACTACAGGTTGCAGTGAAAACTTGTTAGGCATGGATTTACTGAAAGCTCTGTATGCGACCATATCATGTAGTCCCCAAGGTGTATCCCTAACAATTTCCCCCACCGCAGCTTCCTATATGTATCTGTCTGGTCCCCTCCCACCAGAATTGCAGTCTTTACCTTCCTCCCTCTGGGCATCATCAGACACTGATGTAGGGTGTCTCAACATATCCCCTCATGTGGTACGCATCCAGCCAGGTGCACTTCTCCCCGCCTCCGGCAGTATCGACTACCCGCGGAAGGAGAAATGGTCCTTTTAACAATAATATCTGAATTAATGGACAAGGGCGTAGTGGAGGAAACACGTGGCAATATCTGTAACAGTCCCATTATTCCCGTTCTTAAAAAGACCAATGGAGATGCTCTCTCCCTAAAATATACAGATTCGTGATTGACCTGAGAGCCCTTAACAAAATAACAATCTCCCAATATCCTGTTGTCCCCGACATTACAGCCCTCTTAACGATGGTCCCTTCTGACGCATACGCACTTTTCTGTCATAGACCTGAAGAATGCTTTTTTCAGCATTCCTATACATCCTGACAGCAGACATTTTTTGGTTTCTCCTTGGTGGGCGAAGCTTTAGATTCTGCCGCGCCCCTCAAGGTTTCACCGAGAGCCCCAGTATCTATAGTCAAGCCCTCAAAAGTCAACTAGATTCCTTGGAACTCCTGATAACTCCACACTATTACAATATGTAGATGACCTCCTCATTGCTGCAAATTCTGCCCCATCATGTAAAGAAGCTACTCTCTGTTTGTTACGCCACCTTGCCCTCCACAATCACAAAGTCTCTTTAAAAAAGCTTCAGTTTTGTCAAGAGAAGGTGACCTATTTAGGTCATCTCCTCTCGAAGGAGGGAAGGCAGCTCACCGCTGATCATGTAGCCATTATCAATGCTATGATGGCCCCACGAACACAAAAGCAGGTGCGAGCCTTCATAGGCCTAACCTCATACTGTAGACAGTGGATTTCCAACTTTTCGGCCATGGTCAAACCTCTTCTTCCCTCACCACTAAAGACATATCAGACAGTTCCTTTCCATGGACTAGAGAGCATGCGCAGGCCTTCCAAGATTTAAAGAGGGCTCTGTGTACTGCTCCAGTCCTCGGTACTCCTGATTATAGCAAGCAATTTTTCTTTTTGTACATGAGACAGACGGCTGTGCATGCGCTGTCTTGACCCAGATGTTCGGAGGTCACCATCGGCCATGTGCCTATTTTTCAGCCACCTTAGATCCTGTTGCAAGGGCTCTCCCGGGATGCCTACGGGCGACCGCTGCGGCCGCCCTCATGGTCCGTCAGAGTGCGGGGATCGTCATGAACTCCCCTGACTCTGATGGTCCCCCATTCTGTAGATACCCTCCTTAATAACACCAAGACACAGTACCTCACTAGCGCCCGACTCACAGGATATGAACTGACACTCTTTTCCAGCCACATTAACATCAAGAGATGCACTGTACTGAACCCCGCAACATTACTCCCACTGGATACTCAGGATGCCCGCTTAGACCCACATGACTGCATATTAAGGACAGAGGAGGAGACGAAGGGACGGGTTGACTTACAGGATACCCCGATAGCAGAACCAGAAGGTACATTATATGTGGACGGATCATGTCTCAGAGGGCCAGATGGTAACACCTCAGCCGCCTATGCCCTCACGACATTAGGACAAGTAGTAGAAACAGCTCAGATTCCGCAGTGCTCTGCTCAAGCAGCAGAATTAGTGGCCCTCACTAGAGCCTGTGAGTTAAGCAAAGGGATGACGGTAAATATTTATACTGACAGCCAATATTCCTTCGGGGTGGCCCACAACTCGGGAGGTTATGGAAAGAAAGGAATTTCCTTACTTCCCATGGGACCAAGATTCAACATGGCCCCCTAATTCACCGATTGTTAGACTCCCTGACACTCCCCAGAAAGGTGGCCATTATAAAATGTAAGGCCCATAAGAAAGTGACAGATGATGTTGGGAAAGGCAATGCCCTGGCTGACCAGACAAACAGCTCTTAGAAAAAGGGAAGGAATGTATGTAGGAGGTCCCGCTAGGTGGGTGGCAGACGAGGCCATGGTTGAAAACACAGTACAAAGTGTGATCGATATTCAGTCCCATACTACTCCTGAGGAACTACGGGTGTGGAAGGAGCAATTAGCAAAGGAGGGAATTGATGGTTGCTGGGTCCGCACGACTATGGAAAGACAATGGATGTTACCTGACAGTCATGTGCTACCAGTAGTTCCGATGGCCCATGGTCCTGCTCACATTAGTGCAAAAGGGATATGTAAACTGTTGGAACCTACATGGTACAACTCTAAGATACCAACATATGCTGAAAAGCTGGTTAAAACATGCATGATTTGCCTAATGTATAACCCAGGAAAAGGCACAGTTACTCCTAAGGGAGGATTCTCTCCTCCTACCTTCCCTTTTGAAGTCCTCCAAATAGATTACATCCAGATGGACCGATGTAACAATTTAAAATATGTCCTAGTGGTGGTCTGTACCTTCAGCCGATGGGGGGAGGCCTACCCCGTCAAAGACTGCACTGCTATCACTACCGCCAAAATGCTATTAAAAGAGTACCTCCCACGATTCGGTTTGCCCCGCTTGGTCTGGAGTGACAACGGGACACACTTTACGGCTCAAATTATGGAATATATCTGTACAGGATTGGGTATAAAACAAAAATTTCATGCAGCTAACCACCCCCAGTCAGCAGGTCTAGTGGAGGTGTACAATGGCATCCTAAAAACTAAAATGGCCAAAATAGTAGCCGAGACAGGTGTCACTTGGGTTGATGCTCTGCCCTTGGCCCTATTGTCTACAAGAACAACAGCCCACACCAGGATAGGGCTATCCCCCCATGAGATTGTGTTCGGGAGGCCTGCCAATGTATGGGGTGTCAAGCGGCCTAAGAAACTGTCTGATGTTGAATACCCTGTATTAACTGATTACCTGTACAGTCTAACTAATACCTTTCGTACTCTTTATCACCAGGTGCATGAGGCCATACCTGACAAAAGCGAGGGCCCAGGACACGTTATCCAACCTGGAGATTGGGTCTTAGTGAGGAATTTTCAACGGACTAAGAGCCTCGAACCCGCTGGACACAGCCCCGTCAGGTGTTGCTGGCCACCCGCACCGCCGTGAAAGTAGAAGGTCGGAAGAATTGGGTGCATTCGTCCCACTGTAGGCGTGTGCCTCTGCCCCTCCCCTATGATCAGTGGGTGAGGGAAGGACAAGGAGACTCAGAAACAGAAACAGTCCCGACATTTGTCCCATTCAGCGATGCCAGACTGCATTTTACATCTACAGAAGCAGAGAGTGACAGCGTACTGAAAGGAAGGGTGGAACCCTCCCTTAACTCTGCTGAACATCAAGAACAATTGTTTCCCGACCATACTGTCCCTACTTCCGACCGCTATAACTTACGCCCCGAGGGAAAGCTTGCCCTTTGACTTCGCCAAGTGCCTATAGGCTGTAGAGCTGTGATCTCCCCGGCCGAGAGTAGTGCTGGTGTGTCAGACTAAGGTACGCCATAGGGCTCTTGGCACCTGCGCCCAGTGAAGCAACCACCAATCACAGACAGCCACTAGAGGTCCCTGGCTTAGCCCAATGGCTGCCGTCCAAAACACTCGAATCCAGAAACAATATGTCAGTCTCCGACATAGTAAATGCTTCATGGCCACCGTGGTGACGCTCTTTGTCTCCCTCATCCTGTCTATCCTTGGTTGGCTGTTACTAATCTACCATCCTGTTACCTCACCAACCCCTATCCCGACTCCTGCAGAGCACCAGTATTACACGCTACCAGCCCACGAATTACCCCGCCGTGCAGAATTCTTCAATAACACCTTCATCCAAATGTTGCATCATCATCAGCTGATCATGAACACTTCCAACTGCTGGGTTTGCGGACTGATGCCGCATTCCATGATACACCCTGTCCCATTCTTTCCCTACCCCTTTTCCATCTCTGGGTCTTGTCTTGCATGGTGGATGTTGATACAGGAGGCCTACACTGTCAATGGTACTGCCAATTCTGCTCTTGGAACATTTCAGGATGACTTCTGGCGGAACAGATCTGGCCATGCCAATGCTCCTTTTTGCCCGACTAGCTCATCCACATCGCTACTATCACCAGATGAACTCGGTGAGATGGTAGTATTCAACTCAACCACTCGACGAACATTTTCCAGATTCCGCACAAGAAGGATACTGCCCGATGAACGAGACACTGTGAATGTCATAAATGTGCAAGGCCGTGTCTGCATCCATGGCCTAGGGACTAAGAAAGTTGGTACCAGTACTTGTAATATCACAAAATCTTTAAACTCTACATCTCCTCCGAAGCTGGTGGCATCCCCCAACACCTATTTTATCTGTGGCACTGCCGCCTACACTTGGCTCCCCGTAACTGGTCTGGTACCTGCTATCTGGCCTTCCTCCTTTCGCCAACGTATTCTACCCATGGGAGTTACCACCTGTTGATGAAGGGCGCTCTGCGTCGCTCACGTAGGGGCGCCATATCAGCCGAGGATACAGCAGGCCAGGAAACAGGGGACTTCCTTAAAGGTTTCCTTCCATTCTGGGGCCCCATGGCAAACAGTCGGGCTGTACGAGGACTGACCAGGGTCCTTGAAGCCACCATCACAGTAACGGCTGGTGCCCTCTCCAACATCACTGCAGAACTACAGGCGGACCGCCTTATAACACTGCAGAACCGCATGGTCCTAGACGTCCTCCTTGCTGATCGTGGTGGTGTGTGTAAATTGATCGGCTCCAGCTGCTGCGTGTACATCCCAGACAACGCACCTACAGTATACAATGCCATCCAACGCCTGCATCGCCTTTCTTCCGAAATTCATCTGGATGAAGGCAACTGGTCCCTCACAGGCTGGATCTGGGGCCTCCTTTCCCAGTGGGGGTGGAGGGTCCTCATCTTCCTTGCCTTGGGAATAACTGTCCTGGTCTCCTGCTGTTTGTGCTTTCAGTGCCTGCCAGTGCTCTGTACAATGTGTGTCCAGACCATCCAGCCTCCACCCTCCAACATTCACAACACCAATATGATGATGATGCTCCAACAAGAAACCGATGGCCTTATGAACATTGACATTTCTTAAAGTATTTGCCACTCAATGGCAAAAGGAGGGTCTGAGGAAAAGTGTTCTTCTGATCGGCATCATTTGTACCGGGACTCCATTGTTTTTCATTGCCATTTCGTGTCAAACACTTCCACACGACCCACCTGGTCGTTTCTGCTGATGCCTGAGGAAATTCTAACTAACACGACAAAAACCATCTTGCAGCCTGCATTTCTGCCCAGGAACTGTCGCACACCCAACCCCCTGTTCTTTGCAGTTCGACAGAAAACCATGAGACACTCACGCCCTGTGTAAATGATTTGTTTCCCATCTCCTGCTCCCTGCCTGGTAAACATCCTTGACACCGTGATCAGGTTATCTGGACAATGGTCTGACTGCTGGGCCTTGATCAGGGTGATTGGACAATGGTTTGAATGACCGAGCTTTGATCAAGCTGATCGAACAATGACCTGAATGACCGTGCTTTGATCAAGCTGAGTGAACAATACTTTGAGTACCAAGCCTTGATCAGGTCACCAACTACAAACACCGTCTGGATCTGGTTATCAACTGCAAACACTGCCCTGATTGAACAATGGACTAACAGCCAAAAGACTGGAATGAAAAAGTATAAAAGGCTTGTAAGCTGCGGAGTAAAGCAGCAGCCTCCTCTGTCTTGTTTCTAACGAGCTTGGGACTCTGTTCCATAGCCCGGGCTATTTGAATAAATCTGGGTTCCTCCTGCAGACGAAGGCTCCTGTGTCTCCTTTTACTACGTATGAAGGGTATGGAAGACTTGGGCGGTTCCCCCGCCGCCGAGACCCAGTGAGTGGGTTATTCCGGTTCTTCACTACTGAACATGTGAAAAACACACACAGCTACGGCTAGCTGTTATGGAATACTGCCAAATGGGCACTTATGCCAGCCCCGGACTTGCACCTCTGCATTTTCTAATCTGGGCTTTTAGTTTCACTTTCAGCAATGGGCACAAGCTTCAAACTCGACAGCCGGACCTACAAAACTTGCCTATTTCGTGATGAAGTTTAACATTTTAAGGTTAGGTGAATTAAAAGCCTTCCCTTTGCAAATCCAGGCCCAGATCAGTAAACTGCTGTGGTAACACTCCTCAGCAGGAAATCTGTAAGGCTAATATATATTGGTACCGTTCGTTCCGTCATTTTTTCTGCCTGTCAGACGCATGGAATTATCGTCACCCGTCACTCAGCCGTTCCTGTTAAAGGTCCTAGCCACTTGATTCCCCCACCACTAGCGCAACCCCGGCCACCAACCACTACCTGCCCTGTTCTACTTGTAGGAAGACCTCAAGGAGGTTGTACAGAAGGATCCGTGGGAATACAGAGGTGTGCCATGAGCGCCTGTGTGCAACCACCTTCCACTTCGCATCCTTCCCTGGCAGAGCGCCGCAAAACAGCTAACAGTGGCAAGATGCATTTTACAAAAAGTGAAATAGATTAAAACAGACTTTTAGTTTGGCAGTTTTCCCAAAAGTTAAAATGGACAATGCATTGCAACTGTGTACCCTTCAGTAAAAAGAAACTACACGTCGCACACATGTTGAGGAAAATCTTTTCTGCATTTGTTTACTTTTTAATTAAAATAAGCCTATCATTTACGTCCAACGATACTTCATAAGGGAATCAGTCTGCATGCTTAAATAATGCATTTACCTTGTTTTGAGTCAGTTATATTGTGTCTCAGAAGTTGCTGGTCATGTTTAAAGGAACTTAAGTTCAGTAATTTCATTTCCTCCGTTTGCAACCCTACTCATGATTTGTACTCTTACTTTCCTCAGCTTCACCAGGAACTTTAGCATTTTTCTGTATCACAAATCCGTATTTCCTTTAATTGGCCGCTGTCTGGTTTACATTATGTCCTTCCAGTATCCTGAGGTCTGCTAGGTCCAAATGCTAGCCATGTTTTAATTGATAGCAAATACTGGTGTGTACGCACAACAACAACTTGTGACCCTTCTTATTACATGGAGGTAATGCTCACATGTCATTGTTGCCTGTTAACTAACAAAGATGCAGCTTGTGTATTACTTTTTAGAGATTCGCAAAAAGGTATTGGCCCCTAAATCTGTGAGTATGATAGATTTCTGTGTGTATGTCCACCCTTAAAATGACAATTGTTTACACCAGCAGGCATTTACCAATTTACAATTAGGGTGAAAGTGCAAATGCGCCTTATTTTTTTTAAA
This sequence comes from Calotriton arnoldi, assembly GCA_963921515.1. NCBI lineage: Eukaryota > Metazoa > Chordata > Amphibia > Caudata > Salamandridae > Calotriton > Calotriton arnoldi. The sequence continues at coordinate 270,561 of CAWUFW010004494.1, read as the reverse complement.
ACATCTCTCAATCTGGAATATAGGTTTTCATGTAGAAAAATAGCAAAATAGCTTCTCGTTCCTCCCCATACAATGCCAAGATTTAGGGGTGTATGGTGTTTTTACATCTAATATCTTTACTTTTGAAGCAATCGTGGCACCCGAGATTTAGCTTAAGATGTTTACAGCTAAAGCGTGGATGGCGCCATTGTAACCAAAGTAAATAAAGAGACAAAGGCTTGTGGCCGCTTTGGCAATCAAATCATTTGCAATGCAATAGCAGTTACATTACTGAAGGTTTCGCCTTTGGGACCTTATAAGTGTTTAGCCATGCAACAGTTGATGTTGTCGCACCAAGGATATTGTGTTAGATAACTAAACACTTATAAGGTCCCAAAGGCGAGACCTATTGGCTATGCCAATGCTTGTTGGAGAAGTGTCCCACACTTTCCCCCAAATTAAAAAAATGTCCCTGTTTTTGTGTAATGCCTGGATTGAGCATACCATTGGAGCCCTTGTTGCATAAAATAAGTTATGTTCTGACATCACTTCGGTGAGTGTTGTAGCGTGAAGGAAATCCATGAAGAGAGACATTTTCTCTCCGGATTTCCCTTCTGTTTCTACAAAGCCACCAGTGTGACCCTGCTCTGCCCTTTCAAAGGAGCGATCCTTGAATGTGCGCTCGCGTGAGAGTGTGTGTATATATATATGTACACACACACACATTTACAAGTCTACTGTATATAGGCACATATTTACAAGGGTGTGCAAAAACCGGGACAGGCCAGATATAGAAGTAAGACTAAAGGCTTTAGTCCTACTTTTATTTCTGGCCTGTCCCGGTTTTTGGTCCTCAAATTCTGGTCACCCTACTCAGAGTTGTAAAAGTGGGGTCTCTTGTACCCCGGCCAGAGGGATGGACCCCCCCCTACCCAGAGTTGTAAAAGTGGGGTCTCTTGTACCCCGGCCAGAGGGACGGACCCCCCACGAGGGATGGACCCCCCGAGGGACGGATCCCCCCCGAGGGACAGACCCCACGAGGGACGTATCCCCCCCCAGGGACAGATCCCCCGAAGGACAGATTACAAAGAGGGACGGACCCCCAAGGGACGGACCCCCGAGGGACGGACCCACCCCACCGAGGGACGGAACCCCCGAGGGACGGATCCCCCCGAGGGACAGACCCCCCCGAGGGACGGACCCCCCAGAGGGACGAACCCCGAGGGACAGATCCCCCCGAGGGACGGACCCCCCAGAGGAACGGACCCTGGAGGGACAGACTCCACAGAGGGACGGATTACAAAGAGGAATGGACCCCCCCCGAGGGACGGACCCCCCGAAGGACGGATCTCCGCCGAGGGACGGATCCTCCCTGAGGGACGGACCCTCGAGGGAGGGATCCCCCGAGGGACAGACCCCCCAGAGGGACGGATCTCCCCGAGGGAAAACCCCCTATCCCCCACAGAGGGACGGACCCCCCCCCCGAGGGACGGATTACAAAGTGGGACGCCCCCCCCAAGAGCCATGGCCAACCCAAGGTCCCACTGAAGCTTCTCAGACGGCTTGGGCTGTGTCTTCAGCACCAAAGAGCTGTAGCTACAGGGCTGATGCTTGTGTAAAGAACGTCTTTACAAACTGAAGATGCAGGCACTCAGCAAAAGACACACAGAAACAAGCACAAAGAGTAAACACACACAAAAAAATATGCAGACACAGACACAAAAAACACACAGGACACACAGAAACGTACACATTAACACACAGGAAACAAACACACATACACAGAAACATACGAACACAAAAACAATCACACAGAAACCAACACCGAGTCATGCTTACACATCAGGAACAGACACACTAAGAAACAAATAAGATCACAGACTTACATAAACACACACACACAGATTCAAACGTAAATACGCACACACAGACATACATAAACACAATATACATAAACACGCACACAAACGCACACAGACATACATAAACACGTACAGGTATACATACATAAACACACACACAAACTGCACACACAGACATACATAAACATAAAACATGTGCACACAGACATACACAAACACGCACACACAGACATAAACACGCACAGACATACACAAACATGCACACACAGACATACATAAACATGCACACACACACAGACATACACAAACACATACACACAGACATACATAAACATGCACACACAATATACATAAACACACAAAAACAGACATACACAAACATGCACACAAAGATGTACATAAATATGCACTCACGACATACATAAAGATGCACACACAGACATACATAAACATGCACTCACAACATACATAAACAGGCACACACAGACATCGACACACACACACACACAGATATACATAAACACGCACACATAGACATACACAAACACCTTATATTTCTATGCCTAAAGCATTTGCTACACAAACACATAGAGGTACATACACACAAAAACACACAAGTGCAGACATGCAATAAATAAACACTTGTACAAACAAACACTTGCACAGAGAACACACACGTAAAAACTCACTAACGCACTTACTACTCCTTAAAGCTACCCTTCCCTGAACCCTAAAATTTGCTTACTACACCTTAATGCTACTCGCCCCTGAACTCTGAAAACTCCTAACTAACCCTTAACGCTAGTCATCCTTGAACTGTAAAGACCCTAACTACTCCTTAATGCGACCCTTTACTGAGCCCTAAAAACCCTCACTAGCCTGTAATGCGACCCTTCCCTGAGCCCTAAAAACCCTTACAGGCCCGTGATGCGACGCTTCCCTGGTCCTAAAAGGCCTTCCCTAGGCTTAAAAACCCTTACTAGCCTGTAATGTGACCCTTCTCTGAGCCCAAAAAACCGTACTGCCCATATTGCTACCCTTCCCTGAGCCCTAAAACCCCTTACTAGCCTGTAATGTTACCCTTCCCTGAGCCCCAAAAACCCTTACTAGCCCTTAATCCTACCCTTCCCTGAGCCCTAAAAACTCTCACTAGCCCGTAATGCTACCCTTCCCTGAGCCCTAAAAACCCTCACTAGCCTGTAATGCGAACCTTCCCTAAGCCCTTAAAACCCTCACTAGCCCGTAATGCGACCCTTCCCTAAACCCTAAAAACCCTTACTAGCCCTTAATGCTACCCTTCCCTGAGCCCTAAAACCCTCACTAACCCGCAATGTGACCCTTCCCTGGGCTCTAAAAACCCCCACTAGCCCATAATGTGATCCTTCCCTGAGCCCTAAAAACCCTCACTAGCCTGTAATGTGACCCTTCCCTAAGCCCTAAAAACCCTCACTAGCCCATAATGCGACCCTTCCCTGAGCCCTAAAAACCCTTACTAGCCCTTAATGCTACCCTTTCCTGAGCCCTAAAAAACCCTCACTAGCCCGTAATGCGACCCTTCCCTGAGCCCTAAAAACCCTTACTAGCCCTTAATGCTACCCTTCCCTGAGCCCTAAAAACACTTACAAGCCCTCGATGCAAACCTTCCCTGGGCCTAAAAACCCTTACTAGCCCGAAATGTGACCCTTCCCTGAGCCCTAAAAACCCTTACTAGCCTGTAATGTTATCCTTCCCTGAGCCCTAAAAACCCTTACTACCCCACAATGCTAACCTTCCCTGAGCCCTAAAAACCCTCACTAGCCCGTAATGCGACCCTTCCCTGAGCCCTAAAAACCATCACTAGCCCGTAATGCAACCCTTACCTGAGCCCTAAAAACCCCCAATAGCCCATAATGCAACTCTTCCCTGAGCCGTAAAAACCCTTACTGGCCCTCGATGCAAACCTTCCCTGGGCCTAAAAACCATTACTAGCCCGAAATGTGACCCTTCCCTGAGCCCTAAAAACCCTTACTAGCCTGTAATGTTATCCTTCCCTGAGCCCTAAAAACCCTTACTACCCCTTAATGCTAACCTTCTCTGAGCCCTAAAAACTAACCCTGGGCGTAGTTCGCGAAGTTGCGCTACGCGAAGCTACGTGAAGTGCACCTCGCACTACGCAAGCTACGCGTAGCTACGCGAACTGCGTAGTGCACTGTGCAAAATGCTGTTCGCACTGATTGCACAGTGCCGGATGCTTGTCCGCACTGTGCAATCATTGAAAACGGCATCTTGCACAGTGCGAGCTGTCTTTACTGCCGCTCGAGTAGATTTTTACTCGAGCGGCAGCTTCTCAACGCGGACTGGTAGTTTCTCATCGCGAGCGGTCGCAAGCATGCGCAACCACTCGCAATGAGAAACCTGACCTCCGCGTTGAGAATCTCGCCGGGAGGTTTTTTCCACGCTCGCGATCGGCAACTTGATGTTGCTGATCGCGAACGAGGAAAAGTCTCGCCGGGATGTCATTTTGCTTGCTCGCGGTCGCCAACTTGACGTTGAGGACCGCGAGCAAGCAAAAATGACCACTACGGCGTGTTTGCACTGTGCTACGTGCAATTCGCGTAGTGCGAAGTAGCGCAAACTTCGCAAACTACGCGAGCGTAGCGTAGTGCTTTGCCCAGGCTTACTAAAAACCCTCACTAGCCCTTAATGCGGCCTTTCCCTGAGCTCTAAAACCCCCACTAGCCCGTAATGTGACCCTTCCCTGAGCCCTAAAAACCCTCACTAGCCTGTAATGTGACCCTTCCCTGAGCTCTAAAACCCCCCACTAGCCCATAATGTGACCCTTCCCTAACCCTAAAAACCCTCACTAGCCCGTAATGCGACCCTTCCCTGAGCCCTAAAAACCCTTACTAGCCCTCGATGCAAACCTTCCCTGAGCCTAAAAACCCTTACTAGGCTGTAATTTTATCCTTCCCTGAGCCCTAAAAACCCTTACTACCCCTTAATGCTAACCGTCCCTTAGCCCTAAAAACCCTCACTAGCCCGTAATGCGGCCCTTCCCTGAGCCCTAAAAACCCTCACTAGCCCGTAATGCGACCCATTCCTGAGACCTAAAAACCCTCACTAGCCCATAATGCGACCCTTCCCTGAGCCCTAAAAACCCTTACTAGCCCTTAATGCTACCCTTCCCTGAGCCCTAAAAACCCTTACTAGCCCTCGATGCAAACCTTCCCTGGGCCTAAAAACCCTTACTAGCCTGAAATGTGACCCTTCCCTGAGCCCTAAAAACCCTTACTAGCCTGTAATGTTATCCTTTCCTGAGCCCTAAAAACCCTTACTACCCCATAATGCTAACCTTCCCTGGGCTCTAAAAATCCTCACTAGCCCGTAATACGGCCCTTCCCTGAGCCCTAAAAACCCTCACTAGCCCGCAATGTGGCCTTTCCCTGAGCCCTAAAAACCCTCACTAGTCTGTAATGCAACCCTTCCCTGAGCCCTAAAAACACTCACTAGCCCGTAATGTGACCCTTTCCTGAGGCCTAAAAACCCTCACTAGCCCATAATGTGGCCCTTCCCTGAGCCCTCAAAACCCTCTCTAGCCTGTAATGCAACCCTTCCCTGAGCCCTAAAAACCCTCACTAGCCCGTAATGTGACCCTTTCCTGAGCCCTAAAACCCTCACTAGCCCTTAATGCTACCCTTCCCTGAGCCCTAAAAACCCTTACTAGCCCTTAATGCTACCCTTCCCTGAGCCTAAAAACTCCTGGCTTCAGATTTCATTGTGAGAATTTTATAGTTCATGCAGATGACACACAACTGCTTTCCCCTTGATGTGTTTCATACATGCATGATGGAAGTTAGATCTTGGTTGTCCCGTAGCTCTTCAAAATTCAATGCCAACAAAACGTTAGTTTTGTGCTGCGTTAATGATGGTTTCACGCGTGCCGCCCCTTTGGAAACTGCTCCTGCGCCCAGTTGAGTCAGGTCCAGTTATGGGATTCCATCTGGATGCTGCACTCTCCCTCACTGGCGCTCATCCACTGGGGTCGCTCGCCCGCCCACTGGTGGTCGCTCGTCCACTGGTGGTTGCTCGTCCACTGGTGGTCGCTCGTCCACTGGTGGTTGCTCATAAACTGGTGGTCGCTCATCCACTGGTGGTCGCTCGTCCACTGGTGGTCGCTCGTCCACTGTGGTCGCTCGTCCACTGGTGGTCGCTCATCCACTGGTGGTCACTCGTCTACTGGTGGTCGCTCGTCCACTTGTGGTCGCTCGTCCACTGGTGGTCCAATCCACTGTTTTGAGTCGACTGGACTTGTATAACTCTGCATTTGGGCTTTCCAGATGGTCTCTGGGAATCAAAATGCTGCAGCAAGAGTTATGTTACGATGGTCTCTCATCGCCTCAGCCACCCTAGAATCACCAAACATCGAAGATGATACGCTTCACATCTGTATGTAGTGTAGACAGAGCCTCTACAGGACAGGTCCTTGGTACTTTCCGCCGCAGCCACCCTAGACTCACCATACATCAAAGAGGATATGCGTCACATCTGTATGTAGTGTACACAGGGCCACTACAGGACAGGTTCTTGGTACCTTCCACCTCAGCCACCCTAGACTCACCGTACATCGAAGAGGATATGCTTCACATATTCATGTAGTGTACACAGGGCCTCTACAGGACAGGTCCTTGATACCCTCCGTTCCCGCCATCCTAGACTCACCACACATCGAAGAAGATACGCTTCACATCTGTATGTAGTGTACACAGGGCCCTCTACAGGACGGGTCCTTGGTACCTTCCACCTCAGACACCCTAGACTCACCATACATCAAAAAGTGTACGCTTCACATCTGTATGTAGTGTACACAGGGCCCTCTACAGGACAGGTCCTTGGTACCTACAGCACAAGTTTGTACACTACAATCCTGTCCACAGACTGCACTCATCGCATGCACACTGGTGGTTATTCCGCAGTTTAGGTGTGAACCACTGGAAGGAATATCCTTTTCCGTAAGAGCGGCCGACTTTGGAACTCACTTCCTCTCTCACAGTGGCAAATACAAGACTTCTTGTTCTTCGGGAAAGCTTTAAAAACTTGGCACTACACTCCAAAGTTTGTTTCTCTACCTGTTGCAGTCACTACTCTCTTTTTTTGGTATCATCTGAGCCCCAGGACACCAGTGTAGCTATCAGTATGCTTTATAAAATGAGTAATATAACATAACCGTAGTCCTGGGCACACGCGGTGAGGGTATTCGTAATATAACATTCAGTATTGATGCGTTATATAAATGCAGTGGTCGACATCAGCATTGGTTCAAAAAAGTTTCTTTATATTTCAACAACGACTATGTTGAATACAATAAACCAGCCGACACGTGTTTCGTCACTGGGAGAGGTCCCGTGACTCATCAGGGCCGAAAACCGGTGATACTTCCAACCCGGTAGGGGGTGAGCGGGAGACGGGAGCAACTGGGCAGATGGTGCTGTATATGGCGCCACGCTGGAATCGAGGGTAGGAAGGAGGGGGACCGCGGGTTGTGATATGCCGGCGGCGAAAATGAAGATAAGGTTGGGGCGGGTACGCCACGGCGCTCGGAAGGTGGAAGGAACCTGGAGTTACAGGAGGAGGCTGTCCAGTGTCCGGCCGAGATGCAGGTAGCAAGGAGCCAAGCAGGCGGGGTGCGAAATCAAGGCCCGGGTACGGGAAAATTAGGGCGGTATCATCTGCATTATCCTGCTAACGCACTACCTGATACCGCCCTAATTTTCCCGTGCCCGGGCCTTGATTTCGCACCCGCCTGCTTGGCTCCTGCTACCTGCAACTCGGCCGGACACTGGACAGCCTCCTCCTGTAACTCCAGGTTCCTTCCACCTTCCGAGCGCCGTGCGTACCCGCCCAGCCTTATCTTCATTTTCGCCGGCATATCACAGCCTGCGGTCCCCTCCTTCCTACCCTCGATTCCAGCATGGCGCCATATACAGCGCCATCTGCCCAGTGCTCCGTCTCCCGCTCACTCCCTACCGAGTTGAAGTATCACCGGTTTTCGGCCTGATGGTCACGGGACCTCTCCCAGTGACGAAACACGTGTCGGCTGGTTTATTGTATTCATCATAGTCGTTGTTGAAATATAAAGAAACTTTTGAACCAATACTGATGTCGACCACTACATTCATATAACGCATCAATACTGAATGTATATTACGAATACCCTCACCGCGTGTGCCCAGGACTACGCTTACTTAATTGTGGATCCTGCGATTCACACATTCCCCAGGGGTTATCGGGTTACTCCCCTGACCTGGTAGCACCGCACCAATACAGGTCTATAGTTAGTACACGCAATAGCCTGAGGGCCACTTTCCTGACTTAACTAAAAACCCCCAGCCTAACCTCCAATATAACATAACGTCTAACCTTTTCTTCGCAGTGCTACTTATATCTCTGTATTGACCGTCCTGCAGACAAGTGTCAGCACCATCTGATTACCAGTTATTAGGTCGAAGCCTACCAAAAGCAAAGACATATTGGAGACATGTTAAAAGCGTCCCTAGGAAGGCACTCCACCCATTGCTTACCCTTGGCTTCGTCACTCACATTTGCTTGCTTTCTAATCACTTGCTCTATTTGTTTTAGTCAGTCCAGCATGTCTTTGTCCCTCCCATGGAGCATTGCCTGTTTACCACATCTCTCACTGGCTCCTGCGCTTCTTCCATGAGTTCTCACTTTTCAGGCACTCCTTTTTCTTTCTCATAAAGCACCCCATGAGAGTGTGTAGGAAGCCGGCTCTCTATATAGTGCACTAAAACGAAGTACACAGTGCAGAGTCCAGCGATTCCAAGATTGGCATATGGAGGCAAAGTAGATAATACTAACGCTCTATTTGTGGTACTGTGGGTGTCCGTGTGCTTCTGTCCTCTCTGCAAGTGCCCTTAGTGCGCTCTCTCACTCGTGTGCTTCTGTCCCCTCTCTCACCCGTGTGCTTCTGACCCGTCTGTGTGCTTCTGTCCTCTCTACCGTGCCCTTAGTGCGCTCTCTCACCCGTGTGCTCCTGTCTCGTCCTTGAGCTTCTGTCCTCTCTACCAGTGCCCTTAGTGCACTCTCTCACTGTGTGCTTCTGTCCCTTCTCTCACCCCTGCGCTCTTTCACTCATGTGCTTCTTTCCATCTGTGTGCTTCTGTGCTGTTTACAGGTGCCCTTTATGCACTCTCTCATCCATGCACTTCTGTACCCTCTCACACCCATGTGCTCCTTTCCCACTCGTGTGCTTCTGTGCTCTCTATCAGTGCCCTGTGTGCACTCTCACCGTGTGCTACTCTCCTGTCTGTGTGCTTCTGTCCTCTCTACCAGTGTCCTTAGTGCGCTCTCACACCTGTGTGCTTCTGTCCCCTCTCTCACCCATGTGCTTCTGTCCTCTCTACCAGTACCCTTAGTGCACTCTCACACCCGTGTGCTTCTGTCCCCTCTCTCACCCGTGTGCTTCTGTCCCGTATGTGTGCTTCTGTCCTCTCTACCAGTGCCCTTAGTGCGCTCTCTCATCCGTGTGCTTCTGTCCCCTCTCATCCGTGTGCTTCTGTCCCATATGTGTGCTTATGTGCTCTCTACCAGTGCCCTTAGTGCGCTCTCTCACCTGTGTGCTTCTGACCGGTCTGTGTGCTTCGGTCCTCTCTACCAGTGCTCTTAGTGCGCTCTCTCACTCGTGCGCTTCTGTCCCCTCTGTCACCAGTTTGCTTCTGGCCCCTCTCCCACCCCTGTGCTATCTCACCCGTGTGCTTCTGTCCGGTCCACAGCTCTTTTGTGTCCGTATCTTTGTGTCTGTCGAATCTCGAGTTCCAAGGTCCATGGATGCACCTAAACATTACATTTAGGGGCATTAAAGGGAGTGACATGTAGTAGCCAATGGACTACTTACTGTGGGAAGGGGCACCACCCTATCCCTGATAGGCTAATTCCTGCCATCCCAAGATGGAGGAATTGGAAATGTCATGTCCACTCCACATCACCTGCTCCACCGCAGGGGTGATGCTGGCGGAATGTGTGCACACCTCCTAATCTAACTAATTTTACCACCTGTCCTCCCACCAAATGTGGAGCAAGAAAGGGGGGGTTGGCATCCTCCACTATCTGGAGATGCTTGGGTTGCATTTCAAAGATGGCATCACCTTTGAAGCTTCCCGCCTTGGAAGACCATTCCAGCCTGAAGGAGGTGTGAAGTACCTCCACCTGGAACAGGCTTTGTTTCTGGCCTCTGAGAGCGCTGGTTCTCACCCCATGAGGTCGGAAACATGTCTGAGTAGTAGCAGACTGTTGAAAACAAGTCAGGAGCCACACCAGTGCTTGGTAGGTTTTCAGAGGACCCTCTAAGGTGTCTCCTGTGTGCATTTATTAATAAATCCAACACTGGTATCCTGGCATCGGTTAGGATTTATTAGGATGAGATGTTTGGTACCAAACTTCCTAGGGTACAGTTAAGCCATCTTGGAACTAGGAAACTCATAATGACCAGTATCGGCCTATGCGTTTTTATGACTTCCCTGTGCACGTACCGTATCCAAGAATGGCTCCAGATATTGCAGGGTCATATCTGCTCATGCAGATATGTCAACACAGGGATATAGTGCACCCTGCCTTAGGGCTGTAAGGCCTGCAGTAGGGGTGACTTACCTATATCTTATGCAGTGTAATGGTGGCATGGCACACAGGGCTGTGTGCCATGTCAACTCTTTGGTTTTGTCTGTATCAAGACACGCAGCCTGCAATGGCAGTTTGCATGGTCTTGGTGAGGGGTCCCTAGGGTGTCACAATTTGTGCTGCAGCCCCAGAGGACCCTCTTCAGGTCCAATGCCCTATGTACCAGGGGTACCATTTACTAGGGACTTACAGGTGTTGGTGAAGTTGTGTCAATCGTGGTACATTTTAGGAAAGAGATCTCGAACTAGGTTAGCAGGTACCCATTGCACTTTCAATTTAGAATCACATTATGCACCAGGCAAAAAGAGGGGCTAGCTATGTCAAAAGAGGCACTTTCCTACAGAATGCATGTGTTTTCCATCAGTCTCCTGTGTATATTTCTTCCTCCCAGTGTCACTCTAAAGCATTGTGTGCTTCTGTATACCTCTTGCGCTCCAATGTTACTGTCTACTCCGTGTGCTTCTGTCACCACAAGGAAGACGGTAACACAGGCCCTCATCGCCACCCGACTGGACTACGGCAACGCACTCTATGCAGGCACCACCACCGAAACCTTGAGGAGACTCCAGGAGATCCAGAACGCAGCTGCCAGACTGATCCTCAATCTGCCCAAGAGAACCCACATTACCCAACACCTGAAGAACCTCCACTGACTCCCCGTCCAGAAGAGATGCCAGTTCAAGCTCCTTGCCCACGCCTACAAAACCCTCCTCGAGCAAGGACCCGCCTACTTGAACCACCGTCTGCACTTCCACCGTCCCCCAAGAACCTCCGCTCTGCAAACCTCGCGCAGAACTCTATACGAAGCTGCCATGCCGGAGGACGCTCCTCCTTTCCACCCGCCAAAGCCTGGAACACCCTCCAGCTCGACCTCCGCCCTGCGCCCTCGCTGACTGGCTTCAGGAAGAGGATCAAGACCTGGCTCTTCGAATGCGACCTACAGCAAGACCCTGGATACCCTCTCGGGTGACAAACTGCGCTTTACAAATAAGGATTGATTGATTCTGTCCCGTCTGTGTGCTACTGTCCCCTCTACCAGTGCAAGTATTAAGCTCTCTTACCCATGTGCTTCTACCCCACCTGTTTGCTTCTGTGCTCTCTACCAGTGCCCTGTGTGCACTCTCTCACCCATGGGCTTCTGTCCCCTCTCACACCTGTGTGTTTCTGTCCTCTCTACCAGCTCCCCTTGTGCGATCTCTCACCCATGTGCTCTTGTCCCCTCTCTCACCTGTGTGTTTCTGTTCCCTCTCACCCATGTGCTTTTGTCCTCTCTACCAGTGCCCTTAGTGTGCTCTCTCACTCATGTGCTTCTGTCCCCTCTTTCACCCATGTTCTTCTGTCCTCTCTACCCCCCCTGCACTCTCTCACTCATCTGCTCCTTCCCCATTCGTGTGCTTCTGTCCTCTCTGCCAGTGCCCTTAGTGTGCTCTCTCACCCGTGTGCTCTTGTGCCCTCTCTCACCCGTGTGCTTCTGTCCCCTCTCTCACCCGTGTGCTTCTGTCCCCTCTCTCACCCATGTGCTTCTGTCCCGTCTGTGTGCTTCTGTCCTCTCTACCAGTGCCCTTAGTGCGCTCTCTCACCCGTGTGCTCTTGTGCCCTCTCTCACCTGTGTGCTTCTGAGCCGTCCGTATGCTTCTGTCCTCTTTACCAGTGCCCTTAGTGCACTCTCTCACTCGTGTGCTTCTGTCCCCTCTCTCACCTGCATGCTTCTGTCCTCTTTACCAGTGCCCTTAGTGTGCTCTCTCACCCGTGGGCTTCTGTCTCCTCTCTCCCTCGTGTGCTTCTGTCCCCTCTCTCACCCGTGTGCTTCTGTCCTCTTTACCAGTGCCCTTAGTGCGCCCTCTCACCCATGTTCTCCTGTCCCCTCTCTCACTCGTGTGCTTCTGTCCCCTCTCACCCGTGTGCTTCTGACCTGTCCATGTGCTTCTGTCCCCTCTCTCACCCGTATGCTTCTGTCCCATCTGTGTGATTCTTTTCCCTCTACCGCACCTGTGCTCTCTCGCCAGTGTGCTTCGGACCTGTCCTTGAGCTTCTGTCCTCTCTACCAGTGCCCTTAGTGCGCTCACTCACCTGTGTGCTTCTGTCCCCTCTCTCTCACCCCTGTGCTCTCTCACTCATGTGCTTCTTTCCATCTGTGTGCTTCTGTACGCTCTAGCAGGGCCCTTAGTGCACTCTCTCACTAGTGTGCTTCTGTCCCCTCTCTCACTCCTGCGCTCCCTCAATCGTTTGTTTCTGTCCCCTCTCTCACCACTGCACTCCTTCGCCTGTGTGCTTCTGTCAACTCTCTCACTCTCCGCTCCCTCACCCGTGTGCTCCCTCACCCCTGCACACCCTCACCCCTGTGCTCCCTCACCTGTGTGCTTCTGTCCCCTCTCTTACCCCTGCGCTCCCTCACCCCTGTGCTCCCTCACCTGTGTGTTTCTGTCCCCTCTCTCACCCCTGTGCTCCCTCACCTGTGTGCTTCTGTGCCCTCTCTCAGCCCTGCACTCCCTCACCCCTCCGCTCCCTCACCCGTGTGCTGCTGTCCTCTCTCTCACTTGTGTGCTTCTGTCCTCTCTACCAGTACCCTTAGTGCACTCTCACACCCGTGTGCTTCTGTCCCCTCTCTCACCCGTGTGCTTCTGTCCCGTATGTGTGCTTCTGTCCTCTCTACCAGTGCCCTTAGTGCGCTCTCTCATCCGTGTGCTTCTGTCCCCTCTCATCCGTGTGCTTCTGTCCCATATGTGTGCTTATGTGCTCTCTACCAGTGCCCTTAGTGCGCTCTCTCACCTGTGTGCTTCTGACCGGTCTGTGTGCTTCGGTCCTCTCTACCAGTGCTCTTAGTGCGCTCTCTCACTCGTGCGCTTCTGTCCCCTCTGTCACCAGTTTGCTTCTGGCCCCTCTCCCACCCCTGTGCTATCTCACCCGTGTGCTTCTGTCCGGTCCACAGCTCTTTTGTGTCCGTATCTTTGTGTCTGTCGAATCTCGAGTTCAAGGTCCATGGATGCACCTAAACATTACATTTAGGGGCATTAAAGGGAGTGACATGTAGTAGCCAATGGACTACTTACTGTGGGAAGGGGCACCACCCTATCCCTGATAGGCTAATTCCTGCCATCCCAAGATGAAGGATTTGGAAATGTCATGTCCACTCCACATCACCTGCTCCACCGCAGGGGTGATGCTGGCGGAATGTGTGCACACCTCCTAATCTAACTAATTTTACCACCTGTCCTCCCACCAAATGTGGAGCAAGAAAGGGGGGTTGGCATCCTCCACTATCTGGAGATGCTTGGGTTGCATTTCAAAGATGGCATCACCTTTGAAGCTTCCGCCTTGGAAGACCATTCCAGCCTGAAGGAGGTGTGAAGTACCTCCACCTGGAACAGGCTTTGTTTCTGGCCTCTGAGAGCGCTGGTTCTCACCCCATGAGGTCGGAAACATGTCTGGTAGTAGCAGACTGTTGAAAACAAGTCAGGAGCCACACCAGTGCTTGGTAGGTTTTCAGAGGACCCTCTAAGGTGTCTCCTGTGTGCATTTATTAATAAATCCAACACTGGTATCCTGGCATCGGTTAGGATTTATTAGGATGAGATGTTTGGTACCAAACTTCCTAGGGTACAGTTAAGCCATCTTGGAACTAGGAAACTCATAATGACCAGTATCGGCCTATGCGTTTTTTATGACTTCCCTGTGCACGTACCGTATCCAAGAATGGCTCAGATATTGCAGGGTCATATCTGCTCATGCAGATATGTCAACACAGGGGATATAGTGCACCCTGCCTTAGGGCTGTAAGGCCTGCAGTAGGGGTGACTTACCTATATCTTATGCAGTGTAATGGTGGCATGGCACACAGGGCTGTGTGCCATGTCAACTCTTTGGTTTTGTCTGTATCAAGACACGCAGCCTGCAATGGCAGTTTGCATAGTCTTGGTGAGGGGTCCCTAGGGTGTCACAATTTGTGCTGCAGCCCCAGAGGACCCTCTTCAGGTCCAATGCCCTATGTACCAGGGGTACCATTTACTAGGGACTTACAGGTGTTGGTGAAGTTGTGTCAATCGTGGTACATTTTAGGAAAGAGATCTCGAACTAGGTTAGCAGGTACCCATTGCACTTTCAATTTAGAATCACATTATGCACCAGGCAAAAAGAGGGGGCTAGCTATGTCAAAAGAGGCACTTTCCTACAGAATGCATGTGTTTTCCATCAGTCTCCTGTGTATATTTCTTCCTCCCAGTGTCACTCTAAAGCATTGTGTGCTTCTGTATACCTCTTGCGCTCAATGTTACTGTCTACTCCGTGTGCTTCTGTCACCACAAGGAAGACGGTAACACAGGCCCTCATCGCCACCCGACTGGACTACGGCAACGCACTCTATGCAGGCACCACCACCGAAACCTTGAGGAGACTCCAGGAGATCCAGAACGCAGCTGCCAGACTGATCCTCAATCTGCCCAAGAGAACCCACATTACCCAACACCTGAAGAACCTCCACTGACTCCCCGTCCAGAAGAGATGCCAGTTCAAGCTCCTTACCCACGCCTACAAAACCCTCCTCGAGCAAGGACCCGCCTACTTGAACCACCGTCTGCACTTCCACCGTCCCCCAAGAACCTCCGCTCTGCAAACCTCGCGCAGAACTCTATACGAAGCTGCCATGCCGGAGGACGCTCCTCCTTTCCACCCGCCAAAGCCTGGAACACCCTCCAGCTCGACCTCCGCCCTGCGCCCTCACTGACTGGCTTCAGGAAGAGGATCAAGACCTGGCTCTTCGAATGCGACCTACAGCAAGACCCTGGATACCCTCTCGGGTGACAAACTGCGCTTTACAAATAAGGATTGATTGATTCTGTCCCGTCTGTGTGCTACTGTCCCCTCTACCAGTGCAAGTATTAAGCTCTCTTACCCATGTGCTTCTACCCCACCTGTTTGCTTCTGTGCTCTCTACCAGTGCCCTGTGTGCACTCTCTCACCCATGGGCTTCTGTCCCCTCTCACACCTGTGTGTTTCTGTCCTCTCTACCAGCTCCCCTTGTGCGATCTCTCACCCATGTGCTCTTGTCCCCTCTCTCACCTGTGTGTTTCTGTTCCCTCTCACCCATGTGCTTTTGTCCTCTCTACCAGTGCCCTTAGTGTGCTCTCTCACTCATGTGCTTCTGTCCCCTCTTTCACCCATGTTCTTCTGTCCTCTCTACCCCCCCTGCACTCTCTCACTCATCTGCTCCTTCCCCATTCGTGTGCTTCTGTCCTCTCTGCCAGTTCCCTTAGTGTGCTCTCTCACCCGTGTGCTCTTGTGCCCTCTCTCACCCGTGTGCTTCTGTCCCCTCTCTCACCCGTGTGCTTCTGTCCCCTCTCTCACCCATGTGCTTCTGTCCCGTCTGTGTGCTTCTGTCCTCTCTACCAGTGCCCTTAGTGCGCTCTCTCACCCGTGTGCTCTTGTGCCCTCTCTCACCTGTATGCTTCTGAGCCGTCCGTATGCTTCTGTCCTCTTTACCAGTGCCCTTAGTGCACTCTCTCACTCGTGTGCTTCTGTCCCCTCTCTCACCTGTATGCTTCTGTCCTCTTTACCAGTGCCCTTAGTGTGCTCTCTCACCCGTGGGCTTCTGTCTCCTCTCTCCCTCGTGTGCTTCTGTCCCCTCTCTCACCCGTGTGCTTCTGTCCTCTTTACCAGTGCCCTTAGTGCGCCCTCTCACCCATGTTCTCCTGTCCCCTCTCTCACTCGTGTGCTTCTGTCCCCTCTCACCCGTGTGCTTCTGACCTGTCCATGTGCTTCTGTCCCCTCTCTCACCCGTATGCTTCTGTCCCGTCTGTGTGATTCTTTTCCCTCTACCGCACCTGTGCTCTCTCGCCAGTGTGCTTCTGACCTGTCCTTGAGCTTCTGTCCTCTCTACCAGTGCCCTTAGTGCGCTCTCTCACCTGTGTGCTTCTGTCCCCTCTCTCTCACCCCTGTGCTCTCTCACTCATGTGCTTCTTTCCATCTGTGTGCTTCTGTACGCTCTAGCAGGGCCCTTAGTGCACTCTCTCACTAGTGTGCTTCTGTCCCCTCTCTCACTCCTGCGCTCCCTCAATCGTTTGTTTCTGTCCCCTCTCTCACCACTGCACTCCTTCGCCTGTGTGCTTCTGTCAACTCTCTCACTCTCCGCTCCCTCACCCGTGTGCTCCCTCACCCCTGCACACCCTCACCCCTGTGCTCCCTCACCTGTGTGCTTCTGTCCCCTCTCTTACCCCTGCGCTCCCTCACCCCTGTGCTCCCTCACCTGTGTGTTTCTGTCCCCTTTCTCACCCCTGTGCTCCCTCACCTGTGTCGTTCTGTGCCCTCTCTCAGCCCTGCACTCCCTCACCCCTCCGCTCCCTCACCCGTGTGCTGCTGTCCTCTCTCTCACTTGTGTGCTTCTGTCCCCTCTCGCACCCCTGCACTCTCTCACCCATGTGCTTCTGTCCCCTCTTTCACCTCTGTGCTCCTTTACACGTGTGCTTCTGTCCCATCTCTCACAGTTGTGCTCCCTCACCTGTGTGCTTCTGTCCCGTCTGTCTGCTTCTGTCCTCTCTCTCACCCCTGTGCTCCTTTACCTGTGTGCTTCTGTCCCCTCCCTCACCCGTGCGCTTCTGTCCTCTCTCTCACCCCTGTGCTCCTTTACCTGTGTGCTTCTGTCCCCTCTCTCACCCCTGCGCTCCCTCACCTTTCTGCTCTCTCACCCGTGTGCTTCTGTCCCCTCTCTCACTGCTGTGCTCCCTCACCCATCTGGTGCTGTCCCATCCGTGTGCTTCTGTCCCCTCTCACCCCTTTGCTCCCTCACCCATGTGCTCCCTCACCCATGTGCTTCTGTCCCCTCTCTTACCCCTGTGTTCCCTCACCCCTGTGCTCCCTCACCCCTGCGCTCTCTCACCTGTGTACTTCTGCCCCCTATCTCACCCCTGTCCCCTCTCACCCATGTGCTCCCTCACCCCTGTGCTTCTGTCCCCTCTCTCACTCTTGCGCTCCCTCACCCCTGCGCTCCCTCACACTGTGCTCCCGTCCCCTCTCTCACCCCTGTGCTCCCTCAGCTGTGTGCTTCTATCCCCTCTCTTATCCCTGCGCTCCCCCACCCCTGCGCTCCCTCACTCCTGCTCTCCCTCACTCCTGTGCTCCCTCACCTGTGTGCTTCTGTCCCCTCTCTCACCCCTGCGCTCCCTCATCCCTGTTCTCCCTCACCCGTATGCTTCTGTCCCTCTTTCACCCCTGTGCTCCCTCACCCCTGTGCTTCTTTCGCTTCTCTCACCCCTGCGCTCCCTCACCACTGTGTTCCCTCACCCATGTGCTTCTGTCCCCTCTCTCACCCCTGAGCTCCCTCACCCCTGCACTCCCTTACCTGTGTGCTTCTGTCCCCTCTCTCACCCATCTGCTCCCTCACCCATGTGCTTCTGTCCCCTCTCTCCCCCTGCGCTCCCTCACCCCTGTGCTCCCTTACCCCAGCGCTCCCTCACCCCTGTGCTCCTTCACCCGTGTGCTTCTGTCCCCTCTCTCACCCCTGCGCTCCCTCACCCCTGCGCTTCCTTACCCATGTGCATCTGTCCCCTCTCTCACCCGTGCTCCCTCACCGCTGTGCTCCCTCACCTGTGTGCATCTGTCCCCTCTCTCACCCGTGCTCCCTCACCCCTGTGCTCCCTCACCTGTGTGCATCTGTCCCCTCTCTCACCCGTGCTCCCTCCCCCCTGTGCTCCCTCACCCCTGTGCTCCCTCACCCATGTGCTTCTTTTCCCTCTCTCACCCCTGTGCTCTCTCACCCCTGTGCTCCCTCACCTGTGTGCTTCTGTCCCCTCTCTCACCCCTGCGCTCCCTCACCCCTGCGCTCTCACTCCTGTGTGCATCTGTCCCCTCTCTCACCCGTGCTCCCTCACCCCTGTGCTCCCTTACCTGTGTGCTTCTGTCCCCTCTCTCACCCCTGCGCTCCCTCACCCCTGCGCTCCCTCACCCCTGTGCTCCCTCACCCCTGCGCTCCCTCAGCCCTGCGCTCCCTCTCCTGTGTGCATCTGTCCCCTCTCTCACCTGTGCTCCCTCACCCCTGTGCTCCCTCACCTGTGTGCTTCTGTCCCCTCCCTCACCCCTGCGCTCTCACTCCTGTGTGCATCTGTCCCCTCTCTCACCCGTGCTCCCTCACCCCTGCGCTCCCTCACCCCTGTGCTCCCTCACCCCTACACTCCCTCACCCCTGTGCTCCCTCACCCCTGTGCTCCCTCACCCCTGCGCTCCCTCAGCCCTGCGCTCCCTCTCCTGTGTGCATCTGTCCCCTCTCTCACCCGTGCTCCCTCATCCCTGTGCTCCCTCACCTGTGTGCTTCTGTCCCCTCTCTCACCCCTGCGCTCCCTCTCCTGTGTGTATCTGTCCCCTCTCTCACCCGTGCTCCCTCACCCCTGTGCTCCCTCACCTGTGTGCATCTGTCCCCTCTCTCACCCGTGCTCCCTCACCCCTGTGCTCCCTCACCTGTGTGCATCTGTCCCCTCTCTCACCCGTGCTCCCTCCCCCCTGCGCTCCCTCACCCCTGTGCTCCCTCACCCATGTGCTTCTTTTCCCTCTCTCACCCCTGTGCTCTCTCACCCCTGTGCTCCCTCACCTGTGTGCTTCTGTCCCCTCTCTCACCCCTGCGCTCCCTCACCCCTGCGCTCTCACTCCTGTGTGCATCTGTCCCCTCTCTCACCCGTGCTCCCTCACCCCTGTGCTCCCTTACCTGTGTGCTTCTGTCCCCTCTCTCACCCCTGCGCTCCCTCACCCCTGCGCTCCCTCAGCCCTGCGCTCCCTCTCCTGTGTGCATCTGTCCCCTCTCTCACCCCTGTGCTCCCTCACCTGTGTGCTTCTGTCCCCTCTCTCACCCCTGCGCTCCCTCACCCCTGCGCTCTCACTCCTGTGTGCATCTGTCCCCTCTCTCACCCGTGCTCCCTCACCCCTGTGCTCCCTTACCTGTGTGCTTCTGTCCCCTCTCTCACCCCGGTGCTCCCTCACCCCTGCGCTCCCTCACCCCTGTGCTCCCTCACCCCTGCGCTCCCTCAGCCCTGCGCTCCCTCTCCTGTGTGCATCTGTCCCCTCTCTCACTCGTGCTCCCTCATCCCTGTGCTCCCTCACCTGTGTGCTTCTGTCCCCTCTCACCCCTGCGCTCCCTCTCCTGTGTGCATCTGTCCCCTCTCTCACCCGTGCTCCCTCACCCCTGTGCTCCCTCACCTGTGTGCCTCTGTCCCCTCTCTCACCCCTGCGCTCCCTCTCCTGTGTGCATCTGTCCCCTCTCTCACCCATGTGCTCCCTCACCCCTGTGCTCCCTCACCTGTGTGCTTCTGTCCCCTCTCCCACCCCTGCGCTCCCTCTCCTGTGTGCATCTGTCCCCTCTCTCACCCGTGCTCCCTCATCCCTGTGCTCCCTCACCTGTGTGCTTCTGTCCCCTCTCTCACCCCTGCGCTCCCTCTCCTGTGTGCATCTGTCCCCTCTCTCACCCGTGCTCCCTCACCCCTGTGCTCCCTCACCTGTGTGCATCTGTCCCCTCTCTCACCCGTGCTCCCTCACCCCTGTGTTCCCTCACCGCTGTGCTCCCTCACCCGTTTGCTTCTATCCCCTCTCTCACCCCTGTGCTCCCTCACCCCTGCGCTCCCTCACCCCTGCGCTCCCTCACCCCTGCGCTCCCTCACCCATGTACTTCAAGTCCTTCCTACCCGTCTTCCTATTAAAATGTTGCTAAACCTTTTCTTGTTAATGGAAGCCACCACCCCGTCTCCAGGCCTGCAGCTGATCCCAGCTGCCCTCTGAAGGCAGGGGGCGGCCAGGAGACTTCAGCAGCGCTGTGAACCCGGACAGGATCCACTGTCCCATCACTGAGGGGAGATGAACCGAGGCTCTTCCTGAGTTACAAATCCCCGTCAAGCACTGGACAGCATGTGATGTACAACTGGCCGCATTATCCAGGGTCTTGAAAGGGGTGCCCTCGCTCTGATATGAGGGCCAAGGGTACGAGCTGGGCTGATGACAGCATGTTTGATCTTCGGCAACGGACGGGTTTGATAGAACTGGTTCTTCTTGACCACAAGAGAGTGACCACAATGCTCTTGAGTTGACTACAGAGAGTTCAGTCCTGTCCGCAGCCGCCCTTGCCATCTGGTGGGCAGATGTGAACGGACCATCTGAAATAATAGAGGTGCTTTAAAGTGGGGAACCCCATCCCAGCATCCCGAGACTTAATCTCATCTCTGCAGGGACGGGGCTGAGGGGTGAAGCTATTGTCACAAACACTGACTGATCGCTCATCCTCGACCTCCCCAGAAGGACCCACATCACACCCCACCTCTGCTCCGCTCGGAAGAGATGCCGGTCCAAGATGCTGACCCACGGGTACAAAGCCCTGTATGAGGAAGGACCGGCATGCATCATGACTGACCTTCCACCAACCGACCAGACACCTCCGCTCCACCACCCCATCCCTCGCAGACACCCAGGGACCTGCCGAGCCCACAGTTGAGGAAAACCCTTCTCTCACCTGGCGGCCAAGACATGGAAGTCCCTCCCCTTGCACCTCAGGACATCTCTCCCCCCCCACCCCCGTCGCTCCTGCAATTCAGAAGAGACCTCAAGACTAACCCTGGGCGTAGTTTGCGTAGTAGCACTTCACGTAGCTACGTGTACGTAGCTGTGTGCTTGACTGCACTGTACAATAATTGCCAAAGGCATCTTGCACAGTGCAAGCTAAGATAAAATAAAATAACTATCTCTGTCCTTATATGCTAAAATGCATTTAGCATTTCACAAAAGTGAAATCAATAAAATAACAAGCAGTGAGAGAGGTGATGATTTTGGTATCCTCCCTAACCTAGGGAGAGAACCAAACAGATGCCTTGAAAACAAAAAGCACATCTTTTGAACGATTCGGTGGTGGTCCCATCCTCTTAGGACCACCCCAAGCACAGTTATTGGCAAAAATACAATCCCAACCAAAGGCCCTGCAAAGCATTATGGAACGAGAAGATTAGCAGTGGGCAGTGAATATTATAGTATCCAATATCAAAATAATTCTACAAAGAGCTGCAGTTCCACTAGTCGTTACTAGATGTCCCTCACGAGTCAAATGCAAAAGCTTCATGAAAGGGTTTCAATGCTTTTGCATTTGACTCGTGAGGACATCTAGTAGCGACTAGTGGAACTGCAGCTGATGTATTAATAATTTCAATGCTTTTGCATTTGACTCGTGAGGACATCTAGTAACGACTAGTTGAACTGCAGCTCTTTGTAGAATTATTTTGATATTGGACACTATAATATTCACTGCCCACTGCTAATCTCGTCCCATAATGCTTTGCAGGGCCTTTGGTTGGGATTGTATTTTTGCCCATAACTGTGCTTGGGGTGGTCCTAGGAGGAAGGGACCACCACTGAATCGTTCACATGATATGCTTTTTGTGTTCAAGGCATCTGCTTGGTCCCCCCCCTAGGTTAGGGGGGACTCCAAAATCATCACCTCTCTCATTGCTTGATATTTTCATTGTCAAAGTTTACTTTTGTGAATTTGTTATATGCTTTTTAGCATAGAAAATTGCTTTAACAAAGCATTTGTATGTGTTTAATATACTGCTGCTACGCTATGTCGATTAGCAGAGTTTTTTACTCTGCTACGTGCAATTTGCGTAGTGCCACAAACTTTGCATGCTCCGTGAGCGTAGCAAAGTATTATGCCCAGGGTTACTCAAGACCTGGTTGTTCAAATGGGGCACAACTGGCAGCAGCAGTCACAAGCACCGCGAGACACTACCGGGTGAGCTGCTGCGCTATATACATGACTGATTGATCGCTCCAGGCACAGCTGTGAGGTCAGATCCATGTAGTATTTACCACTCAAAAAAGGCAATGTCATTATGCAATAAAGGTGATCCCCACCTGTCCGGACCGATATCCTGGTGTAACAAGGGAAGGGAAGAAGCCATGGGCGCCCCAAACGATGCAGATAAATCTAAGGACAGTGTAACTATATGATTGGCAAGAAATGTGTATAAGAAGATGCGGACATCAGCTAAAAAGAGATTAGGACGATAACAGCTGAGAAGATGTCACCAAGCGGGGAAGGACAAAAAACACCAGCACCCGCCGTGCCCTTCGAGTGACCTCAAATATTACATCACTCATGAAATGTTAAATTACATCACTGTTGGTATCTCAAATGGCGACACTGATGACTTCACTCGTTACATCATCAAGTCATTGTTACAGTGCCCACAGGGTCTGTAGATGTGAAGTACCTTCAACATTCCCCACCTGTGGGGTCTGGTGGCTCAGTGGATCAATGCGCCCACTGCAGGGCCATGTGTTTGACCTCACGGTCACAGGTTCAAATCCCAGCGGGATCACTCAGCCTTTCATCTTCCCGAGGTCGATGAAAGGAGTATCAATGAGTTGGGGAACAATAAACATCTGTTAATCAGCGCCAAGATGCCCTTAGGGGTGAATGTGAACTTTACAAATACATGTTATGTGGATGATTTTCTATTCACCTTAACAGCTTGCCCTGTGCAGTGGGGGGTTGGACACAGGGGCTGAACTCGCAGCGCTATCATGGTGTATTCTGCTTTTTGGAGCTATTTCTACGTAAAACTCTAAAAATGCATATGCCGGGTAAAGAGGAGCTAGACGGATTGTGCACTCACGGCAGTCACTCATGGCAGTCACTCACGAGCACTCACGGCAGTCACTCACGTGCACTCACGGCAGTCACTCACGAGCACTCACGGCAGTCACTCACATGCACTCACGGCAGTCACTCACGAGCACTCACGGCAGTCACACGTACACTCACGGCAGTCACTCACGAGCACTCACAGCAGTCACTCACGAGCACTCACGGCAGTCACTCACGTGCACTCACGGCAGTCACACGTACACTCACGGCAGTCACTCACGAGCACTCATGAGCACTCACGGCAGTCACACTTACACTCACGGCAGTCACTCACAAGCACTCACGGCAGTCACTCACGAGCACTCACGGCAGTCACTCACGTGCACTCACGGCAGTCACTCACGTGCACTCACGGCAGTCACTCACGGCAGTCACTCACGAGCACTCACGCCAATCACTCACGTGCACTCACGGCAGTCACTCACGTGCACTCACGGCAGTCACTCGTCTTTTGCTGCTAAGAGCGAGGGTTTACGTTTGTAATGCATGTTATTAAATGTATATTATTTTAATCCTTTTCTAGAACCATTGTTTATCGACTCTTCGCCTCGTTTGTACACATTGTAGTTTTCTGTTGGACTGCACGAGTTTTGGATTCTATTCCACACTTTGCCTCGTCTTCCCCTTCGATCTGGCTCTCTTTCTTTCCTGACAAGCGTCTCTGGCTCTAACGTGCGACGGGTGGGGGTCTCTCGCTGCACTTTAAGAGCATTTACTCTATGTCTAAATATTGTAAGTGCACTTGACATCTCCCCTCACTTCTCCAAAACACCTCTCCACCCTGGATCTAAACCCCATGGAGCAGCAACAACCACACACCCCGGAAAACCAATGTGCTCGTGGACACTGCTCTCCTTCTGAAACCGTTAGGGATCTGGATCCCATGTGGCCGGGATCCCGTGTGATTGGTATTAGGATCCAATCTGGTCGAGATTGGGATCCCATGTGGTCAGTATTGGGTTCCCATGTGGTTGGGATTGGAGTCAGGATCAAATATGGTCGGGATTGGGTTTGGGACTTGAATACCATGTGGTTGGGATTCATTTCCCATGTGATCAGGGTTTGGATCCCTTGTGATCAGGAGTGGGATCTCATGTGATCAGGATTTGGGGTCGGGATTGGGAGGCCATGTGGTCTGGATTGGTGTCAGGATTTGGATCACATGTGATCAGTAGTGGGATCTCATGTGATCAGGATTTGGATCCCATGTGGTCGAGATTGGGATCCGTTGTGGTCGTGATTGGAATCTCATGTGTTAAGGAATGGGGTCGGGATTAGGATCACATGTGGTCGGGATTGGGATCCTATGTGATCAGAATTGGGATCCCATGTGATCAGGATTGGGATCCCATGTGGTCAGAATTGGGATCCCATGTGATCAGGATTGTGATCCCATGTGGTCAGGGTTGGGATCCAATGTGGTCAGGATTGGGATCCAATGTGATCAGGACTGGGATCCAATGTGGTTGAAATTAGGATCCCATGTGGTCAGGATTGGAGTCTGGATTGAAATCCCATGTGATCAGGATTGGGATCCCATGTGGTCGAGATTGGAATCTCATGTGTTAAGGAATGGGGTTGGGATTAGGGTCACATGTGGTCAGAACTGGGATCCCATGTGATCAGGATTGGGATCCCATGTGATCTGTACTGGGATCCAATGTGGTCGGGATTGGCATACCATGTCTTCAGGATTGGGGTCGGGATTGGAATCCCATTTGATCAGGACTGGGATACCATGTGGTTGGGATTGGGATCCTAAGTGGTTGGGATTGGGATCCAATGAGGTTGGGATAGGGATCCTATGTGATCAGAATTGGGATTCCATGTGATCAGGATGTGGATCCCATGTGATGAAGATTGAAATCCCACGTGGGTGAGATTTGGATTCCATGTGATCAGGATTGGGATCCCATGTGGTCATGAGATCTAGGTCCTGGTTGTTCCAGGTGCAACATGTTATTCCCCATTCCATGCCCGACAACTTGTGGTGACCAGTAACTGCGGTGGTGGTTCACCCTGGGCCTGAAAGCTCCTCCTCCAGCACACGCCAACCCTTTAGAAGAGGAAAGTTTGAGATTTAAAAATAATAATAATCGTGAGAATGTATTTCTCCCATTGAAGGAGAGGCTATTTCAGGCGAGAGACTGACAGAGTGGACCCCTTGTTGGCTTCAAGTATCGGGAGTGTCCCACCTGAGTCGGGTGTATTGGCAGCAGGCTTCAGGCCCTGGGCATCTAGAGTCTGCACCCTGACTCAGTCCTGCCCATGCCTGTGTCCAGCCTCAGCCCTGGGCATCTGGAGTCAGCACCCTGACTCAGTCCTGCTCATGCCTGTGTCCAGCCTCAGCCCTGGGGGCATCTAGAGTCCGCGCCCTCACTCAGACCTGCCCATGCCTGTGCCCAGCCTCAGCCCTGGGCATCTAGAGTCCGCGCCCTCACTCAGACCTGCCCATGCCTGTGTCCAGCCTCAGCCCTGGGCATCTAGAGTCCGTGCCCTCACTCAGTCCTCCCTATGCTGAGGTGCATGACCTGTTGCAGGATGAGTTTCCTGATGTTTTCTTTTAACCGAGACCTGGCTCTCAGCTGACACGGTGGCAGAGCCAGGTTTAGCACTCTCCCAAGGCTCTAGCATTGCCACTCTCAACAGAGAGACGAGAGGTGGCGGTGTCGCAGTTATTTTTAAATCTTGCTACACTTGCACCTTTGCTAAAGAGGTCCTGACTGGGTGTGAGTGCGCGCGTTTTGGGATTTCCTTTAACGCCAAATATACTCTGTCTGGGCTATTGGTTTACCGTCCACCGGGGCCATCTAAAGAGTTCAGGGAAGCACTCATCGATGTAGCTAGCGCTTTGGCTATGAGATCTGCCAATTTTAGCATTATCGGTGACTTGAACCTGCATCTGGAGAGTCCACGTGACACAGACACGGACAGTTTTCTAGCAGATCTTGCTGCTTGTCAGCTGGTTCAACTGGTTTCTGGTCACACTTAAAGACCTTAAAGCGGCAGGGGCATCAACAGCGTCT
Organism: Calotriton arnoldi; assembly: GCA_963921515.1. Lineage (NCBI taxonomy): Eukaryota > Metazoa > Chordata > Amphibia > Caudata > Salamandridae > Calotriton > Calotriton arnoldi. Next base: position 244,364 of record CAWUFW010004494.1, on the reverse strand, counting down.
CTGATCTCTTCTGACCAGCAGTGTGAGGACCTTGCCACCTTCTTTATGAAGAAACAAGTAGAAAACATCTACAGGACCTTCCCCCTCACTTTGAGGATTCCAGGACCTGTTCAGAGACCCCCCACCACGGGCACTCTCGCTGTCTTCCCTTCAATCACCCAGGAAGAGTTACGTAGGTTGTGTAGTAGGATTAAATCTGGCTCTCCTACCGATCCGCTTAAGCCTGAACAATTTCTTAAATCGCTGCCTCTGCTCCTTACACCTTTGTGTCAGCTGATCAATCTGTCCCTGTCGAGGGCAGTCGTCCCCAAGGCCTGGAAACAAGCCAGGGTGGTCCCTCTGCTAAAAAAACCCACTCTGGATACCACCAAACCGGAGAATTTCCGCCCCATCTCTCTCCTGCTGTGGGTAGCTAAGATCACTGAGGCCTACATCAATCCCATTCTGACTGGATTTCTGGAAAACAACAGTGTGCTTGATGCCTCTCAGACTGGTTTCCGCCCTGGTCACAGCTCAGAGTCTGCTCGCCTTGCTGTGACCGAATATCTGAGGGCAGCCTTAGATGCCGGACGCACTTCAGCACTCATTTTATTAGATCTCAGCGCCGCGTTCGACACGGTATCACACCAGATCCTGCTACAACGGTTGGAGGAGGCTGGTATTGAGCGTTTAGCCCTGGGTTGGTTTGCTTCTTTCCTTGCGGAGAGAACCTTCCAGGTGGCGGCCCCCCCCTTTTTCCTCTCTGATACACACTGTGAGACAAGGGGTCCCTCAGGGCTCAGCACTGAGCCCTACGCTATTCAATCTGTATGTCAATCAATCAATCAATCAATTAATCATGTCACTTATAAAGCGCACTACATACCCGCGAGGGTCTCAAGGCGCTGGGGGAAGAGGGGGGTGGTGCTGCTACTGATCGAAGAGCCAGGTCTTGAGGAGTCTTCTGAAGGCCAGTAGGTCTTGGGTCTGTTGGAGGTTGGTGGGGAGGGTGTTCCAGGTCTTGACGGCGAGGTGGGAGAAGGATCTGCCGCCGGCGGTCGTTTTCCGGATGCGGGGGACTGTGGCGAGGGCGAGGCTGGTGGAGCGGAGCTGGCGGGTGGGGGTGTAGAAGCTGAGTCGTCTGTTGAGGTAGGCTGGTCCGGAGTTGTGGAGTGCTTTGTGTGCGTGGGTGAGGAGCTTGAAGGTTATCCTCTTGTTGACAGGGAGCCAGTGCAGGTCTCTCAGGTGGGGTGTGATGTGGCTGCGTCGGGGGATGTCGAGGATAAGACGTGCAGAGGCGTTCTGGATGCGTTGCAGCCGTCTCAGGAGCTTAGCCGTCGTTCCTGCGTAGAGGGCGTTTCCGTAGTCCAGCCTGCTGGTGACGAGGGCCTGGGTGACTGTTTTTCTTGTTTCGGTGGGGATCCACTTGAAGATCCTGCGGAGCATTCGGAGGGTGTTGAAGCAGGATGAGGAAACGGCATTGACCTGCTTAGTCATGGAGAGGGTGGGGTCGAGGATGACCCCTAGGTTGCGTGCGTGGTCGGTGGGTGTCGGGGCTGTTCCCAGTGATGTCGGCCACCAGGAGTCGTCCCATGCTGAAGGGTTGGAACCAAGGATGAGGACCTCCGTCTTGTCCGAGTTCAGCTTCAGGCGGCTGGTACTCATCCATTCGGCGATGGCCTTCATTCCTTCGTGGAGGTGGGCTTTGGCGGTGTGAGGGTCTTTGGTGAGGGAGAGGATCAGCTGGGTGTCGTCGGCATAGGAGATGATGTTGAGGTTGTGCTGTCGGGCGACGTGGGCGAGGGGTGCCATGTAGATGTTGAACAGCGTTGGGCTGAGGGAGGAGCCTTGGTGTTAAAGATTGCAGGAATCGCTGTTAGCATGAGCTGAAAGCCATTTTGTACTTGGCAGCCATTTTAGTTAGCCATGTGCTCGCCATGTGCTTTCTCCCTCTTCCAGAGTCTTGCACATGCTCAGAAAGGGGTACGCCGCAGGTGATCTTGGTGGCTTTGGATCGGAAGGGGGCGAGGCGGACGCTTTGTGTTCTGCCGGAGAGGAAGGATGTGGTCCAGTCCAGGGCCTTCTCTTGGATCCCGGCGTCGTGAAGGCGTGTTCGTAGTGTGTGGTGGCAGACCGTGTCGAAGGCGGCTGATAGGTCCAGGAGGATGAGGGCTGCTGTTTCTCCGTTGTCTAGCAGGGTCCTGATGTCATCGGTGGCGGCGATGAGGGTGGTTTCGGTGCTGTGGTTGCTGCGGAAGCCGGACTGGGAAGGGTCCAGGATGTTGTTCTCCTCGAGGTAGCGGGTCAGTTGTTTGTTGACGATTTTCTCGGTGACCTTCGCAGGGAACGGGAGCAGAGAGATGGGTCGGAAGTTCTTGAGGTCCTTGGGGTCTGCCTTGGGTTTCTTGAGTAAGGCGGTGATCTCGGCGTGCTTCCAGCTTTCCGGGAAGGTTGCTGTCTCGAAGGAGATGTTGATTATTTTCCGGAGATGGGGCGCGATGGCTGTACTGGCTTTGTTGAAGACGTGGTGAGGGCACGGGTCTAGCGGTGAGCCGGAGTGGATGGTGTTCATGATCTCGCTGGTGTCCTCGTCGTTGATGTTGGTCCAGGAGAGCAGGCGGTTGGTGGTTGTGGGGGCAGTGGTCTCGGTGGTTGCCGGGGCGGTCGTGGTGTTGAAGCTGTCGTGGATGTCGGCGATTTTGCGGTGGAAGAAGGTGGCCAGTGAGTCGCACAGGTCTCGCGACGGCGGGATGTCGTTGGTGTTGGAGCTGGGGTTGGAGAGTTCCTTCACGATGTTGAAGAGCTCTTTGCTGTTGTGTGCGTTGTTGTCTAGGCGGTCTTTTAGTGAGGCCCTTTTGGCGGATCTGATGAGGTGATGGTGACTGCGGGTGGCGCTCTTGTGGGCGGCGTAGCTGTCCGCTGTCCGTTCGTGGAGCCAGATCTTCTCCAGTTTTCGGCATGTTCGTTTGGAGGCCTGGAGGTCTTCGGTGAACCAGGTGGCTTTCTTGCTGGTGTGGCTGTTGGGCGGATTCTTGAGCGGGGCGAGGGTGTTGGCGCAGTCGTCGATCCACTGTCTGAGGTTGCGGGCGGCGGTGTCGGGGTCGGAGGGTTCGGCGGGTGGGCTCAGGGCTAGGGTTGTGGTTAGCTGGTCTTCGGTGACTCTGCTCCAGCAGCGGCGAGGCATTTGTTCGGTGCGGTGGTGCGTGGTGGGCTTCCTGTAGGTGAAGTGGATGCAGTGGTGGTCAGTCCAGTGGGGTTCGGAGGTGTGGTTGAAGGAGACGTGTGGGCTTGCGGAAAAGATGGAGTCTAGCGTGTGGCCGGCGGCGTGGGTGGGTGTAGTCACGAGCTGTCTGAGTCCGAGGGTGGCGAGGTTGTCGATCAGGGTGGTGGAGTTGGTGTCCTTGTTGTTCTCGAGGTGGAAGTTCAGGTCCCCGAGGAGGATGTAGTCCGTGGAGGCGATGACGTGTGTGCTGACGAAGTCAGCGATAGAATCGCTGAACTGTGGTCAGGGTCCGGGGGTCTGTAGATGAGGGTTCCTCTGAGGGTGGTGTTGGGATCGGTGTGGATCTGGAAGTGCATGTGTTCGGCGGTGCTGAGGGTATCGTCGGTGTTGGTTGAGACTCTGAGGGTGTTCCTGTGGACGATGGCGATGCCTCCTCCGACTCCGTTGGTGCGGTCCCTGCGGGTGATCTTGTAGCCGTCCGGGATGGCAATGGCGATGTCGGGGGCTGAAGCGGGATTCAGCCAGGTCTCCGTCAGGAATGCGACGTCTGGGGAGGTTGAGTCGAGAAGGTCCCAGAGTTCGATGGCGTGTTTGCGGGCGGAGCGGGTGTTGAGGAGGATGCATCTGAGGTAGTTGGGTTCTTTCCTGGGCGGTGGTTTGGCGGGGCGGGTGCTGGCGAAGCTGCAGTTCCGGCAGGTGAAGGGCCCTTGGGTGCGCTTCGGGGTGGCCAGGTAGCAGGCGTGATCTTTTCCGGGGTTGAGTGCGTGGAGGGTGCTGGCGTCGTATCGGCGTCTGTTGATGTGGCGGGCGCGGGGATGCCCGGACCAGGGGTTCTGGCGCTGGGCGCGGTCCCGGCGCGGACGGGCGCAGACGGGCTTGCCTTAGGCGCGGCCGCTCAGCGGCCGCCATAAATGGGGAGGTGGGAGGGAGGAGCAGGGAATGGGGCAGCAAATGGGCAGTGAGGGGGCAGGGCCGCAGGGGCGCAGCGGCGGGAAACAGGCACAGAAAGGAAAAAAACGAGCACAATCAGGGCAGCAAGGGGGCACAGAAAGGAAAAAACGAGCACAATCAGGGCAGCAAGGGGGCACAGAAAGGAAAAAACGAGCACAATCAGGGCAGCAAGGGGGCACAGAAAGGAAAAAACGAGCACAATCAGGGCAGCAAGGGGGCACAGAAAGGAAAAAACGAGCACAATCAGGGGCAGCAAGGGGGCACAGAAAGGAAAAAACAGAGCACAATCAGGGCAGCAAGGGGGCACAGAAAGGAAAAAAAACGAGCACAATCAGGGCAGCAAGGGGGCACAGAAAGGAAAAAACGAGCACAATCAGGGCAGCAAGGGGGCACAGAAAGGAAAAAACGAGCACAATCAGGGGCAGCAAGGGGGCACAGAAAGGAAAAAAAAAAAACGAGCACAATCAGGGGCAGCAAGGGGGAACAGAAAGGAAAAAAAAAAAAAACGAGCACAATCAGAGCAGCAAGGGGGCACAGAAAGGAAAAAAAAAAAAACGAGCACAATCAGGGGCAGCAAGGGGGCACAGAAAGGAAAAAACTAGCACAATCAGGGCAGCAAGGGGGCACAGAAAGGAAAAAACGAGCACAATCAGGGGCAGCAAGGGGGCACAGAAGGAAAAAAACGAGCACAATCAGGGGCAGCAGCAGGGCACACAGACGGAGCTGTGTGGTGGGGGAGCGACCTACCATGTCCAACCGTTGGCGGCTGTAGCTAGGAGTCGAGGAGTCGAGGACTAACGGCAGTATCTTATGCTGACGATACTCAGCTGGTAGTTGCTCTCTCCAACGACTCCACGCAGGATGCTCTTAAGTTTCGGAGCGAACTTGCTGCTGTTGCGGAGTGGATGTCTGCTAACTGTCTACAGCTTAACGCCAGCAAATCAGAGGTCCTGCTGGTGGGGAGAGACTCTGAGCTGTGGAGTGAGCGCTGGTGGCCGGCGTCCCTGTGAGTTGCACCCGTCCCCAAGCCAGTGGTCAAAAATCTGGGTGTATGGGTTGACTCGGCCCTTAGTCTCCAGGCCCAAACTAAAAAAGTGGCGGGCACTTGTTTTGGTCTCCTGCGGGCTCTCAAGCCGCTGCTGGGTTTCTTTGGTCCTGCCACTCGTCAGGTCATTATCCAGGCTACCGTCATGTCTAGGTTAGACTACGCCAGCTCTCTGTACCTGCGGGTCAACAAGGCGGAAATTCGACGTCTGTAGAGGATCCAGAATGCGACTGCCAGAGCTCTCCTGGGCCTCCCTAGAACCTGCCCCACGACCAATGCCATCCACTGGTTACCGGTGGCTAGGCGTGTCGAGTTCAAGTCCCTTTGCATTGCCTTTAAAATCATGAATCTGTCTTCACCTAGTATTTTGGCAAACCTGCTCTTACCCTACTCACCTACTCGCCACCTTCGATCTTTGGGCCAGCCTCTGGCGGCTGTACCTCGGGTGAGTAAGGTGCGCGCAGGAGGACGTTCTTTCCGCATCTTGGCGGCCAAACTCTGGAACTCGCTCCCGCTGCACATTTGCAGTATGGACAACTACTTGACCTTCCATAAGGCCATTAAAACTCACCTTTTCCCTCTGACATAGGATCCGCCTTCCTCTGCAGCCTCCCATCCTTTCTTTTGCAGGTCAGCGCTGGGACACCCCTTTGCTGGTGCAGCTATGCGCTATATAAAATCATGTAACATAGCATAACATAACATGCCTGTGCCCAGCCTCAGTCCTGGGTATCTGGAGTCAACGCCCTGACTCAGTCCTGCCCATGCCTGTGCCCAGCCTCAGCCCTGGGCATCTGGAGTCCGCGCCCTGACTCAGTCCTGCCCATGGCTGTGCCCAGCCTCAGCCCTGTGCGCCCTGACTCAGTCCTCCCTATGCCTGTGGCCAGCCTCAGTCCTGGGCATCTGGAGTCAACGCCCTGACTCAGTCCTGCCCATGCCTGTGCCCAGCCTCAGCCCTGGGCATCTAGAGTCTGCGCCCTCACTCAGACCTGCCCATGCCTGTGCCCAGCCTCAGCCCTGGGCATCTAGAGTCCACGCCCTGACTCAGTCCTGCCCATGCCTGTACCCAGCCTCAGCCCTGGGTATCTAGAGTCCACGACCTGGCCCAGTCCTGCCAATGCATGTACCCAGCCTCAGCCCTGGGCATCTAGAGTCTGCGCCCTGACTCAGTCCTCCCTATGCCTGTGTTCAGCCTCATTCCTGGGCATCTGGAGTCAACGCCCTGACTCAGTCCTGCCCATGCCTGTGCCCAGCCTCAGCCCTGGGCATCTGGAGTCCGCGCCCTGACTCAGTCCTGCCCACGCCTGTGCCCAGCCTCAGCACTGGGCATCTATAGTCCGCGGCCTGGCTCAGTCCTGCCCATGCATGTGCCCAGCCTCAGCCCTGGGCATCTAGAGTCCGTGCCCTCACTCAGACCTGCCCATGCCTGTGTCCAGCCTCAGCCCAGGGCATCTAGAGTCCGCGCTCTGACTCAGTCCTGCCCATGCCTGTACCCAGCCTCAGCCCTGGGCATCTAGAGTCCGCGCCCTGACTCATTCCTGCCCATGCCTGTGGCCAGTCTCAGTCCTGGGCATCAGGAGTCCGCCCTGACTCAGTACTGCCCATGCCTGTGCCCAGCCTCAGTCCTGCCCATGCCTGTGCCCAGCCTCAGCCCTGCCCATGCCTGTGTCCAGCCTAAGGGCTCCCGGGGCATCTGGAGTCCGCACCCTGACTCAGTCCTGCCCATGCCTGTTCCCAGCCTCAGCCCTGGGCATCCACAGTCAGCGCCCTGACTCAGTCCTGCCCATGCCTGTACCCAGCCTCAGCCCTAGGCATCCGGAGTCAGTGCCCTGACTCATTTCTGCCCATGCCTGTACCCAGCCTCAGCCCTGGGCATCTGGATTCCGCGCCCTGACTCAGTCCTGCCCATGCCTGTGCCCAGCCTCAGCCCTGGGCATCTAGAGTCCGCGCCCTGACTCAGTCCCGCCCATGCCTGTACCCAGCCTCAGCCCTGGGCATCCGGAGTCAGTGCCCTGACTCATTTCTGCCCATGCCTGTGCCCAGCCTCAGCCCTGGGCATCTGGAGTCCGCGCCCTGACTCAGTCCTGCCCTTGCCTCTGCCCAGCCTCAGCCCTGGGCATCTGGAGTCCGCGCCCTCACTCAGTCCTCCCTATGCCTGTACCCAGCCTCATCCCTGGGAATTTGGAGTCCGCGACCTGACTCAGTCCTGCCCATGCCTGTGCCCAGCCTCAGTCCTGCCCATGCCTGTGCCCAACCTCACTCCTGCCCATGCCTCTGCCCAGCCTCAGTCTTGCCCCTGCCTGTGCCCAGCCTCAGTTCTGTCCATGCCTGTGCCCAGCCTCAGCTCTGTCCATGCCTGTGCCCAGCCTCAGTCCTGCCCATGCCTGTGCCCAGCCTCAGTCCTGTCCATGCCTGTGCCCAGTCTCAGTCCTGCCCATGCCTGTACCCAGCTTCAGTCCTGCCCATGCCTGTGCCCAGCCTCAGTCCTGCCCATGCCTGTGCCCTGACTCAGTCATGCCCTTGCTTGTGCCCAGCCTCAGCCCTGGGCATGTGGAGTCCGCGCCTTCACTGAGTCCTCCCTATGCCTGTGCCCAGCCTCAGCCCTGGGCATCTGGAGTCCACAACCTGACTCAGTCATGCCCATGCCCGTGCCGAGCCTCAGTCCTGCCCATGCCTGTGCCCAGCCTCAGTCCTGTCCATGCCTGTGCCCAGTCTCAGTCCTGCCCATGCCTGTACCCAGCTTCAGTCCTGCCCATGCCTGTGCCCAGCCTCAGTCCTGCCCATGCCTGTGCCCTGACTCAGTCCTGCCCTTGCTTGTGCCCAGCCTCAGCCCTGGGCATGTGGAGCCCGCGCCTTCACTCAGTCCTCCCTATGCCTATGCCTAGCCTCAGCCCTGGGCATCTGGAGTCCACGACCTGACTCAGTCCTGCCCATGCCCGTGCCCTGCCTCAGCCCTGCCCATGCCTGTGCCCAGCCTCAGTCCTGTCCATGCCTGTGCCCAGCCTCAGTCCTGCCCAGGCCTGTGCCCAGCCTCAGCCCTGCCCATGCCTGTGCCCAGCCTCATCCCTGCCCATGCCTGTGCCCAGCCTCAGCGCTCCCTGCACTCACCTTCAGGGCAGAGATGTCCAGAACCCTCCCATTCTGCTGCGCCAGGTTCTGGAAGACCTTCAGGGCGATGCTCAGCACCCCTTTCTTGGTGATGCTCTCATGGGTCTGGGTGTTTTCCATTCCAGGGAGGTTCAGCTCCAGGTTGGGCAGGAAGGAGTAGGCAGAGTGGAGGATACACAAAACCAGGACCAGAACCTTCTGCGGGGCAGCCATTGTGTGGCACGTGCAGCAAATCCTGCAAAGAGATACCGGAAGTTACGTAGGGACTGACCACCAGCCACAAGTTACCAGACAGTCACTCAAAAACATTCCACAAGCAGAACTGAATGCAAAGATGTTTCTGGAGATGGTTTCCCGAGAGTATTTGTGCAACGTGCTGCAAAACCTGCAGGCAGAACCACAGGTGACCATGGACAGATGGCGTGCAAGCTTCCCTCACACACACACACAGCCGGTACAGCACAGCACAGCAGCAGTGTAAACACACGCACACAGAGAGAGAGAACACAGTACTGGCAGCAGAAGTGTAAGCTTCACACATACACACACAGGTACAGCATTGGGAAGCCACAGTGCAAGCTTCCCTCACACACACACACAGCGGCAGGATGCAGCAATCATAGAAAGAGGAAAAAACAAGGAGAAATAAGGATATGTCTCCTCGTTGCACCTCCCTAACTAAGGGCACGATTCACAAACGTAATCTGAGACAAAATCCTAACTTTACGACTTTCGGTATTCACAAAATGCATTTAGGAGTAGTAAAGTTAGGATTCCTAACTTTACTACTCCTAAATGGCCTTTGTGAATACCGAAAGTCGTAAAGTTAGGATTTTGTCTCAGATTACTTTTGTGAATCGGGCCCTTAGAATCTGTCGCATTCCCAGGTTTACGATTCCTCGTAAATCTGGGGATGCTTCAGATTCCATCGGTGTTGTGAGAACACCCACCTCAACACCCATGGAATGCCCCTTTCATGCAGTGTTCTGTGCGAAAGAGCCACATATTTACAAGGCCATGAAAAGCCACTTAAAGTGGCTTTGCGTTGCCTTGTAAATATGCTATGACACATTGTGCCGCTGGCGCATCAAAAAAGTGGCGCTCCGGCGGCACGGAAGTGCCATTAGGGGCCTTGTAAATGAGGCCCAGAGAGAGAATAGAACACAGGTAGCATAAGTGCAAGCATCACATATGCACAGGTACAGCATGGGCAGCCACTGTGCAAGCTTCCCTCATACACACAGCTGGTACAGCACAGCAGCAGTGCAACCCCACTCACACACGGAGAGAGGATTGAGCACAGACAGCAGAATTGCAAGCTTCACTTATCCCAGAGCAGCTGTAATGTGGGTAGCAGCGGTGCAAAGTCACACACAGAGCAGGCACAGCAGAGTGCAAGCTTCACTTACAGCCAGAGCAGCTTTAAAGACACACACAGAGCAGGCACAGCAGAGTGCAAGCTTCACTTAGAGCCAGAGCAGCTTTAATGACACACACAGAGCAGGCACAGCAGAGTGCAAGCTTCAATTACACCCAGGGCAGCTTTAAAGACACACACAGAGCAGGCACAGCAGAGTGCAAGCTTCACTTACACCCAGAGCAGCTTTAAAGACACACACAGAGCAGGCACAGCAGAGTGCAAGCTTCACTTACACCCAGAGCAGCTTTAAAGACACACACAGAGCAGGCACAGCAGAATGCAAGCTTCACTTACACCCAGAGCAGCTTTAAAGACACACACAGAGCAGGCACAGCAGAGTGCAAGCTTCACTTACACCCAGAGCAGCTTTAAAGACACACACAGAGCAGGAACAGCAGAGGGCAAGCTTCACTCACACCCAGAGCATCTATCAATTGTGGTTTTATATTAATTAACAATAGTATATATGCTTATTGCAGATTAGTTATTGAATACTGGGCGTTTAAAGTATTCCGTAACAATCATTGAGGGAATAAAATGTACTTGGTAGATTGTTCATAAAATAGCACGTCACGTGAGGCTTTTTGTGCCCATCGATGCAACGCATCCTTTTTACAGAAATGATTCTGAATGATGAAGACGAAGACAAATCTATAGAGCGCACAGAGGCTCCTGGGAGTGACCCGGCGCTAGCCTAGCAGCAAGTAGGAAATCCAGAGTGAATAGCCAGGTTTTCCGCTTTTTTTCAAAAGCAAGTTCCAACTTTCCGGCCTCAGATGCAGAGGGAGAGTGTTCCATAGAGAGGGGCCTAGAAAGGAGACAGAGCACCCATCAGTCTATGGCACGAGGACCGGCGATTCCTGGCAGGGCAGTGAAAGTGGAAGCCAGGTAACCTGGACCAGTGTCGTGCAGGGCACGAAAAATCGACAATAATGTTTTGAACAGAATTGTCTTCCTTGCCGGAATCAGTGCAAAGAAGAAAGATGCACGGAAATCCTTGTTCTCCGTGGCAAATTCAAAACGAGACGTGCCACGGCATTTTGCACCATTTGAAGTCTGTGAATGGCGCAGTCCGGACATCCAAGATAAAATCAGCACAGCCATGCCCCTGGCATATCGGGCACAGCCATGCCCCTGGCATATCGGGCACAGCCATGCCCCTGGCATCGGGTGCCTTAGAGTTGTTCCGCCACCTCGAGTAGAGCCGGACTGGGAACAGAAACCGGCCATGGCAGACTGCTCGGCCGGCCCCCGCCTGGGGGTGGTGGCCGAGCTGTTTCCCAGGGCCGGTTTCAGCCGATTTTGTTACAGGGGGCGGCCCCTGGTAACAAAAATGGCCCCGCAGGGCCCCAAAACTGACCCCCACCCTGGCGGCCCACTGGGTAACGCCCGGTGCCTGCTACGGCCAGTCCGGCCCTGGTCTCAGTACTCAGATTCCGCCTGAAACCAGACTGACTAGAGTGAAGGACACGTTCGTTTCCAGATCACAGGAGAGTGGCTGTTGACTGATGTTAGAAATGAGGGTCTCTAGTTGGCAGAGGGAGGCACCTTTGTCCAAGTAGGGGCCCTTCTTCCTAGTCAGGGTAAGGGGGATACACTGCTAAAATAAGCCCTGCTCACCCCCTTGGTAGCTTGGCACGAGCAGGCAGGCTTATCTCAGAGGCAGTGTGTAAAGTATTTCACAGTAATAGAGTCAAAATACTACAAACGGACCCCACACCAGTTGAGAAAAATATCCAATATTTTTATATCTCCAAAACAAGACCAAAGCGATAAGATTCCAGCGTACAGGACTTAAATATATATACTTTGCAAGATATCCTTAAAATTGCAGAAATACGTAAAAAAACACCGTTCGTATGAGTCGGTAGTTCCTTCCGGGGCTACCTCGATGCTGGAACACCAGAGTCTAACAGTTCCAGCCGACTGCGTCGGTACGGGCCAGCGAAAGCGTGGACAGACTCGGTTGTGAGAAGTTGGCCTGGTATATGCTGTCCACTAATTATAGTGGGCACCTTGCACCAGTCCAAACAACCCCTTATTGGAGATAGGTTAAAGACAACCTTATTGAAAGCTATCCTAGTGGTAGCTATGGAGAGCAGCCTTCAGGCTAAGTCTTGAAGGAATGTAAAGCAGCTTGTTTTACCAGAACAGAACCTCCTGAGTGATCAAATGAAAGGAGAACCACACAAGTGTTATATCAAAAATATGTATTTATTACTAAACGCTCTCTACTAATCTCTACACGAGATTAGAGCACAAAGCACACAATACTGAATCAATAGAACAACAGTAAATAGCACAATACACAGCGGGCTCCAGGGGGAGACCGAATCATATACTAAAACAAGCATTGGCATAGCCAATAGGTCTCGCCTTTGGGAGCTTATAAGTGTTTAGCCATGCAACAGTTGATGTTGTTGTACCAAGGATATTGTGCTGCATAACTAAACACTTATAAGGTCCCAAAGGCGAGACCTATTGGCTATGCCAATGCTTGTTTACTATTTAGTCATCCTTGTATTTTTCAACTAGATCTTGGGGAGTAGGGCTGACCATCTCCTGTTTTATCTGCTCCAGACTGCTAAAGGCTCATCAGACCACAGTAAATAAGTGGTATAGATATGAATCCTTGAATGAAAAATGAAACAAATCTGTGGCTCCCGCTGATTCCCGGCATGCATTCCCTCGCTCTTGTTATTAGGGTCTTGATTTTCCATACATTTGGAGGGTCACAGGAAATCCTTTCTGAACACTGACCTTCAATGGATCTGGTCTCTGTTTAAGTGTGCATTGGTTCAGCTTCAGACAGAGGGCACAAACTCTGTTTTGGCCAAACACTGCTGTTTGCATTCAAAACGGATTTATACTATGTCACGGATTGAAAGGGTCTGCGCCAGTGATTTGCGGCTGGTGGTACCTCTCACCTATAATGGTAGCAAGCAGTGGATAGGTGTTGTTTGCACCTGTGGGATGGGCAATTACACATCTGCAATTGGGAAGTTATCCCTCATTCTGGGGATGCATGTGGTGATTGTGCACATATTGTGCAGGTGCTGGGTTTTTCACTCCACAAACCAGGCATTGCAGGGCCCACAAGCTTCATCCGGTTTTTACAGCCCATTTGAGATCGGCCCATAGTAGATCCTTTAACTGCGTTTCTGTGAAAGTCAAGCTATTCATAAAGATATTACTTGGAGTTATTAAAAACAGAACTCAAGGTGGAATACTGCAAACACTGCCTCGGATAACGGCTTGAATGCATAGTGAGTGGGTACAGAAGGAGGCAGACCTATGGGAAGGAGGTGTGACAGCTGTGCTTCCTGCCTCAAGTACAGCACACGAGTCGGATCTCAACAGGCAGAACTAAAGCATGGCCCAAAAGAGTCGGCAGATCACACCGCCCTATGGTTGGCCATGACTCAATGGAGTGTGCTATGCAGCAGGGGTGGGGAGCACAGACAGGAAGGGGCCTTGCACAAGGTTTCTGTGCATCTCCCAGCGCAGGCCATGATTAGTTTAGTTGCTGCTGTGCGAACGTGAACACATAGAACATGGGAATGCGGCAGCAAACATTGAATGTCATTAAATGTCATTAAAGGTCTCCTGGGTTTTATGAGCCTCAATTTGTTTCCTTTATTTACTGTGGGGGACCAGGGTCTGTCACTGGGGAGCATCCGGGGTCCGCGCCTACATGGCAATGCAGATCTCGGGGTTCACCATGCAGGGCTGGCGTGAAAGCATTTTGAAAGCATGACCTGGCCTTTATAAAGCAATGCTGGGGGGTTGTGGCTGGAAGGACATTGCTTGTGCGATGCTTTTCACCCCAGGAGCCTTGCTTTTCCATTCCGATGAGGCTTCGCAGCACAATATCCTCGCTCTGAAGGCAGCCTCAGGCTGCAGCGCACCGGGGGACGCCAGAGGCTCTGAGATGCACCTTAGAAGTGCAGAGGGGATTGAAGCCCGGCCCGGCTTTTGAGGCCTATTAACATGTCGCACACGAGTAAAGCTAGTGTCCCTTTTCCACCTCCCTTGTGCAATTCCTTAAAAGAAAAAATCAACAAGCAAAGACAGCCTACTGCAAAGAAGGACATAGGAGGGCCGTGAAACGCATGGATAAGGAAGGAACTTGAATTATTAAATGCAGCGGGTGCGTGACGTCATAGTCCCATTATTGGCAACACACCCCACCCACACCACAACAGAGTATGCATGCATAAATAAATACACAACACAACTTTTGTTTGGGAAAATATTGCTGCAGGTTTATTCCATACAAAAGTATGCAAATATGGTGGGTTATCTTACGGGCGATCCAAGGGCAGGCAGCTGTACCACTCTACGCTGCCCTGCCCGCCTGATGAGCCAAGCACTGTGGAGAATCCAATCAGCGCTACCCTTATGGGGGTGATCCCCTTACTGGATCACGTGACACATTGGTCCCTTATTACTCACGCCCCTTTCAGGGCGGAGCGTAACAAGGCAAGCCCCCGGTTGTTCAGGCCCACAACCGCCTGAAGGACTAACGGGGCGCCGACGTAATTGTTCCCGGACCCTCCCATGAGGCTCCTGGGATTTGGCTCTGGCACCCCTATTGTGCCCACGCAGAGGTACCCTTCTGTACCCATCTGCTTCCAGATCGCCCTGTAGCTCCGCCAAAGCTCTGGAGGCGGCCCCCGTCGCCTAAAGAGCCCCCCCACCAGAACAGTTCCTTTCTCACTGCAACCTGCAATTTCCTGGGCCTCCTTCATGTCCAGTAGGAACAGATCCAAGCCCACCTGTGTGAAGTGCACCCAACTTTGTCAAAATAACCTTTGGTGTTCGCCCGGCATAGCCCATGCCTGATGAAGCCAAAGCCCCTTGCTCTGCAAACTTGCGCATGGAGCGGTTTATCCTTCTCTGGGAATGTACCAGTGCCTCGCATTACCTGCAAGAATGTGATGGCCTCCCAGGAGGGAGCTCTACTTTTAAACATCGCTATATTACCCTACAAGCTGATGTGGCTCCCACCTCCTGCAACCTGTAGTTGCAGTACTTCTAGCATTTTGTGCTCCCTAACACCTGTTTCCCCAATTTATGGAACAGCAGCACACTTGCTTCGAAGACCGCTTCCACAACTAACCTAATATACTCTGGCTATGCGGACGGGGCATTTCATGCATCACTGAAGCCACCCGTAACCTGCCCTGGGAGCAGCGTGCACCTACTTTGTTGAAGTTGACCAGACATGTGCCCAGACCTATGCGATTAATAACCCTGGCGAACAAGACTGTTCGCATAGCGCACACCATTGCGGTCACAGCAACCATTTGGAGTGACAACTTACGCCACCTACCAGGCTTGCTTAACTAAAGCTCGATCACAGATACACACATACCTGCTAACCAGCTGTGACCCTTAATGCTCAACCCAGCTAAAGACCTAGTACTTTCTTTATCCAGGGAATATTGGCCTCCACAGGATCAAGCCGCACATGAGCATATGGCCTTCACCTACTGGGCCGAGGTGTGGTCTGGAATTGTCAGCAATGGTGCTCCAAACACATTTCAAGCCGCTATTGGAGCCACGGCACACCTTCTGGCCTAACCAACTGACGCATGCCACCTGGCTAACTTGCCGCTGCGAGATATTGATCTTAACACCACGCACTTGCGGTTACTGGTGCACATCCTCTATAGGTCTTACCCCCCACTCTATTAAAGCAGTATCCCGCAATGTCCCTTCTGCCCCTGTACGGGCGGGAAAATACCTGTAACATTGCAAATCCCACTGCACTCAAATGCTCGGGCAGTCCGGTGGGGGAGAGGGGTCCTTAGAATTGGTTCTGCTACATTGCCTGGCCTCCTAGCCCGCAAACACCCTCGTCTGACAGCAGGCTATCTGCCGTGTCGCCCGTGCAATGTCCGCACCCTGGCGCAAGATGTCCCGTTCTATACCTCAACTAACAGACTACCTTCAGTGAGGCTGTAGTTAACCGATGTATGTTGTGCCTCTGACCATAAGAACCCTGGTTGGCCCTGACTACCTTGTGTTCTGGTGGCAGGTTTGGAAGGAGCCTTGCCTTCACTAGCTGCCCCCCTGGGAAACACAAAGACGGTGCTCTGGCTGCAGTGCGGCGATGCCCTCGTGTAGCATCGAACCCCTGGTCAAATAAGAGTGACAACTCCAACTACTTAAGACTACACCATGACCGTGGGTGGAGTTTAGCTCTGCCCCAAACTTCTGCTAGTATTACCCACGGTCACGCCTCCTGTCCAGTTCAATTTAGTAATTCATGGCACTGACCCACAAGGGCCTAATACTGGGCTGTGTAACGCGGCCCAGGGGTGACCTTACACAATCGGCTTGGTGTGGGTGGGTGCTAACATTACCTGGCTTAAGTGCCATCCCTTTGACAGTCACTACTGACAAGGTGTGCCAATGCAGGTAGCAGCAAGTTATCCAGCCCGCCTTACCTCCTGTCACAGTTGTCTGAGTAAATTAGTGAAAATTGCCTGTTTGAACTGGCAGCTGATACTGGTACTGACGCCTGCAAAATGCCCTGCTCAGAGCAGCCCGCTAGACAATGGCTTCCATTGAAAGGCGGTGCCAACAGACCTCCAAGCACTTAAGGCGGTCCTTCTGAGTAGGGCTCTAATCTAACAGCTGCCCCTTGCATCGGATACCGCCTCTGACTGTAAGTCGCTCAGT
The DNA here is from genome assembly GCA_963921515.1 of Calotriton arnoldi. Taxonomy (NCBI): domain Eukaryota; kingdom Metazoa; phylum Chordata; class Amphibia; order Caudata; family Salamandridae; genus Calotriton; species Calotriton arnoldi. Next base: position 227,948 of record CAWUFW010004494.1, on the reverse strand, counting down.
GCTACTGATGCCTGGCAGTCATATTTAACCTTGATATCCTTACAGCATAGCAACACTCACCGCTGCCAAATGCCTAGTGAGAACATCCGCTGGTCGTACTAGTCGATACATCTATTATTTAAATTAATAATATACTGCGCATATGCATAAAACTGTGCACCGGCAGCTGAAAATGTCACACGTTAGTAAATGTGAAACCTTTGGATTTGCCCTTCGAATTAAGCCAGTCACCACCCTAGGTGAAGCCTAGCCCTCCTGAACTTCTGCTAGTATACCAGCGAGCAGACAAGACCGTGGGAACAGGAGGGGACAATATGCATCAATCCCGGCCCTTTCTTGAATACTGGGAATGCCAAATGTTCCTTAATACATTGTAGCCGGTTTGTGCTTTGACTTTAACTTTACTGCTCCAACCCAGTTTGACCCCAAAACTTCGGAACACCCTTCGCAGTAACCTGCCCTTTCGTAGAACATGCCCTTAATGGTACATGACCTTCTACAAGCACTGCGCAGAAATCCCCCTCTGACCTGCTCAAGCCTGCAGCCATTCTGCTGAAAGCCCTGTGGGCCTGGGGGAGGGGAGTGCTACTAACCCTCAAGTCCTCAGGAAGCTCCCTCACTGCTGCAAGTGCCCCAAAGCATTTATTATAAAACATTTAATGGATAACAACCCGCTTTGCGCCCACCTTAATGTGCCCGGCTGTGAGCCATTAGGTACCTCACATATCACTTCCCTATGAAAAGATGAGACAAACCGGCCAAAGCACAATGCACAGGCAGTGAGTGTGCCCAATGAGACACCTCCAGTTCTGTGTGATACAAACCCTAACGCACCGTGTGTCAGTTTGTGCATATCATTCTGGGAGTGACTAAGCCCTAATGTGCCCCTTTACCTGGATGATCCCCAGTACGAGGGTACAGACTGATGACCAAGTGCTGCACCAGCCAATAACATGTAGACATGGAGTGAATTTACGCTATCTCATGCCCTACAAGGCCGCTCGGTGTGCCACCTCGCCTAAACCAAGACATGGGTGGATCACCATGCCCTTATAGCCTGCAAGCCCATCCGTCATCTGCACTGACGGATGCTGTGCCGCCATGCTGGCGTCCCTCCCCCAGCATACGTATCCCATAACAGTGCCAAGGTGTCCCAGCGTGCCAAAAAGTTAGCCAATGTATTTGGATATGAGGACATGGAGTACAACATGAGCAACTATGCCCGCCCCATCTGCAATAAAATGCCAACTGCACTGGTGATTGTCGGCATTTGTGCCCCAACCACATCTTCCCAGGCTGTTGAAAGACTGCGCACCTTTTATGAAGCTCCTGGGATGGTAAGAACGGAAGTATATCCCCATAACATGTGATTATTGGATATTCAACTTAATGGTGATCGACCTCAGGAGGATGAGAAGCTAGGTGAGCCTGCCGGGAATGACCTGTGACCATGGGTAAAGCACGTACCCCTACCGGGGGTGCCCTGACCCGCTAGCCACTAGATTCATGTCTGCCTTTTATACAGGGGACTAGTGTTTTTTGTATTTTCGCGCAGGAATATCCACGCATGCCGAGCTCCATTATTACTGAATAATTATCTACACTGTCAAGTTATACCCGGGAGGTATTGCCTGCAAAATGCTGTTGCTCCATGTGAGGCTAACCTCGGTGTCATGAAGTGCTCATGAGAAAATCAGAAATTTGTGCATTCATGGACACTAGCTTTAAACGCCTCTGTGCCGTAAGAATCCCCGAAATCAGTGCCATATGGTGGCCTAAACACCTACGGCACCATAGAGGGTAAAGAATCTGATAGGTCCGTGCTTTCCTTGGAACACAATAAAACCAGCGGAGGTGTTCTCTTTCCATCCTTCCGAAACTTACAATGCGACTTTATTTAGAACCAACTAATTAATATACAGTGATGGTAATTTGGCAGTTTACTCCCTGCTGAGCCGTCTCCCTGTACACTATGCCACATTTGGCCCAAGAGCCTACACCGCATTTTCCATACGGAATGCCTATTTTTATAATGCCAGGTGCAAGCATCCTAAAATATAACTAGCGTGCTTGCTGGTAGTTGTAGGTTAAACATAGTGGCGTAAAGGAATGCAAATGTGGGCGAGGGATCAACGCAAATGAGAGTCAAAGACAGCGCAGCATAAGGAATATCGTAAGCAAGCGCGCATGGGACCAACGGAGGGCGTGGGTACCAAGCAAAACCGATGTGATATGTCCCCAGCCAGCCAATAGACTTCTTGGAGTAGGCACTAGTTATTTTCAATGTACACTGAATTAACAACAACCTTGTGCTCCATCTTCAAACCACACAAACAAATCGCACAAACCGCGCCACCATGTGGCCACATTCATAAGTGCCTGCGACCGCGCCAAGCGCTACCAAACCATCGGCTCAAATTATGTGCCGCGAAAATACCGGCGAGGCAGATGAGGGCCATTGTGTATCTGATGGCGACATGTGGCCCAGCACGCAGCTCGCCCCAGGGGATAAGCATAAGATACCAGGGCAGCCCAACAACCCAAACATCGATCAGCAACTACGATAGAGAATCATCAAAATCGAGCTGTACTGCATAAATGTCTTAGACTCTTGTCGTCTCTTAGACAAATGGCAAAACGGGCTGAAGGAATCACACAGGAATAAGGTTTGCTTCTTAACTCCCCCACAGCCAGGTCTTCCCCGGAGGTGCTTTTCCTGCCCAATGCACAACTTCTGCCGGACACTCTGCTACCTTAACTCCTGCAGTGTCTACGCATCGCGCTCAAGGCATATTGGTGTATGCGAGACACTTCCGCCAAAGCCCTGGCCCCCAGCGCCACTGCTCTTCTCGAGGACGAAACGCACTACTCAGCGAGACACAGTAAGAAGTGTTGGGCGCCAGAGACCCAATAGAGGAGTTGGTTCCTGCGGCCGAATTCTTACACCGCTAGCGCTACTTAACATCTGGACTCTAGGAACGCCAACCCTGAAGGGGGGAGGGGGAGCCACGCGACGCTCGCTGCCCTCCCCTAGCGCAAACCACCGGCTCCGTGCCCCCCCTAACTGATGAGTAGAGGCCTGACTGAACTGGGGAAGGAGCCCCGCGACGCTCACTGCCACCACAGATCCCCGCGGGAATGCAGACCCCCTCCCACCCGTAATCTCAGGCCTGCGCGGGCCGGGGTCCGAGCCCTGGGGCCGACGCCCACTCGGCTCATCCTCTGCAAGAGTTGTGTCAGACTATACATTAGCACCGCTTGGAAATCCTGAGCCGCAACTGTCCGGCGGCGAGCCGCGGGGACCCATGAGAATATAAGGGAGGAGGGAGCACCACCACACCGCCCAATATCAGTCTCGCTCCGCTACCGCCCCCCCCATATAAGCCACGCCAGAAGGCCGTGCCCGCCCGGCCACGGGCCCAGTGTGCACCGATGTCAACAACATAAACCTAACCACTGGGGCACCAATCGCAAGCAGGCCACTACACCCTGCAACGCTTCAGCTGCTGTGACACTGTTGCAGTGTAACCAGAAAAACCTTACCGCCACCGCACTTAAAACCCATATTGTGGCAGGCCCTTTTGAGTACCGAGCGGGCCCTACATCTGAGCCCGTTTGCGGACTACCCAAAATTCCGCCTCACTAAACACAAGGACCCTGCGCAGCTGCAGGTTTTTACCCCGATATTGTTAAAACATAGCCGGCAGCGCTACTCCCCGTCAGGAATGCGAGCCCGGCAGCTACCTGCGGTGGTTAGCACACACTGGGCCTGTTCTGCCAGGTGTTCTCCTGGAGATAGCCCGACCGAGCAACCGCCTCCAAATGTGGGGGGTTGGGGCTAGCAGAGCACCGGCCACACAGGCCCAACCACCACAACCAAAGACGCACGACTGGAGCGTCACACGACCGCCGCACCGGACACTGATCACAGCAGTGAGGGGGGTGGGGCGCTCGCCCGCCGCATGCAGCAACCCACATGCACTCACCTCAAAACCAAAGAGGCCAGCCAACAACGCCACATGCATTCTAAACGGTGGCGTAATTGCAGTTAGTGATGCCAAGTTTTGGTCGACTGGGACACTAATGCAAATTTTTACCTCGGTCTATAGCCTGGCATCGAAACCCGCGGGGAGTGTTGCGCATGTTAATATCCAATCTGCATACGAGTGAGCGCCTTGCTGTCCATGAAAGCAGCTGCCTGCCGCGCGACGACTAGCGGACAGAGCTGCCGGCCGGCAGTGTGCCGCGCCGCCATTAAAACCGCGGCGCCATTGCCCATTACTCTCCACAACGCGCCCTTCCCCCCGCCACGCAGGGTAACATCATCCCACGTAAGGACAAGGGAGAGCGACGACGAAGAGCCCCAAAACACAGCAATGAGGGAGGCCATCCTCTATCCAGCTGGCACTCGGCAGGACGTGCCCCCCCCTTCATTTCCGTCCGCATGGCCTCGCCCCCACATTAAGGAAAGCCAACGAAGCCCATACCACTATCTCGGGGCCCCGGCTGACCCACGGCAGGCTGCCCCGGCATCCCAAAAACCCTGTTGGGCCCAGGCACACCCAGGCCGCGGGCCCCCATACCTGGCGTTCTTTTTGCCCCCAAATCGCCGTGAAAACAGTACATCAATGTGGCGGCCGCTGGCCCCGGCACGGGCCCCTGTCCAAATCCACGCTACCTCGTCCTGCAATACAACAAGAACCATCATTCAATTTACGATTGGCATTATATTTAACGTGCGCAGTGACCCTGCAGCAGGCCTACGCACTCGCGGTCAGCGGCAACCGAGTGACATTGTGACCATTGCTCCTGCAGACCGCGGCTAGCTCCGTGGTACGTTTACCTCGACAGGGCCCCCCAACCCTCCTGCCAACAATCGGCACACCACAAAACTATGGTGCTCTGTACCCAGCCACGCGCCATGCCCCCACCGAGCGGCGTAAGGCAGAGGACTCCATTAAACCCTCCCGGACCGCAGAGTGCAATGCGCCATCTGGGGCATTACCACAACAAGGGTATAGGCACAAGAGACTCAAACGACATTGTCCACGCCGATAATCACTTAATAATCGGCTAATGATCACCCCTTATCTCGCGGTCCTTCACCACCGCCGCTTTCCCCTTTTCCGGCCGCTTCCTAGAACGAGAGACGGGAGAGAGGGCTGAGGCTGGCCCGTAAAGTGAGCAGCTTAAACCACTCAGGTTCTCCCGGTGAGGCACGAACCCCCAACCTCGGCATGGCCCGGTGTCAGTACTCCTGTATGAGTATCGCACCTAACCAATTGCCCACGGGAGCTCACGAAACAGGACCCTCCTCGCTCCAGCCCCCAGCCCGACATTATGCCGCACCACCGGCCCCGCAACCCAGCGTTCCTCCAGCGGGGCTGAGGTGAGAACACCAGGGGGGTGGGTACGGTGGGGCCCACAGCTGGTGCTGGATACAACTGGCCGGTAGGCCGAGACAGGACCCCCATCGCTCCGGCCCCCGGAACACCAGAGTTAAAGGTGGGGGGGAGGGAATAGGGGGAACGACTCACCTCGCTATACAGAGCTCTCCTGCCAACGACAAACGACGGCGACGAGCAACGACCCGACAAGACGGCGTGTCCGGCGCAAAGAGGACGCCAAGATGGCCAGGGGAGGCATAAACACCTCCCCACCTCCTCTGCGTGCCGCCGGAAGTGACGCGTCTGGAAGGGGGCTCCTCCTCGAGCCCCACATTCTGAGTGGGGGTGGGGAAGTGCACAAATGGCACTAAAGGGGCCGCCCGTTTAGGGTGGCCCCCTGTGGGGGCCGCGGGCAGCCGCAGTGCACGTGTAATGTGCCGAATCGAGCACGCACCTAGTTTAAATACACACAGCCAGCTCGCGGACTCAACTCTGCACATCATTCGGACTATAAATTCCAACTTGTTAAACATCTGTCTGTAGCCAATAAACACTGTCAAATGCACTGAAACGTGTTTGCTGTCATCGCATAGGGTTTGACCAATGTTTAAAATGCACAATGTATGGCTCTGTCTTGTATTGGCTCTAAGGATAGGTCCGCCCCATTCCTTCAAGTGTTAGCCTGCCTCCATTGGCTGGCCTGTGGACCCCCCCCTTCCCCCGAAGTTCGGGTCTAGTTGCCCCTGAATCCAGTGGGCCTGCCCTTGTCATATGGAAGTGATGCGTTATTATGTCCCGCCCTCGTCCTACCCACTGCCTGCTGGCAGATGCTTTATGCAGAGCTGTACCTCACGGGTGACATATGGATACCCTTACCCAATCGTTCTGCTGCATATTCATGTAAACACTCAGAGCTGGCAGGTACATTAGCTGCTTATGAAAATGATATTGTTTCGCGAGCAACAGGCATGAAATCTGAGTGTAAATCCCGGAGACTCTCTCGATGTCTTGCTCTGAATTAATAGGCCTTTGCAGACGGAATTTGCTCATTTGTTAAACCTATTTATGTGCCATATTGAAAGGCGCGTTCAAAAACAACGCAATGGATATTGACTGATAGGCCCGAAAGCCCGAACTTGCTTTTTTTCTCCCAAACAAGACCCTCATAGAGACTCCCAAATTGCCAGGAATGGGCAAAAAATGCACTTTTCATGTTGCACATCATTTAGCGGGAAATTAAGAATATTTCTCCTTTTCACTCGCTGAACTCCCCTAGGAAAACATGTGTTCGGATGTGGATTATAGCTGCGGGGTGAGCCTACGCACACAGTTACCTTGTATCTCTGTGCGAGTTCAATTAATCTGATTGTATTTGGGAGCTAGCAAAATAAGACCATTACAAGACTAGGAAAGCCCTGTAACTAACCCCATGCTTCGCTGCTCACAGCCGAAGATGATTGAGCCCATGGCCTGGCTGAAGACACTGCACAGAATAGATACGTCAGGTCCGTGCGAGCGCGGTGACCATTAAGCGGCGCCGCGCTCCGAATCAAAGTAAACAAGCAGGAAACGGAGCATGCTGGCAGGGGCAATGCGCGAGAGAGAAGCGGGGGCGGGTGGGCGGCAACCACAGGTTGGGAGAAAGACATGGCTGCGATATGGCGGCTGGTGCGAGTTATGGCGTGTTGTGCACTACCAAAGGCACATGTTGAAAATAAAGTAAATCACTCACAAAGAAAAGAAACCAGAAACAGAAAAACAGATATGTGCAAAAAGCCCGGTATGCAAAGCATTCGCGTACTCACGTTTCTGGGGCGACAAGAAAAGTAAAAGTCTCTGCATGGTCATCTGCTAGCCTGCGAGTGGTGTGCGCGTACGTGCGCGATATAAGGAAACAAGCATTGGCACGGCCGCAAAGCCGCAAAAGTGATTGCGATGCACTTAATGACCCGTGACGGAGGAAAGACAGATGGCTACTGCGCGCGTGCACGCTCGCGTGAACGCAAGCTTGAGGCCAGGAAAAGCCTCTGGTAGCACTTTGAAAACCCCCTTTACTAAATGTCTCGCAGAGCAGCGCATGCGCTGGCTCAGGCGAGACCTAAAAATGGTATAACAACAACTATTTCAATAGACCCAGTGCCAGGAGCACGTAGAATCACTGGGACCCCAAGGAACCACCCAAGGCAGTGACACAGGGCGCCCACGGAGGACAGGTGCAGTGAGGAAACACGACCGCGTGCTCCGTGCAACTCTATGGGAAAGTCGCGGTTGGAAAATTACAGTTTAAGGATACTTCGGAGAGGACTTCAAGCAAACCCTTTGGAACATAAGAGGTTCTAAAGCCAGCACCCTTGTGAGTACCAAGGTACCCGTGTTACCTATCCCAGTGGAGCCGGGTGCATAAGGGTCAAGTGGTGTCGGAAACCTCCGTCGTTTTCAATGGCGAGATGTGAAGAAGTGCTGCTGCTGAGAAGATGTAGAGTGTCCGGTGGAATCCAAGCCTGGATCTGAGGTGAGAAGAACCTGAAAGCAGAGGGGACAGAGTCTGGGTCACTTCAGGGTGACCAGGGGCTCGATAGATGAATGTCCACCGATGTCGGGGGCTTCAGGTGTGAAGATAGGATGCTTGACTCTGCAGCCACGGGGACCAGGAGACATCAACAATGACCAAAGTCCGGAGGTGAGCTGCACCACAAAGGATGTCGAATGCTGAGGGGTCAGTGTCTGGATTGAACACCAACAAGCCTTGGCAAAGGCAACTCATGCGGGCAGAGGAAACAGATTACGGTGTGGACCAGCAAGGTCCAGGAGACTCTCCAAGCTACGGGGAGCCAGGGCACGTCTTGAGCAACCAGGGAAGCCCAAGTAAAATCAAAGTAACCCTCGCCAGGACCCACAGGCCAACGGACCAGGGATCGCGAGGGGACCTCAACTGGATTCACAAAGCACCAGCCCACAGAGCACTCGTGGAGTGGAGGCCAGAGATCTTTGGTGGAAAGGCTGCTCGGGGTTGGGACTATACATAGTCCAAAGCACAGCCTCAGGGATCACCAAGAAGCATATGCTACTGCAAAAATACATGGTGCACAGGGGTTCGGGTTGCACGGTCCCCACGAGGGATACTGGTCTCAGGATTGCTGAGAGGGCAGATCAACCTCAGGGACACTCGGGAACCCACCTCCTGTGTTGCAGAAATCTACAGAGTCCTCAGGAGCTCGGGAGATGCAAACCGGTCAGATGTGTTTAGGTGCCGCCTGCTGCTGCAGGGGAGTAACTCCTTTACTCCAAGGGAGATTCTTCTGTCGTCCAGCGAAGTGTAGACAGTCAAAGTACTTGGTTTCTGTTGCAGGGTTTAGTCCAGGTAAAATCCAAAGTCCTGTGATCAGGTTTCCCACTTTATACCCAGGGAAGGGGTTGGATTGACTCTGGGGATCCTCCTAGGGGAGGGGCAGGACAGAGGGGTGGCTACACCCATGTCCTTTGTCCAGTTTCGAGCCAGAGCAGGAGCCATCGGCTCCTAGAACTGGTTTGAGCTGGACTATGCATGGGGACACCAAATGTGCCCCAGTGCAGACTTTCTGGCACTCTCAGAGTGCACCCACCCAGCCCCAATACACTAAAGCCTGTCTGGGAGGTGGTCACACCTCCCTGTGACAGGAAACCTATTGTCATGCCTTCCTCTGCTCGAGCTTGGCTCAGCAGCAGGAGGGCAGACTTGTGTCTGTGGCTGGCAGCATCCATTTTGTGACGCCGAGGTTGAGAAAGCTGGTACCGGGCAGACCGGTGATCCACTTATGTCCCTTCAGAACGGTGGAATCACACCTCCCCTGCCAGTTACTGGCAGGGAGGTATGATTACAAGATGTTTGACACCAAACACGACATGTTTCTAAGCAGCTGTTTTAAAGTTAGCATTTACCGCAAGGTTATAATGCACTTAAGTATATATGGTTGGCTGCATCACAGACAACCCCGGAGAATGGATTCCGAAGGCTGCAGAGAGGCCCTACTCATGCAGGGGCACCCTCTCACACAAAACCCAGCACCCTGCCTTCAGGATTGATAAGGCCTGCCATAGGGGTGACTGATAGGTTTATATGTGTAGTGATTTAGAATAGATATAGGGATCTGAGGAAAAGTGTTCTTCTGATCGGCATCATTTGTACCGGGACTCCATTGTTTTTCATTGCCATTTCGTGTCAAACACTTCCACACGACCCACCTGGTCATTTCTGCTGATGCCTGAGGAAATTCTAACTGACACGACAAAAACCATCTTGCAGCCTGCATTTCTGCCCAGGAACTGTCGCGCACCCAACCCCCTGTTCTTTGCAGTTCGACAGAAAACCATGAGACACTCACGCCCTGTGTAAATGATTTGTGTTCCATCTCCTGCTCCCTGCCTGGTAAACATCCTTGACACCGTGATCAGGTTATCTGGACAATGGTCTGACTGCTGGGCCTTGATCAGGGTGATTGGACAATGGTTTGAATGACCGAGCTTTGATCAAGCTGATCGAACAATGACCTGAATGACCGTGCTTTGATCAAGCTGAGTGAACAATACTTTGAGTACCAAGCCTTGATCAGGTCACCAATTACAAACACCGTCTGGATCTGGTTATCAACTGCAAACACTGCCCTGATTGAACAATGGACTAACAGCCAAAAGACTGGAATGAAAAAGTATAAAAGGCTTGTAAGCTGCGGAGTAAAGCAGCAGCCTCCTCTGTCTTGTTTCTAACGAGCTTGGGACTCTGTTCCATAGCCCGGGCTATTTGAATAAATCTGGGTTCCTCCTGCAGACGAAGGCTCCTGTGTCTCCTTTTACTACGTATGAAGGGTATGGAAGACTTGGGCGGTTCCCCGCCGCCGAGACCCAGTGAGTGGGTTATTCCGGTTCCTCAGAACCTATATCACAGTAAGGGGTGCATGCACCACCTTACACAGGCTGCAGTAGCAGACCTGTGGTGTCATTTTGAATGGCCTCTCAGTGGTGGCACAATACATGCTTCAGCCACTGGGAGGCATCTGGGGTACCTATGCCCTGGGTACATGTTGTACCATATACTAGGGACTGATAAGGGTACCCCAGAATCCAATCTGCAGTGTACCTAAAGTACATGCAATCAATTTACAGGAGAAAGCAGATAGACTGGGGTCCTGAATAGCAGTCAGACTAAGTCAAAAACAGTGATACATCAGCAAAAAGTGGGGGTAACCATAAGAGGCAGATCCTACTGTCCTACATCTGTAACAGTACCTTTCTCATTGCGGCTGGCACATTGTTGCGAGCCGGGCATGGCAACCGTTGTGGTTGCTTTGCAAAATGGAAGCGGTGCAGGGTGCGGTGCCCTCTCGATACGGTGCAGGCAGCGGCTCGGTGACGATCGTCCAGAAGGCGTCAGTGAGACCAAGTCTTATGGTGCAGGGGAGGAAGTGTGTGATGCAGTGCTGGCAGGTTGCAGTGCAAGCAACAGAGCTGGTTAGCAGGAGCTGGTGTCGGTCGGCCCTGACTGCTGTGTGGGACAAGGCGGTGTGTCATGAAAGTTACGAGTGGTGCCCCTAGCCACGATGTGTTCATGGGTGTCGGAGTCAGCAGCAGCGACAGTGTCGGTGAGACCAGGATGGCGAAGTGAAGCGAGGCAGTGCGGAGTGCGATGCCCACAGGTCATGGTGCAAGCAGCGGCTCAGTGGCGGCGTTGGCGGTCGTCGTCGTCAGTGAGACCAGGGTTGCGGTGCGAGATGTGGACAGTGCCTTCTGCAGTGCCGTCAGGACACAGAGCCAGCGACGGAGTCGGTGATGGAGTCGGTTGCATTTCCCTTCTCTGTGGCAACTGGAACAGCGGTTCCAGAAGCGGTACCCAGAGGTTTGTGAAATCCTTGCAGTCCCTGAGACTTCAGAACAGGAGGCAAGCTCTACTTCAAGCCCTTGGAAATACTCAGCTCAAGTAAAGAAAGTTCAGTCCAGTCCTTTTACTGCCCAAGGCAGAAGCAGCAACTGTAGGCCAACCCAAGAAAGCAACAACACAGCAAAGGGGCAGTACTCCTCCTGGCAGTTCTTCCAGCTCTTCTTCTTGACAGCTTCCTTGATTCCAGCGAGTTCTGAAGTTCTGGGGTCTGGGCCCCAATATTTATACTCAAAATCCCTTTGTTCTCTCAGGCAGAGAGTGTCTGTGCTTATTCCAAACCAGTTCTGCCCTCTCTGGCCCAGCTTCCTGGCAGGAGGTGGAGACAGCATTGTCCAAGGCAGACATGGCCTATTCAGGTGCAAGGGAAATCTCCTCTCACCACTCTAAATACAGACCGGGCCTATTCAGCCCAGCCCTGACTCATTCAGGAAAGGCAGGACACACATCACCCCCCCCTCTCGGTGGCCATCTGAGAGAATGCACCTCCCCAACCCCTGTCACTCCAAAGCCAGACAGTCAATACACAAACCTGCAGAGGCACACAGGATGGCTAAGCAAGAAAATATATACTTTCTAAAAGTGGTATTTTCAAACACAGAACATAAAAATCATCTTTACTAAAAGATGCATTTTTACATTCTGAGTTCAGGCATACTAAACTCTGTCTTTCTATCTTGTCCCAATTGGTAGTTATAGTTACAACATGTTATAAATGAACTCCCATTCTATCCTATGGGACAGATAGCCTTTCAATAGTGAAAAATGAAATACACTGTATTTCACTATCAGGACATGACACACACACAACAGTACATGTCCTACCTTTAAGATACACAGCACCCTGCCCACAGGGGTACCTAGGGCTTACCTTAGGGGTGACTTACATGTAAGAAAAGGGCCTGGCAAGTGGGTGCACTTGCCAGGTCGACATGGCAGTTACAAACTACGCTCAGACTCTGCGGTGGCAGGTCTGAGATACCTTTTCAGGGCTACTCATGGGGGTGGCACAATCAGTGCTGCAGGCCCACTAGTAGCGTTTGATTTACGGGCCCTGGCACACTCAGTGCACTTTACTAGGGACTTACCAGTAAATCAAATATGCCAGTCATGGAAAGACCAATCCATAAACACATTTTACACAGAGAGCATATGCACTTTAGCACTGATCAGCAGTGGTAAAGTGCCCAGAGTCCTAAAACCAACAAAGACAGGTCAGGAAAAAATAGGAGGAAAAAGCAAAAAGTTTGTGGATAACCTGAAAAAAGGGCCATTTCCAACAACTTCAGGTAGGAGGGAGATGGGCCGTAACCACTCGGCAGATTGGGGTCGGCCGAAGGCCTCTTCAGCAATGGAAGCCCCTTCGCCTGTTTCCAACCTGTGGGAACCATTGCATAAGCCAGCGGCTCTTAGGCAGCCTGTTCACCCACCGATTGGCTACCTCTGATGACATCATCACGTCAGACGTGATACTTATATGACTTGCCTTTGCATCACTGTCTTGTTACGCCTTCACACTGTAATCTTGTCCATTTCATTGCTCCTACTTTTCAAACCTAAAGCCTTTTATTGGTGAAATGACTGAAACAACCAAACCGCAGCGCATTCATCACAACTCACAACTATTAATGTGTGTCTTGGATCAGTCCCGGCTACACTGGACATAGACGACTCCTGTGCAGGGGAAAGACTCCTTTCAAGAGAGTTAACACATGTCTCGCTGTTTGTTATTAACTGTGAGCTGATCCTTCTGTGCGATTCATTTCAGCCCTGAAGAAGTCCCTAATGTATGAACTGAAACGCGTCCTCTGACCCTTGATGGTTTCTTCTATGTGGTTCACAGAAGGAGCGCCTGACACACACTGTACAACAACTTATCTTAATTGACATGTGCTAGTGACTTGCCAGGGATAGCACTTTTGAGAAAATATATTGAAGCTAGGTTCTAAGGAGCACGCACTGTTCTGAGGACCATCCACGATTCTCAGGGCCGTGCACAATTCTGAGGAGCAGGCACAGTTCTGAGGAGCAGGCACCGTTCTGAGGAGCAGGCACTGTTCTGAGGAGCAGGCACTGTTCTGAGGAGCAGGCACCGTTCTGAGGAGCAGGCACAGTTCTGAGGAGCAGGCACCGTTCTCAGGAGCAGGCACAGTTCTGAGGAGCAGGCACCGTTCTGAGGAGCAGGCATAGGCACCGCTCTGAGGAGCAGGCACCGTTCTGAGGACCATCCACGATTCTCAGGGCCGTGCACAGTTCTGAGGAGCAGGCACAGTTCTGAGGAGCAGGCACCGTTCTGAGGAGCAGGCACCGTTCTGAGGAGCAGGCATAGGCACCGCACTGAGGAGCAGGCACCGTTCTGAGGAGCAGGCACCGTTCTGAGGAGCAGGCACCGTTCTGGGGAGCAGGCACTGTTCTGAGGAGCAGGCATAGGCACCGCTCTGAGGAGCAGGCACCGTTCTGAGGAGCAGGCACCGTTCTGAGGAGCAGGCACCGTTCTAAGGAGCAGGCACCGTTCTGAGGACCAGGCACCGTTCTGAGGAGCAGGCACCGTTCTGAGGAGCAGGCACCGTTCTGAGGAGCAGGCACTGTTCTGAGGAGCAGGCACCATTCTGAGGAGCAGGCACAGTTCTGAGGAGCAGGCACCGTTCTCAGGAGCAGGCACAGTTCTGAGGAGCAGGCACTGTTCTGAGGAGCAGGCATAGGCACCGCTCTGAGGAGCAGGCACCGTTCTGAGGACCATCCACGATTCTCAGGGCCGTGCACAGTTCTGAGGAGCAGGCACAGTTCTGAGGAGCAGGCACCGTTCTGAGGAGCAGGCACCGTTCTGAGGAGCAGGCATAGGCACCGCTCTGAGGAGCAGGCACCGTTCTGAGGAGCAGGCACCGTTCTGAGGAGCAGGCACCGTTCTGGGGAGCAGGCACTGTTCTGAGGAGCAGGCATAGGCACCGCTCTGAGGAGCAGGCACCGTTCTGAGGAGCAGGCACCGTTCTGAGGAGCAGGCACCGTTCTAAGGACCAGGCACCGTTCTGAGGAGCAGGCACCGTTCTGAGGAGAAGGCACCGTTCTGAGGAGCAGGCACGATTCTCAGGGCCGTGCACAATTCTGAGGAGCAGGCACAGTTCTGAGGAGCCGGCACAGTTCTCAGGAGCAGGCACCGTTCTGAGGAGCAGGCACAGTTCTGGGGAGCCGGCACCGTTCTCAGGAGCAGGCACCGTTCTGAGGAGCAGGCACCGTTCTGAGGAGCAGGCACTGTTCTGAGGAGCAGGCACTGTTCTGAGGAGCAGGCACTGTTCTGAGGAGCAGGCACCGTTCTGAGGAGCAGGCACAGTTCTGAGGAGCAGGCACCGTTCTCAGGAGCAGGCACAGTTCTGAGGAGCAGGCACCGTTCTGAGGAGCAGGCATAGGCACCGCTCTGAGGAGCAGGCACCGTTCTGAGGACCATCCACGATTCTCAGGGCCGTGCACAGTTCTGAGGAGCAGGCACAGTTCTGAGGAGCAGGCACCGTTCTGAGGAGCAGGCACCGTTCTGAGGAGCAGGCATAGGCACCGCTCTGAGGAGCAGGCACCGTTCTGAGGAGCAGGCACCGTTCTGGGAGCAGGCACTGTTCTGAGGAGCAGGCATAGGCACCGCTCTGAGGAGCAGGCACCGTTCTGAGGAGCAGGCACCGTTCTGAGGAGCAGGCACCGTTCTAAGGAGCAGGCACCGTTCTGAGGAGCAGGCACCGTTCTGAGGAGCAGGCACCGTTCTGAGGAGCAGGCACCGTTCTAAGGAGCAGGCACCGTTCTGAGGAGCAGGCACCGTTCTGAGGAGCAGGCACCGTTCTGAGGAGCAGGCATGATTCTCAGGGCCGTGCACAATTCTGAGGAGCAGGCACAGTTCTGAGGAGCCGGCACAGTTCTCAGGAGCAGGCACCGTTCTGAGGAGCAGGCACAGTTCTGAGGAGCAGGCACCGTTCTCAGGAGCAGGCACAGTTCTGAGGAGCAGGCACAGTTCTGGGGAGCCGGCACCGTTCTCAGGAGCAGGCACCGTTCTGAGGAGCAGGCACCGTTCTGAGGAGCAGGCACTGTTCTGAGGAGCAGGCACTGTTCTGAGGAGCAGGCACTGTTCTGAGGAGCAGGCACCGTTCTGAGGAGCAGGCACAGTTCTGAGGAGCAGGCACCGTTCTCAGGAGCAGGCACAGTTCTGAGGAGCAGGCACCGTTCTGAGGAGCAGGCATAGGCACCGCTCTGAGGAGCAGGCACCGTTCTGAGGACCATCCACGATTCTCAGGGCCGTGCACAGTTCTGAGGAGCAGGCACAGTTCTGAGGAGCAGGCACCGTTCTGAGGAGCAGGCACCGTTCTGAGGAGCAGGCATAGGCACCGCTCTGAGGAGCAGGCACCGTTCTGAGGAGCAGGCACCGTTCTGGGGAGCAGGCACTGTTCTGAGGAGCAGGCATAGGCACCGCTCTGAGGAGCAGGCACCGTTCTGAGGAGCAGGCACCGTTCTGAGGAGCAGGCACCGTTCTGAGGAGCAGGCACCGTTCTGAGGAGCAGGCACTGTTCTGAGGAGCAGGCACCGTTCTGAGGAGCAGGCACAGTTCTGAGGAGCAGGCACCGTTCTCAGGAGCAGGCACAGTTCTGAGGAGCAGGCACCGTTCTGAGGAGCAGGCATAGGCACCGCTCTGAGGAGCAGGCACCGTTCTGAGGACCATCCACGACTCTCAGGGCCGTGCACAGTTCTGAGGAGCAGGCACAGTTCTGAGGAGCAGGCACCGTTCTGAGGAGCAGGCACAGTTCTGAGGAGCAGGCATAGGCACCGCTCTGAGGAGCAGGCACCGTTCTGAGGAGCAGGCACCGTTCTGAGGAGCAGGCACCGTTCTGGGGAGCAGGCACTGTTCTGAGGAGCAGGCATAGGCACCGTTCTGAGGAGCAGGCACCGTTCTGAGGAGCAGGCACCGTTCTGAGGAGCAGGCACCGTTCTAAGGAGCAGGCACCGTTCTGAGGAGCAGGCAGCGTTCTGAGGAGCAGGCACCGTTCTGAGGAGCAGGCACCTTTCTGAGGAGCAGGCACCGTTCTGAGGAGCAGGCACCGTTCTGAGGACCATCCACGATTCTCAGGGCCGTGCACAATTCTGAGGAGCAGGCACCGTTCTGAGGAGCAGGCACAGTTCTCAGGAGCAGGCACCGTTCTGAGGAGCAGGCACAGTTCTGGGGAGCCGAGCAGGCACCGTTCTGAGGAGCAGGCACAGTTCTCAGGAGCAGGCACTGTTCTGGGGAGCCGGCACCGTTCTCAGGAGCAGGCACCGTTCTGAGGAGCAGGCACAGTTCTGAGGAGCAGGCACCGTTCTGAGGAGCAGGCACTGTTCTGAGGAGCAGGCACCGTTCTGAGGAGCCGGCGCCGTTCTCAGGAGCAGGCACCGTTCTGAGGAGCAGGCACCGTTCTGGGGAGCCGGCACTGTTCTCAGGAGCAGGCACCGTTCTGAGGAGCAGGCAACGTTCTGAGGAGCAGGCACTGTTCTGAGGAGCAGGCACAGCTCTGAGGATCCGGCACCGTTCTCAGGAGCAGGCACCGTTCTGAGGAGCAGGCACCGTTCTGAGGAGCCGGCACCGTTCTCAGGAGCAGGCACCGTTCTGAGGAGCAGGCACCGTTCTGAGGAGCAGGCACTGTTCTGAGGAGCAGGCACAGTTCTGGGGAGCCAGCACCGTTCTCAGGAGCAGGCACCGTTCTGAGGAGCAGGCACCGTTCTCAGGAGCAGGCACCGTTCTGAGGAGCAGGCACCGTTCTGAGGAGCAGGCACCGTTCTGAGGAGCAGGCACCTTTCTGAGGAGCAGGCACCTTTCTGAGGAGCAGGCACCGTTCTGAGGAGCAGGCACCGTTCTGAGGACCATCCACGATTCTCAGGGCCGTGCACAATTCTGAGGAGCAGGCACCGTTCTGAGGAGCAGGCACAGTTCTCAGGAGCAGGCACCGTTCTGAGGAGCAGGCACCGTTCTGAGGAGCAGGCACAGTTCTCAGGAGCAGGCACTGTTCTGGGGAGCCGGCACCGTTCTCAGGAGCAGGCACCGTTCTGAGGAGCAGGCACAGTTCTGAGGAGCAGGCACAGTTCTGGGGAGCTGGCGCCGTTCTCAGGAGCAGGCACCGTTCTGAGGAGCAGGCACCGTTCTGGGGAGCCGGCACCGTTCTCAGGAGCAGGCACCGTTCTGAGGAGCAGGCACCGTTCTGAGGAGCAGGCACCGTTCTGAGGAGCAGGCACTGTTCTGAGGAGCAGGCACCGTTCTGAGGAGCAGGAACGGTTCTGAGGAGCTGGCACCGTTCTGAGGAGCAGGCACTGTTCTGAGGAGCATGCATGGTTCGGAGGAGCCGGCAAGGTTCGGAGGAGCCGGCAAGGTTCTGAGGAGCAGGCACCGTTCTGAGGAAGGAGCAGGCACAGGCACCGTTCTGAGGAGCAGGCACCGTTCTGAGGAGCAGGCACAGTTCTGGGGAGCCGAGCAGGCACCGTTCTGAGGAGCAGGCACAGTTCTCAGGAGCAGGCACTGTTCTGGGGAGCCGGCACCGTTCTCAGGAGCAGGCACCGTTCTGAGGAGCAGGCACAGTTCTGAGGAGCAGGCACCGTTCTGAGGAGCAGGCACTGTTCTGAGGAGCAGGCACCGTTCTGAGGAGCCGGCGCCGTTCTCAGGAGCAGGCACCGTTCTGAGGAGCAGGCACCGTTCTGGGGAGCCGGCACTGTTCTCAGGAGCAGGCACCGTTCTGAGGAGCAGGCAACGTTCTGAGGAGCAGGCACTGTTCTGAGGAGCAGGCACAGCTCTGAGGATCCGGCACCGTTCTCAGGAGCAGGCACCGTTCTGAGGAGCAGGCACCGTTCTGAGGAGCCGGCACCGTTCTCAGGAGCAGGCACCGTTCTGAGGAGCAGGCACCGTTCTGAGGAGCAGGCACTGTTCTGAGGAGCAGGCACAGTTCTGGGAGCCAGCACCGTTCTCAGGAGCAGGCACCGTTCTGAGGAGCAGGCACCGTTCTCAGGAGCAGGCACCGTTCTGAGGAGCAGGCACCGTTCTGAGGAGCAGGCACCTTTCTGAGGAGCAGGCACCTTTCTGAGGAGCAGGCACTGTTCTGAGGAGCAGGCACCGTTCTGAGGACCATCCACGATTCTCAGGGCCGTGCACAATTCTGAGGAGCAGGCACCGTTCTGAGGAGCAGGCACAGTTCTCAGGAGCAGGCACCGTTCTGAGGAGCAGGCACCGTTCTGAGGAGCAGGCACAGTTCTCAGGAGCAGGCACTGTTCTGGGGAGCCGGCACCGTTCTCAGGAGCAGGCACCGTTCTGAGGAGCAGGCACAGTTCTGAGGAGCAGGCACAGTTCTGGGGAGCTGGCGCCGTTCTCAGGAGCAGGCACCGTTCTGAGGAGCAGGCACCGTTCTGGGGAGCCGGCACCGTTCTCAGGAGCAGGCACCGTTCTGAGGAGCAGGCACCGTTCTGAGGAGCAGGCACCGTTCTGAGGAGCAGGCACTGTTCTGAGGAGCAGGCACCGTTCTGAGGAGCAGGAACGGTTCTGAGGAGCTGGCACCGTTCTGAGGAGCAGGCACTGTTCTGAGGAGCATGCATGGTTCGGAGGAGCCGGCAAGGTTCTGAGGAGCGGGCACCGTTCTCAGGAGCAGGCACCGCTCTGAGGAGCAGGCACCGTTCTGAGGAGCTGGCACCGTTCTCAGGAGCAGGCACCGTTCTGAGGAGCAGGCACCGTTCTGAGGAGCAGGCACTGTTCTGAGGAGCAGGCACAGTTCTGGGGAGCCGGCACCGTTCTCAGGAGCAGGCACCGTTCTGAGGAGCAGGCACCGTTCTGGGGAGCCGGCACCGTTCTCAGGAGCAGGCACCGTTCTGAGAAGCAGGCACCGTTCTGAGGAGCAGGCACTGTTCTGAGGAGCAGGCACCGTTCTGAGGAGCAGGAACGGTTCTGAGGCGCTGGCACCGTTCTGAGGAGCAGGCACTGTTCTGAGGAGCAGGCATGGTTCGGAGGAGCCGGCAAGGTTCTGAGGAGCAGGCACCGTTCTGAGGAAGGAGCAGGCACAGGCACCGTTCTGAGGAGCAGGCACCGTTCTGAGGAGCAGGCACCGTTCTGGGGAGCCGGCACCATTCTGAGGAGCAGGCACCGTTCTGAGGAGGAAGCACCGTTCTGAGGAGCAGGCACGGTTCTGAGGAGCTGGCACGGTTCAGAGGAGCAGGCACGGTTCAGAGGAGCAGGCACCGTTCTGAGAAGCAGGCACCGTTCTGAGGAGCCGGCATCGTTCTGAGGAGCAGGCACCGTTCTGAGGAGCAGGCACCGTTCTGAGGAACAGGCATAGGCACCGCTCTGAGGAGCAGGCACCGTTCTGAGGAGCAGGCACCGTTCTGAGGAGCAGGCACAGGCACCGTTCTGAGAAGCAGGCACGGTTCAGAGGAGCAGCCACCGTTCTGAGGAACTGGCACCATTCTGAGGAGCAGGCACCCTTTTGAGGAGCAGGCACCGTTCTGAGGAGCAGGCACAGGCACCGTACTGAGGAGCAGGCACCGTTCTGAGGAGTAGGCACCGTTCTGAGGAGCAGGCACCGTTCTGAGGAGCAGGCACAGGCACCGTACTGAGGAGCAGGCACCGTTCTGAGGACCACGCACCGTTCTGAGGAGCAGGCACCATTCTGAGGAGCATGCACCGTTCTGAGAAGCAGGCATCGCTCTGAGGAGCAGGCAATGTTCTGAGGAGCAGGCACCATTCTGAGGAGCAGGCACAGTTCACAGGCACCGTTCTGAGGAGCAGGCACCATTCTGAGGAGCACGCACCGCTCTGAGGAGCAGACACAGGCACCGTTCTGAGGAGCAGGCACCGTTCTGAGGAGCTGGCACCGTTCTGAGGAGCTCCACCATTCTGAGGAGCAGGCACAGTTCAGAGGAGCAGGCATGGTTCGGAGGAGCCGGCAAGGTTCTGAGGAGCAGGCACCGTTCTGAGGAGCAGGCACAGGCACCGTTCTGAGGAGCAGGCACCGTTCTGAGGAGCAGGCACCGTTCTGGGGAGCCGGCACCATTCTGAGGAGCAGGCACCGTTCTGAGGAGGAAGCACCGTTCTGAGGAGCAGGCACGGTTCTGAGGAGCTGGCACGGTTCAGAGGAGCAGGCACGGTTCAGAGGAGCAGGCACCGTTCTGAGAAGCAGGCACCGTTCTGAGGAGCCGGCATCGTTCTGAGGAGCAGGCACCGTTCTGAGGAGCAGGCACCGTTCTGAGGAACAGGCATAGGCACCGCTCTGAGGAGCAGGCACCGTTCTGAGGAGCAGGCACCGTTCTGAGGAGCAGGCACAGGCACCGTTCTGAGAAGCAGGCACGGTTCAGAGGAGCAGCCACCGTTCTGAGGAACTGGCACCATTCTGAGGAGCAGGCACCCTTTTGAGGAGCAGGCACCGTTCTGAGGAGCAGGCACAGGCACCGTACTGAGGAGCAGGCACCGTTCTGAGGAGTAGGCACCGTTCTGAGGAGCAGGCACCGTTCTGAGGAGCAGGCACAGGCACCGTACTGAGGAGCAGGCACCGTTCTGAGGACCACGCACCGTTCTGAGGAGCAGGCACCATTCTGAGGAGCATGCACCGTTCTGAGAAGCAGGCACCGCTCTGAGGAGCAGGCAATGTTCTGAGGAGCAGGCACCATTCTGAGGAGCAGGCACAGTTCACAGGCACCGTTCTGAGGAGCAGGCACCGTTCTGAGGAGCACGCACCGCTCTGAGGAGCAGACACAGGCACCGTTCTGAGGAGCAGGCACCGTTCTGAGGAGCTGGCACCGTTCTGAGGAGCTCCACCATTCTGAGGAGCAGGCACGGTTCTGAGGAGCAGGCACTGTTCACTGGCACCGTTCTGAGGAGCAGGCACCGTTCTGAGGAGCAGGCACCGCTCTGAGGAGCAGGCACCTTTCTGAGGAGCATGCACCGTTCTGAGGAGCAGGCAAAGGCACTGTTCTGAGGAACACGCACTGTTCGGAGGAGCCGGCACCGTTCTGAGGAGCAGGCACCGTTCTGAGAACAGGCACATTTCACAGGCACCGTTCTGAGGAGCAGGCACCATTCTAAGGAGCAGGCACCGTTCTGAGGAGCTGGCATAGGCACCGCTCTGAGGAGCAGGCACCGCTCTGAGGAGCAGGCACCGTTCTGAGGAGCAGGCACAGGCACCGTTCTGAGAAGCAGGCATGGTTCAGAGGAGCAGCCACCGTTCTGAGGAACTGGCACCATTCTGAGGAGCAGGCACCCTTTTGAGGAGCAGGCACCGTTCTGAGGAGGAGGCACAGGCACCGTTCTGAGGACCAGGCACCGTTCTGAGGAGCAGGCACCGTTCTGAGGAGCAGACACAGGCACCGTACTGAGGAGCAGGCACCGTTCTGAGGACCAGGCACCGTTCTGAGGAGCAGGCACCATTCTGAGGAGCATGCACCGTTCTGAGAAGCAGGCACCGCTCTGAGGAGCAGGCAATTTTCTGAGGAGCAGGCACCGTTCTGAGGAGCAGGCACAGTTCACAGGCACCGTTCTGAGGAGCAGGCACCGTTCTGAGGAGCACGCACCGCTCTGAGGAGCAGACACAGGCACCGTTCTGAGGAGCAGGCACCGTTCTGAGGAGCTGGCACCGTTCTGAGGAGCTCCACCATTCTGAGGAGCAGGCAAAGTTCTGAGGAGCAAGCACTGTTCACTGGCACCGTTCTGAGGAGCAGGCACCGCTCTGAGGAGCAGGCACCTTTCTGAGGAGCAGGCACCGTTCTGAGGAGCAGGCAAAGGCACTGTTCTGAGGAACACGCACTGTTCGGAGGAGCCGGCACCGTTCTGAGGAGCAGGCACCGTTCTGAGAACAGGCACATTTCACAGGCACCGTTCTGAGGAGCAGGCACCATTCTAAGGAGCAGGCACCATTCTGAGGAGCTGGCACAGACACCGTTCTGAGGAGCAGGCACGGTTCTGAGGAGCAGGCACGGTTCTGAGGAGCTGGCACCGTTCTGAGGAGCAGGCACCGTTCTGAGGCGCAGGCACAGTTCACACGCACCGCTCTGAGGAGCAGGCACCGCTCTGAAGAGCAGGCACCGTTCTGAGAAGCAGCCACCGTTCTGAGAAGCAGCCACCGTTCTGAGGAGAAGGTACGGTTCTCGGGAGCAGGCACGGTTCTGAGGAGCAGGCATTGTTCTGAGGAGCAGGCACTGTTCAGAGTGGCAGGCAACGTTCTGAGGAGCAGGCACTGTTCTGAGGAGCTGGCACCATTCTGAGGAGCAGGCACGGTTCTGAGGAGCAGGCACCGTTTTGAGGAGCAGGCACTGTTCTGAGGAGCAGGTACAGTTCACAGGCACCATTCTGAGGAGCATGCACCGTTCTGAGGAGCAGTCACGGTTCTGAGGAGCTTGCACCGTTCTGAGGAGCTGACACCGTTCTGAGGGGCAGGCACCCTTCTGAGGAGCAGGCACGGTTCCGAGGACCAGGCACAGGCATCGTTCTGAGGAGCAGGCACCGTTCTGAGGAGCAGGCACCTTTCTGAGGAGCAGGCACTGTTCTGAGGAGCTGGCAACGTTCTGAGGAGCAGGCACCCTTTTGAGGAGTAGGCACCGTTCTGAGGAGCAGGCACAGGCACTGTACTAAGGAGCAGGCACCGTTCTGAGGAGCAGGCACCGTTCTGAGGAGCAGGCGCCGTTCTGAGGAGCAGGCGCCGTTCTGAGGAGCAGGCACCATTCTGAGGAGCAGGCACAGTTCACAGGCACCTTTCTGAGGAGCAGGCACCGTTCTGAGGAGCAGGCAAAGGCACTGTTCTGAGGAACACGCACTGTTCGGAGGAGCCGGCACCGTTCTGAGGAGCAGGCACCGTTCTGAGAACAGGCACATTTCACAGGCACCGTTCTGAGGAGCAGGCACCATTCTAAGGAGCAGGCACCGTTCTGAGGAGCTGGCACAGACACCGTTCTGAGGAGCAGGCACAGTTCTGAGGAGCAGGCACGGTTCTGAGGAGCTGGCACCGTTCTGAGGAGCAGGCACCGTTCTGAGGAGCAGGCACAGTTCACACGCACCGCTATGAGGAGCAGGCACCGCTCTGAAGAGCAGGCACCGTTCTGAGAAGCAGCCACCGTTCTGAGGAGCAGGTACGGTTCTCGGGAGCAGGCACGGTTCTGAGAAGCAGGCACCATTCTGAGGAGCCAGCATCGTTCTGAGGAGCAGGCACCGTTCTGAGGAGCAGGCACCGTTCTGAGGAGCAGGCATAGGCACCGCTCAGAGGAGCAGGCACCGTTCTGAGGAGCAGGCACCGTTCTGAGGAGCAGGCACAGGCACCGTTCTGAGGAGCAGGCACCGTTCTGAGGAGCAGGCACAGGCACCGTTCTGAGAAGCAGGCATGGTTCAGAGGAGCAGCCACCGTTCTGAGGAACTGGCACCATTCTGAGGAGCAGGCACCATTCTGAGGAGCCGGCATCGTTCTGAGGAGCAGGCACCGTTCTGAGGAGCAGGCACCGTTCTGAGGAGCAGACATAGGCACCGCTCTGAGGAGCAGGCACTATTCTGAGGAGCAGGCACCGTTCTGAGGAGCAGGCACAGGCACCGTTCTGAGAAGCAGGCATGGTTCAGAGGAGCAGCCACCGTTCTGAGGAACTGGCACCATTCTGAGGAGCAGGCACCCTTTTGAGGAGCAGGCACCGTTCTGAGGAGGAGGCACAGGCACCGTTCTGAGGACCAGGCACCGTTCTGAGGAGCAGGCACCATTCTCAGGAGCAGGCACAGGCACCGTACTGAGGAGCAGGTACCGTTCTGAGGACCAGGCACCGTTCTGAGGAGCAGGCACCATTCTGAGGAGCATGCACCGTTCTGAGAAGCAGGCACCGCTCTGAGGAGCAGGCAATGTTCTGAGGAGCAGGCACCGTTCTGAGGAGCAGGCACAGTTCACAGGCACCGTTCTGAGGAGCAGGCACCGTTCTGAGGAGCACGCACCGCTCTGAGGAGCAGACACAGGCACCGTTCTGAGGAGCAGGCACCGTTCTGAGGAGCTGGCACCGTTCTGAGGAGCTCCACCATTCTGAGGAGCAGGCAAAGTTCTGAGGAGCAGGCACTGTTCACTGGCACCATTCTGAGGAGCAGGCACCGCTCTGAGGAGCAGGCACCTTTCTGAGGAGCAGGCACCGTTCTGAGGAGCAGGCAAAGGCACTGTTCTGAGGAACACGCACTGTTCGGAGGAGCCGGCACCGTTCTGAGGAGCAGGCACCGTTCTGAGAACAGGCACATTTCACAAGCACCGTTCTGAGGAGCAGGCACCATTCTAAGGAGCAGGCACCATTCTGAGGAGCTGGCACAGACACCGTTCTGAGGAGCAGGCATGGTTCTGAGGAGCAGGCACGGTTCTGAGGAGCTGGCACCGTTCTGAGGAGCAGGCACCGTTCTGAGGAGCAGGCACAGTTCACACGCACCGCTCTGAGGAGCAGGCACCGCTCTGAAGAGCAGGCACCGTTCTGAGAAGCAGCCACCGTTCTGAGAAGCAGCCACCGTTCTGAGGAGCAGGTACGGTTCTCGGGAGCAGGCACGGTTCTGAG
Organism: Calotriton arnoldi; assembly: GCA_963921515.1. Classification (NCBI taxonomy): domain Eukaryota; kingdom Metazoa; phylum Chordata; class Amphibia; order Caudata; family Salamandridae; genus Calotriton; species Calotriton arnoldi. The sequence goes on along the minus strand of CAWUFW010004494.1, from coordinate 203,129 downwards.
GAGCAGGCATTGTTCTGAGGAGCAGGCACCGTTCAGAGTGGCAGGCAATGTTCTGAGGAGCAGGCACTGTTCTGAGGAGCTGGCACCATTCTGAGGAGCAGGCACGGTTCTGAGGAGCAGGCACCGTTTTGAGGACCAGGCACAGGCATCGTTCTGAGGAGCAGGCACCGTTCTGAGGAGCAGGCACCTTTCTGAGGAGCAGGCACTGTTCTGAGGAGCTGGCAATGTTCTGAGGAGCAGGCACCCTTTTGAGGAGTAGGCACCGTTCTGAGGAGCAGGCACAGGCACTGTACTAAGGAGCAGGCACCGTTCTGAGGAGCAGGCACCGTTCTGAGGAGCAGGTGCCGTTCTGAGGAGCCGGCGCCGTTCTGAGGAGCAGGCACCATTCTGAGGAGCAGGCACAGTTCACAGGCACCGTTCTGAGGGGCAGGCACTGTTCTGAGGAACATGCACCGTTCTGAGGAGCAGGCACCGCTCTGAGGAGCAGGCAACGTTCTGAGGAGAAGGCACTGTTCTAAGGAGCAGGCACAGTCCACAAGCACCGTTCTGAGGAGCAGGCACAGTTCTGAGGAGCATGCACCGTTCTGAGGAGCAGGCACCGTTCTGAAGAGCAGGCACCGTTCTGAGGAGCAGGCACCGTTCTGAGGAGCAGGCACAGTTCACAGGCACCGTTCTGATGAACTGGCACCGTTCTGAGGAGCAGGCACAGGCACCGTTCTGAGGAGCAGGCACTGTTCTAAGGAACAGGCACTGTTCTGAGGAGCAGGCACGGTTTTGAGGAGCTGGCACCTTTCTGAAGAGCAGGCACAGTTCACAGGCACCGTTCTGAGGAGCGAGCTGGCACCTTTCTGAAGAGCAGGCACTGTTCTGAAGAGCAGGCACAGTTCACAGGCACCGTTCTGAGGAGCAGGCACCGTTCTGAGGAGCTGGCACCATTCTGAGGAGCAGGCACCGTTCTGAGGAGCAGGCACAGGCTCCGTTCTGAGGAGCTGGCACCATTCTGAGTTGCAGGCACCGTTCTGAGGAGCAGGCACATTTCACAGGCACCGTTCTGAGGAGCTGGCACCGTTCTGAGGAGCAGGCACCGTTCTGAGGAGCGGGCACAGTTCTGATGAGCAGTCACCGTTCTGAGGAGCAGGCACTATTCTGAGGAGCAGGCAACGTTCTGAGGAGCAGGCACCGTTCTGAGGAGCCGGCACTGTTCTGAGGAGCAGGCACCGTTCTGAGGAGCAGGCACAGTTCACAGGCACCGTTCTGAGGAGCAGGCACCATTCTGAGGATCAGGCACAGTTCACAGGCACCGTTCTGAGGAGCAGGCACTGTTCTGAGGAGCAGGCACGGTTCTGAGGAGCCGGCACCATTCTGAGGAGCAGGCACCCTTCTGAGGAGCAGGCACAGTTCTGAGGAGCAGGCACAGGCACCGTTCTGAGGAACAGGCACTGTTCTGAGGACAGGCACCGTTCTGAGGAGCAGGCACCGTTCCGAGAAGCAGGCACCGTTCCGAGAAGCAGGCACAGGCACCTTTCTGAGTAGCAGGCATAGTTCTGAGGAGCCGGCACCGTTCTGAGGAGCAGGCACGGTTCTGAAGAGCCGGCACCGTTCTGAGGAGCAGGCACGGTTCTGAGGAGCCGGCACCGTTCTGAGAAGCAGGTACTGTTCACAGGCACCGTTCTGAGGAGCAGGCCCCGTTCTGAGGAGCAGGCACCGTTCTGAAAAGCAGGCACCGTTCTGAGGAGCAGGCACATTTCACAGGCACCGTTCTGAGGAGCAGGCACCGTTCTGAGGAGCAGGCACAGTTCACAGGCACCGTTCTGAGGAGCCGGCACCGTTCTGAGGAGCAGGTACCGTTCTGAGGAGCAGGCACCATTCTGAGGAGCAGGCACAGGCACCGTTCTGAGGAGCAGGCACCGTTCTGAGGAGCAGGCACCGTTCCGAGGAGCAGGCACCGTTCTGAGGAGCAGACACAGGCACCTTTCTGAGGAGCAGGCAGGGTTCTGAGGAGCCGGCACCGTTCTGAGGAGCAGGCACCTTTCTGAGGAGCAGGCACCTTTCTGAGGAGCAGGCACGGTTCTGAGGAGCTGGCACGGTTCTGAGGAGCAGGCACCGTTCTGAGGAGCAGGCACCTTTCTGAGGAGCAGGCACAGTTCTGAGGAGCCTGCACCGTTCTGAGGAACAGGCACAGTTCACAGGCACCGTTCTGAGGAGCAGGCACCGTTCTAAGGAGCAGGAACAGTTCTCAGGCACCATTCTGAGGAGCAAGCACCGTTCTGAGGAGCAAGCACGGTTCTGAGGAGCTGGCACCGTTCTGAGGAGCAGGCACCGTTCTGATGAGCAGGCATGGTTCTGAGGAGCAGGCACTGTTCGGAGGAGCAGGCACCGTTCTGAGGAGCAGGCACCGTTCTCAGGAGCAGGCACCGTTCTGAGGAGCAGGCACGGTTCTCAGGAGCCGGCACCGTTCTGAGGAGCAGGCAGGTTCTGAGGAGCCGGCACCGTTCTGAGGAGCAGGCACTTTTCTGAGGAGCTGGCACCGTTCTGAGGATCAGGCACAGTTCACAGGCACCGTTCTGAGGAGCAGGCACGTTCTGAGGAGCATGCACGGTTCTGAGGAGCAGGCACCTTTCTAAGGAGCAGGCACCATTCTGAGGAGCAGGCACGGTTCTGAGGAGCAGGCACGGTTCTGAGCAACCGTCACGGTTCTGAGGAGCAGGCACGGTTCTGAGTAGCAGGCACTGTTCTGAGGAACCGGCACGGTTCTGAGGAGCAGGCACAGTTCAGAGGCACGTTCTGAGGAGCAGGCACCTTTCTAAGGAGCAGGCACGGTTCTGAGGAGCAGGCACGTTCTGAGGAGCAGGCACCGTTCTGAGGAGCAGGCACGGTTCTGAGGAGCAGGCACAGTTCACAGGCACGTTCTGAGGAGCAGGCACCTTTCTAAGGAGCAGGCACGGTTCTGAGGAGCAGGCACGTTCTGAGGAGCAGGCACCGTTCTGAGGAGCAGGCACCGTTCTGAGGACCATACACGATTCTCAGGGCCGTGCACCATCCAGTGCACTGAGATCAAGCAGGCAGGGGGATGAGTGTCGGAGCGCTGTGGTCGTCGCTGCAATCTATAAGTGGGTCACAGACTCTGTGCAGGTTTATAGTCTGGTCTGGGGGTTCAAGGCGCGAGCTTTCAGTTTGGTCTCTAAGTCCAGGGGGTTGAGAGTGGTGCAGGTGTTGAGTTGTGGAGACGGGGGTGGGGGGTGGTGGGTGGACGAGGCTGCATAATTGAGGGCCTGGACATTCACTTTAATGAACTGAGCTAACCCCTGTGCTGTACCAAGAAACCGACCTCACTTCCCCTTCCAGGTGTAACTGGTGAGCGGAAGCCACAGCTATCACTTCCTAGTGTAAATGGTGAGCCAGTATCCACAGCTAGACTGGAGTCACCCTACCTACCTCCACAGCTAGGCCTGGGCCCAATTGTGATGTTCCCTGCTTCCTAGAGAACAGCTGGCCAATTAGTAGAGCTGCTCTACTCCCAGATAAACACCTGGGCCATTCTTATTGGACTTGTCACCCTACTTCCAGATATAAACCTGGCCCCATCCTAGAGTGACCCTACTCCCAGATGTACGCCTGGGCCGGTCAGGGCAGGGATGGGCAGAGGGACATAGGATGCACAGTAGTAGAGAGACCCTACTCCCAGATGTACGCCTGGGCCGGTCAAGGGATGGGCGGGGGGACATAGGATGCACAGTAGTAGAGAGACCCTACTCCCGGATGTACACCTGGTCCTGTCAGGGGATGGGCGGAGGGACATAGGATGCACAGTAGTAGAGAGACCCTTCTCCCAGATGTACACCTGGGCCAATCAGGGCAGGGATGGGCAGAGGGACATAGGATGCACAGTAGTAGAGAGACCCTACTCCCAGATGTACGCCTGGGCCGGTCAAGGGATGGGCGGGGGACATAGGATGCACAGTAGTAGAGAGACCCTACTCCCGGATGTACACCTGGTCCTGTCAGGGGATGGGCGGAGGGACATAGGATGCACAGTAGTAGAGAGACCCTACTCCCAGATGTACGCCTGGGCCGGTTAAGGGATGGGCAGGGGACATAGGATGCACAGTAGTAGAGAGACCCTACTCCCAGATGTACGCCTGGGCCGGTCAAGGGATGGGCGGGGGACATAGGATGCACAGTAGTAGAGAGACCCTTCTCCCGGATGTACACCTGGTCCTGTCAGGGGATGGGCGGAGGGACATAGGATGCACAGTAGTAGAGTGACCCTACTCCCAGATGCACACCTGAGCCGGTCAGGGCAGGGATGGGCGGAGGGACATAGGATGCACAGTAGTAGAGAGACCCTACTCCCAGATGCACACCTGAGCCGGTCAGGGCAGGGATGGGCGGAGGGACATAGGATGCACAGTAGTAGAGAGACCCTACTCCCAGATGCACACCTGAGCCGGTCAGGGCAGGGATGGGCGGAGGGACATAGGATGCACAGTAGTAGAGTGACCCTACGCCCAGATGCACGCCTGGGCCGGTCAGGGCAGGGATGGGCGGAGGGACATAGGATGCACAGTAGTAGAGTGACCCTACTCCCAGATGCACACCTGAGCCGGTCAGGGCAGGGATGGGCGGAGGGACATAGGATGCACAGTAGTAGAGAGACCCTACTCCCAGATGCACACCTGAGCCGGTCAGGGCAGGGATGGGCGGAGGGACATAGGATGCACAGTAGTAGAGAGACCCTACTCCCAGATGCACACCTGAGCCGGTCAGGGCAGGGATGGGCGGAGGGACATAGGATGCACAGTAGTAGAGAGACCCTACTCCCAGATGTACGCCTGGGCCGGTCAAGGGATGGGCGGGGGGACATAGGATGCACAGTAGTAGAGAGACCCTACTCCCGGATGTACACCTGGTCCTGTCAGGGGATGGGCGGAGGGACATAGGATGCACAGTAGTAGAGAGACCCTTCTCCCAGATGTACACCTGGGCCAATCAGGGCAGGGATGGGCAGAGGGACATAGGATGCACAGTAGTAGAGAGACCCTACTCCCAGATGTACGCCTGGGCCGGTCAAGGGATGGGCGGGGGGACATAGGATGCACAGTAGTAGAGAGACCCTACTCCCGGATGTACGCCTGGGCCGGTCAAGGGATGAGCAGGGGACATAGGATGCACAGTAGTAGAGAGACCCTACTCCCAGATGTACGCCTGGGCCAGTCAAGGGATGGGCGGGGGGACATAGGATGCACAGTAGTAGAGAGACCCTACTCCCAGATGTACGCCTGGGCCGGTCAAGGGATGGGCGGGGGGACATAGGATGCACAGTAGTAGAGAGACCCTACTCCCGGATGTACGCCTGGGCCGGTCAAGGGATGAGCAGGGGACATAGGATGCACAGTAGTAGAGAGACCCTACTCCCAGATGTACGCCTGGGCCAGTCAAGGGATGGGCGGGGGGACATAGGATGCACAGTAGTAGAGAGACCCTACTCCCAGATGTACGCCTGGGCCGGTCAAGGGATGGGCGGGGGGACATAGGATGCACAGTAGTAGAGAGACCCTACTCCCAGATGTACACCTGGTCCTGTCAGGGGATGGGCGGAGGGACATAGGATGCACAGTAGTAGAGAGACCCTTCTCCCAGATGTACACCTGGGCCAATCAGGGCAGGGATGGGCAGAGGGACATAGGATGCACAGTAGTAGAGAGACCCTACTCCCAGATGTACGCCTGGGCCGGTCAAGGGATGGGCGGGGGGACATAGGATGCACAGTAGTAGAGAGACCCTACTCCCGGATGTACACCTGGTCCTGTCAGGGGATGGGCGGAGGGACATAGGATGCACAGTAGTAGAGAGACCCTACTCCCAGATGCACACCTGGTCCTGTCAGGGGATGGGCGGAGGGACATAGGATGCACAGTAGTAGAGAGACCCTACTCCCAGATGTACACCTGGGCCAATCAGGGCAGGGATGGGCAGAGGGACATAGGATGCACAGTAGTAGAGAGACCCTACTCCCGGATGTACACCTGGTCCTGTCAGGGGATGGGCGGAGGGACATAGGATGCACAGTAGTAGAGAGACCCTACTCCCGGATGTACGCCTGGGCCGGTCAAGGGATGAGCAGGGGACATAGGATGCACAGTAGTAGAGAGACCCTACTCCCAGATGCACACCTGGTCCTGTCAGGGGATGGGCGGAGGGACATAGGATGCACAGTAGTAGAGAGACCCTACTCCCAGATGTACACCTGGGCCAATCAGGGCAGGGATGGGCAGAGGGACATAGGATGCACAGTAGTAGAGAGACCCTACTCCCGGATGTACACCTGGTCCTGTCAGGGGATGGGCGGAGGGACATAGGATGCACAGTAGTAGAGAGACCCTACTCCCGGATGTACGCCTGGGCCGGTCAAGGGATGAGCAGGGGACATAGGATGCACAGTAGTAGAGAGACCCTACTCCCAGATGCACACCTGGTCCTGTCAGGGGATGGGCGGAGGGACATAGGATGCACAGTAGTAGAGAGACCCTACTCCCAGATGTACACCTGGGCCAATCAGGGCAGGGATGGGCAGAGGGACATAGGATGCACAGTAGTAGAGAGACCCTACTCCCGGATGTACACCTGGTCCTGTCAGGGGATGGGCGGAGGGACATAGGATGCACAGTAGTAGAGAGACCCTACTCCCGGATGTACGCCTGGGCCGGTCAAGGGATGAGCAGGGGACATAGGATGCACAGTAGTAGAGAGACCCTACTCCCGGATGTACACCTGGTCCTGTCAGGGGATGGGCGGAGGGACATAGGATGCACAGTAGTAGAGAGACCCTACTCCCAGATGTACGCCTGGGCCGGTTAAGGGATGGGCAGGGGACATAGGATGCACAGTAGTAGAGAGACCCTACTCCCAGATGTACGCCTGGGCCGGTCAAGGGATGGGCGGGGGACATAGGATGCACAGTAGTAGAGAGACCCTACTCCCAGATGCACACCTGGTCCTGTCAGGGGATGGGCGGAGGGACATAGGATGCACAGTAGTAGAGAGACCCTACTCCCAGATGTACACCTGGGCCAATCAGGGCAGGGATGGGCAGAGGGACATAGGATGCACAGTAGTAGAGAGACCCTTCTCCCGGATGTACACCTGGTCCTGTCAGGGGATGGGCGGAGGGACATAGGATGCACAGTAGTAGAGAGACCCTTCTCCCAGATGTACACCTGGGCCAATCAGGGCAGGGATGGGCAGAGGGACATAGGATGCACAGTAGTAGAGAGACCCTACTCCCGGATGTACACCTGGTCCTGTCAGGGGATGGGCGGAGGGACATAGGATGCACAGTAGTAGAGAGACCCTACTCCCGGATGTACGCCTGGGCCGGTCAAGGGATGAGCAGGGGACATAGGATGCACAGTAGTAGAGAGACCCTACTCCCAGATGCACACCTGGTCCTGTCAGGGGATGGGCGGAGGGACATAGGATGCACAGTAGTAGAGAGACCCTACTCCCAGATGTACACCTGGGCCAATCAGGGCAGGGATGGGCAGAGGGACATAGGATGCACAGTAGTAGAGAGACCCTACTCCCGGATGTACACCTGAGCCGGTCAGGGCAGGGATGGGCGGAGGGACATAGGATGCACAGTAGTAGAGAGACCCTACTCCCAGATGCACGCCTGGGCCGGTCAGGGCAGGGATGGGCGGAGGGTCTCCGACTTTCCATCACCTGGAGAGGGGGGTTGGTGGTGGAGGGGGTGAGGGGGGGGGCTGTGCCTGACATTGGACACCGAGGCGTTCACTGCCCTTGGAGCCCCCAGGCTGTGTCTATGACGTAAGCACGGCTCACCTCAAACCCCCCCCCAAACCCGTCCTCCTTTCACCCCTCACTCCTTCACATTCCTAATGCAGGATCGAACCTGCAGCCTCCCTCGGGAACCGGAAGAAGAGGAGGAGGAGGAGACGGGCAAATGCAAACATGCAGAGAATAACACCGAGGAGAGAGAGGGGGGGGAGGGGAGGGCCATGCCATAGAGGGGGGCACTGAAGAATGAGAGTTGAAACGGAATTCACTAGACATATTAGCGAGACAAGAAGAACAAGCATTGGCATAGCCAATAGGTCTCGCCTTTGGGGCCTTATAAGTGTTTAGCCAGAGCTATTGACTTTGCCAATGTCTTCAAGCTGTGCTGTAGAGAAGTGTGGCTGCTGTGCGGCATGCTGAAAAGTTATAATAAAAAGTGTCAGAAGCATTTTTGTTACTTTATATATGACCAAGAAGGCATTATGTAAAACTGAACGACCATATTAAAAAAGTATTTACAATAAAAAATGTCCTCAGTTTTCTTTTGTTCTTGCAATGCTGGCAACTTGTTTCTGCCTATTGCAATGGTTGTTTGTTAAAGCTTTTTTTTGAGGGGGCATAAACAATCGGAGGGTGAAGGTTGGGAACTAGTACCTGTATTATAACACTAGCAGCGGCCAGACGCTAGGGGAGAATCAACAGATGCCAGATTCCGAGAGCAGGCTGAGGTGGTGCAGAGTGATGCTGTGGTGGCCCTGAGTGATGCTGTGGTGGCGCTGAATGATGCTGTTGTGGTCCTGAATGATGCTGTGGTGGTGCTGAGCGCTGCTGTGATGGTGCTGAGCGATGCTGTGGTGGCCCTGAATGATGCTGTGGCGGTGCTGAGTGATGCTGTGGTGGCGCTGAGTGATGCTGTGGTGGCGCTGAGTGATGCTGTGGCGACGCTGAGTGATGCTGTGGTGGCGCTGAGTGATGCTGTGGCGGCGCTGAGTGATGCTGTTGTGGTGCTGAGTGATGCTGTGGTGATGCTGTGGTAGCGCTGAGTGATGCTGTGGTGGCGCTGAGTGATGCTGTGGTGGCGCTGAGTGATGCTGTGGTGGTGCTGAGTGATGCTGTGGTGGTGCTGAGCGATATTGTTGTGGCACTGAGTGATGCTGTGGTGGCGCTGAGTGATGCTGTGGCGGCACTGAGTGATGCTGTGGTGGCGCTGAGTGATGCTGTGGTGGTGGTGAGCGATGCTGTGGCAGTGCTGAGCGATGCAGCGGCGGTGCTGAGCGATGCTGTGGTGGTGCTGAGTGATGCTGTGGTGGTGCTGAGTGATGCTGTGGTGGCGCTGAGTAATGCTGTGGTGACGCTGAGTGATACTGTGGTGGCGCTGAGTGTTGCTGTGGTGGCACTGAGTGAGGCTGTGGTGGCCCTGAGTGATGCTGTGGTGGTGGTGAGCGATGCTGTGGCAGTGCTGAGCGATGCAGCGGCGGTGCTGAGCGATGCTGTGGTGGTGCTGAGCGATGCTGTGGCGGCGCTGAGTGATGCTGTGGCGGCGCTGAGTGATGCTGTGGTAGCGCTGAGTGATGCTGTGGTGGCTCTTAATGATGCTGTGGTGGCGCTGAGTGATGCTGTGGTGGCGTTGAATGCTGTGGTGGTGCCGAGTGATGCTGTGGTGGTGCTGAGTGATGCTGTGGTGACACCGAGTGATGCTGTGGTGGAGCCGAGTGATGCTGTTGTGGTGCTGAGTGATGCTGTGGTGGTGCCGAGTGATGCTGTGGTGGCGCCGAGTGATGCTGTGGTGGCGCCGAGTGATATTGTTGTGGTGCCTAGTGATGCTGTGGTGGCCCTGAGTGATGCTGTGGTGACCCTGAGTGATGCTGTGGTGGTGCTGAGTGATGTTCTGGGGGCCCTGTGTGATGCTGTGGTGGCCCTGAGTGATGCTGTGGTGGCACTGAGTGATGCTGTGGTGGCGCTGAGTGATGCTGTGGTGGTGCTGAGCGATGCTGTGGTGGTGCTGAGCGATGCTGTGGTGGTGCTGAGCAATGCTGTGGTGGTGCTGAGTCATCCTGTGGTGGTGCTGAGTCATCCTGTGGTGGTGCTGAGTGATGCAGTGTTGGCCCTGATTGATGATGTGGTGTCGCTGAGTGAAGCTATGGTGGTGCCGAGTGATGCTGTGGTGGCACAGAGTGATGTTGTGCTGCTGCTGAGTAATGCTGTGGTGGCGCTGAGTGATGCTGTTGTGGCGCTAAGTGATGCTGTGGTTCTGCTGAGTAATGTTGTGGTTGCACTGAGTGATGCTGTGGTTGCACTAAGTGATGCTGTGGTTCCACTGAGTGATGCTGTGGTTGCACTGAGTGATGCTATGATGGCGTTGAGTGATGCTGTGGTTGTGCTGAGTAATGCTGTGGTTGCACTGAGTGATGCTGTGATGGCGTTGAGAGATGCTGTGCTGGCTCTGATTGATGCTGTGCTGGCTCTGCTTGATGCTGTGGTTACGCTGAGTGATGCTGTGGTGATGCTGAGTGATGCTGTGGTGTTGCCGAGTGAGAGATAGAGTGAAGATATAATGCCCAATTAGAGAGGGTGGTGAGAGAGAAAGAGAGAGAAAGGGTGTACATAGAATAAAGAGTGGAGCGGGATAGAGAGAGAGAAAGAAGGGGAGAGAGAGTGAATGAAGGAGTTTGAAAGAGAAACAGATAAAGGGGTGAGAGAGAATGAAAGGCTAAAAAAGATAGAGAGGGGAGAGTTAATTAAGTAGAGAGAGAATTAGAGAGGGGAGAGAGAAGGAGAGAGACAATAAGAGTGGGGGTGTGGAGTTTAAATAGAGTGAAGAAGTGACGCGGAAAAAGTAACCTTAAATATAGCTTTGTGCTTTGCGCGAATAAATATTTTTTTAAAAACAGTGAGAGACAAAAATACTGGTAATTAGGCTGTGACTCCCAATATAAAACAAATAGCGATATAAGGTGAAATCAACCCACCGAAGCAATATTTCTAACTAGACAAAAAAAAGCTTGCATTTCAATGCTAATCGCTGTTGTTTATCATGTGACTGTAGTCCAGGGGTCAGTTGGTAATGTGAGCTGCTGCTGCGATTGAAACATCAGAGTCCAGAGAGTTAATGAGCCATGACGATGAAATGAGGAAGAGATAGGAAACCCAGATGGCAGCTGCGCGCGTGCACGCCATCGTGAACTCAAGCTGGTCGCCAGCCGAAAGCCAGTGTTTGCACTTCCAAAACCCACTTACTAAAACTCTCGGCCAGACCAGCGCAAGCGCTGGTGCAGGCCGAGACCTAAAAAGCACTACAAGATGGAGCGGTTGGTAGCGCCACCTCTCGGCGCTGTATGCATTCACCGCAGGTTACACTCTCCAGGGCGCCTCGATGTTTGGATGGGTTAAAGTCGATGCTGACTTGTTTTGTAGAGTTGCAAACACGGAGGGGCTCTGGAACGGGGAGGGGCCACCTGGGGAAACAGGTGAGGTTCAGGGGTCACCTATCCCGACCTGAAACTAGCTCATGGGGCCTTGCAGGGGTCCTCGGGGTGCTGTAGAAGCAGCAGGTCCGGGGGCGCTGACAAAGGACCTTTTTTGACGATTGAAGGTGGGAGTTGTTCCGGCCGCGGTGACAGCCACTGGTGGACTGTCCCCAAAACTGAAGCATAGGGCCCCTAGACTGAAGCTTCTCAGCCCCCAGTGAACAGGGCCTGAAGACTGAAGCTACTCTGACCCCATGGGGGACAGGGCCCCAAAACTGAAACTTCTGTCCCCACGGTGGATAGGGCCCCAAGACTGAAGCTTCTCACCCACCAGTGGACAGGGCCCCAAGACTGGAGCTACTCTGTCCCCCTGGGGGACAGGGCCCCAAAACTGAAACTTCTCTGTCCCCCGAGTGGATATAGCCCCAAGACTGAAGCTTTCCTGTCCCCCCGGTGCATAGGGCCCCAAGACTGAAGCTTCTCTGACCCTCGCCCCCCCTCGTCCCCCCCCCGGTGGATAGGGCCCCAAGACTGAAGCTTCTCAACCCCCAGTGGACAGGGCCCCAAAACTGAAACTTCTCTGTCCCCCCCGGTGGATAGGGCCCCAAGACTGAAGCATCCCTGTCCCCCCGGTGGACAGGGCCCCAAGCCAAGACTGAAGCTACTCTGCCCCGCCCGGTGGACAGGGTCCCAAGAATGGAACTTTTCTGCCCTCCCCCCCCCCCGGTGGACAGGGCCCCAAGACTGAAGCTTCTCTGTCCCCCGGGTGGACAGGGCCCCAAGACTGAAGCTTCCCTGTTCCCCCGGTTATTATGCAGACGACACCCAGCGCATTTTCCGGATCGATAACTCAACCCTTGCCCAGGAAGCGGTGCAAAATATCCTTAGATTTACTGTAAACTGGATGACCGTAAACTCATTAAAAATTAATCCAGAGAAAACGGAAGTTCTTGTCATCCCTACAAAAGGCAATCCATGGAGTGATCACTTCTGGCCCCAGGAGCTGGGTGCCACTTCCATCCCAGCAACTGCCGTGAAGAGCCTAGGCATTACACTTGACTCTGATCTCTCCATGGCTAACCAAGTTAGTGCAGTGGTAGGCAGCTGCATAGGGCTCCTGAGAAAGTTACGGAAACTTGTCCCTCTCCTTTCAACTGCCTCCTTACAAATGATTGTGTCGGCCACTATTGTCTCCAGACTCGATTACGGAAATGCCCTATATTTAGGCCTCCCTCAAAAGCTTATCAATAAATTACAAGTGGTACGTAACGATGCAGCTAGGATGATCTTTAAGTTACCAAGACGGGCCCACGCCTCTCCTCTGCTACACAAACTACACTGGCTCCCCATCAAGCAGAGAGTAAAATTCAAGGGCCTCTGCATTGCCCATAAAGCGATCTATGGCAAAGCCCCGGCCTATATCAAGGAACGCTTGAGGATCTATGTTCCAGGGCGCACACTGCGGTCCTCTGAGGCCTGTCACCTGGCCACCCCAAGATGCAATACTGCATCTAAAGGGGGCAGAGCCTTTTCCGTACTGCTCCCACAACTCTGGAACCAGTTGCCCAACCACCTGCGCAAAGAACCGGCTCTCCTCCCATTCAGGAAACAACTTAAAACGCTCCTGTTTAGGGAAGCACTGGATAATGTTTAAACACACCACTCTGTTGGGCCATACATCTGTCCACGTCCTCTGGCTATTCCCCTTAAAGCGCTTAGAGACCTGCCGGTGATTAGCGCTATATAAATATCAATTAACAATTAACATTCCCTGTCCCCCCGGTGGACAGGGCCCCAAGACTGAAGCTACTCTGACCCCCAGTGGACAGGGCCCCAAGACTGAAGCTACTCTGTCCCCCTGGGGGACAGGGCCCCAAAACTGAAACTTCTAAGTCCCCCGGTGGATATGGACCATAGACTGAAGATTCCCTGTCCCCCCCCAGTGGATAGGGCCCCAAGACTGAAGCTTCTCCCCCCCGGTGGATAGGGCCCTAAGACTGAAGCTTCTCTGTCCCCCCTCCAGTGGACAGGGCCCCAGGACTGAAGCTACTCTGCCCCCCCGGGGGACAGGGCCTCAAGACTGAAGCTTCTCACCCCCCCAGTGGACAGGGCCTCAAGACTGAAGCTTTTCTGTCCCCCAGGTGGACAGGACCCTAAGACTGAAGCTTCTCTCCCCCCCCGGTGGATAGGGCCCTAAGACTGAAGCTTCTCTGTCCCCCCCCCAGTGGACAGGGCCCCAGGACTGAAGCTACTCTGCCCCCCCAGGGGACAGGGCCTCAAGACTGAAGCTTCTCACCCCCCAGTGGACAGGGCCTCAAGACTGAAGCTTTTCTGTTCCCCAGGTGGACAGGACCCCAAGACTGAAGCTTTTACACCCCCCGCTCCCCCGGTGGACAGGGCCCAAAGACTAAAGCTATACTGTCCTCCCAGGGGACAGGGCCTCAAGACTGAAGCTACTCTCCACCCCCGGTGGACAGGGTCCCAAGACAGAAGCTACTCTGCCCCCCCGGGGGACAGGGCGTCAAGACTGAAGCTTCTCACCCCCCCACTGGACAGGGCCTCAAGACTGAAGCTTTTCTGTCCACCAGGTGGACAGGACCCTAAGACTGAAGCTTCCCTGTCCCCCTGGTGGACAGAGCCCCAAGACTGTAGCTTCTCTGTCCCCCAGGTGGACGGGGTCTCAAGTCTGAAGCGTCTCTGTCCCCTCGGGGGACAGGGCCCCAAGACTGAAGCTACTCTATCCCCCAGGTGGACAAGGCCCCAAGACTGAAGCTACTCTGTCCCTCCAGTGGACAGGGCCACAAGACTGAAGCTTTTCTGTCCTCCCAGGGGACAGGGTCACAAGACTGAAGCTTCTCTATCCCCCCGGTGGACATGGCCCAAGACTGAAGCTACTCTGTCCACCCGGGGGACAGGGCCACAAGACTGTAGCTATTCTGTCCCCACGGGGGACAGGGCCCCAAAACTGAAACATCTCTGTCCCCCCGGTTGATAGGGCCCCTAGACTGAAGCTTCCCTGCCCCCCCCGGTGGATAGGGCCCCAAGACTGAAGCTACTCTGTCCCCCTGGGGGACAGGGCCCCAAAACTGAAACTTCTCTGTCCCCCCTGTGGATAGGGTCCCAAGACTGAAGCTTCCCTGTCCCCACGGTGGAGGGCCCCAAGACTGAAGCTATTCTGCCCCACCCCGGTGGACAGGGCCTCAAGACTGAAGCTTCTCTGTCCCCCGAGTGGACAGGGCCCCAAGACTGAAGCTTCCCTGTCCCCCTGGTGGACAGGGCCCCAAGACTGAAGCTCCCCTGTCCCCCCGGTGGATAGGGCCCCTAGACTGAAGCTTCCCTACCCCCCGCCGGTGGATAGGGCCCGAAGACAGAAGCTTCTCACCCCCCAGTGGACAGGGCCCCAAGACTGAAGCTACTCTGTCCCCCTGGGGGACCGGGCCCCAAAACTGAAACTTCTCTGTCCTCCCTTTGGATAGGGCCCCAAGACTGAAGCTTCCCTGTCCCCCCGGTGGAGAGGGCCCCAAGACTGAAGCTACTCTGCCCCCCCGGTGGACTGGGCCTCAAGACTGAAGCTTCTCTGCACCCGGTGGATAGGGCCCATAGACTGAAGCTTCCCCCCCGCTGGATAAGGCCCCAAGACTGGAGCTTCTCCCCACCCCCGTTGGACAGGGCCCTAAGACTGAAGCTTCTCTGTCCCCCCGGTGGACAGGGCCCAAGACTGAAGCTTCTCCCCCCCGTGGTGGACAGGGCCCCAAGTCTGAAGCTTCCCTGCCCCCCGGTGGACAGGGCCCCAGGACTGAGCTACTCTGTCCCCTCGGGGGACAGGGTCCCAAGACTGAAGGTTCTACCCTCCACCCCCCGGTGGACAGGGTCCAAAGACTGAAGCTTTTCTGTCCTCCCAGGGGACAGGGCCCCAACACTGAAGCTACTCCCCCCCCACGCGGACAGGGCCCCAAGACGGAAGCTACTCTGCCCCCCAGGGGACAGGGCTTCAAGACTGAAGCTTCTCACCCCCCAGTGGACAGGGCCTCAAGACTGAAACTTTTCTGTCCCCCAGGTGGACAGGACCCTAAGACTGAAGCTTCCCTGTCCCCCCGGTGGACAGGGCCCCAATACTGAAGCTACTCTGTCCTCTTGGGGGACAGGGCCCCAAGACTGAAGCTTCTCTGTCCTCCAGGTGCACAGGGTCTCAAGTCTTAAGCTTCCAAGTCTGAATCTACTCTATCCCCCAGGTGGACAAGGCCCCAAGACTGAAGCTACTCTTTCACTCCAGTGGACAGGGCCACAAGACTGAAGCTTTTCTGTCCTCCCAGGGGACAGGGTCACAAGACTGAAGCTTCTCTGCCCCCCCCGGTGGACAGGGCCCAAGACTGACGCTACTCTGTCCCCCCGGGGGACAGGGCCACAGGACTGAAGCTACTCTGTCCCCACTGGGGACAGGGCCCCAAGACTGAAGCTAATCTGTCCCCCCGGAGGACAGGGCCTCAAGACTGAAGCTTCTCTTCTTCCCTCTCCCCCCTGGTGGACAGGGCCCCAAGACTGAAGCTTCTCTGTCCCCCCCAATGATCAGGACCCCAAGACTGAAGCTACTCTGTCCCCCCCCGGGGGACAGGGCCACAAGACTGAAGCTACTCTGTCCTCCCGGAGGACAGGGCCTCAAGACTGAAGCTTCTCTTCCCCCCTCTCCCCCCTGGTGGGCAGAGCCCCAAGACTGAAGCTTCTCTGTCCACCCCGGTGATCAGGACCCCAAGACTGAAGCTACTCTGCCCCCCTCTCCCCCTGGTGGACAGGGCCCCAAGACTGAAGCTTCTCTGTCCCTCCCCGGTGATCAGGACCCCAAGACTGACGCTACTCTGTCCCCCCAGTGGACAGGGCCACTTCGGCTGCCCTGCAACAACCATACGTTCTGCCACCTTGAGGAGTTGCTAACTGCCTCACTCTGGTGGGTGGAAACCCCAAACTTACAGCAAGCTGGAAATAAAGGGACTATTCTGAAGTTCTGTGCGAACTCCAAAGCCTCCAATTCTGGGGGAGACTCTAGATGTCGTGTGAGACCCCCCAACCCCGCCCCCCACCCCCTGGCTGTAGCTGCTTCACAATCCCACCCCTGTGAGGAGAGACCTCAGCAGTGGCTTCAACTCCAAACTCAGGGTTCCCTTCAGAATGTAGGGAGTTGGAATTACCTCAGTCCGGGATTCAGAAACAAACTGTCCTCTTATCTGAAATCTAAACCATGCCCCATTCCCAGCTGCAGTGCACGCTGGGATTGCAAGGCAGTAATGAACTCACAGCAGGGTACTGGACCGGGTGTCTTCAGTGTGTCTACAGGATGTCTGTAGGAATCTACAGGGTATATACAGCATA
The DNA here is from genome assembly GCA_963921515.1 of Calotriton arnoldi. Lineage (NCBI taxonomy): Eukaryota > Metazoa > Chordata > Amphibia > Caudata > Salamandridae > Calotriton > Calotriton arnoldi. The sequence continues at coordinate 186,501 of CAWUFW010004494.1, read as the reverse complement.
CATACAGGATGTCTACAGGAAGTCTACTAAAAGTATACAGGATACATACACGACGTCTAAGGAATCTATACAGGAAGTCTACCATATAAGCACAGGATACATACAGAATATCGACAGAATGTACACAGGAAGTCTATAGGATATATACAGGATGCATACATAATATCGACAGAATCTACACAGGAAGTCTACCATATAAATACAGGATACATACAGGATATTGACAGAATGTACACAGGAAGTCTATAGGATACATACAGGATGGCTACAGAATGTACACAGGAAGTGTTGGATCAGGCCCTTTTTGCAGGTTTTTCCCCAAACGTTTTGCCCTTTTCCTCCTATTTTTCTGACCCTCTTTTTGTTGGCTGTAGGACTCTGGGAACTTGACCGCTGCTGATCAAAAAACAAAATTCAGAAAGAGCAGAGAGCTCAGCTCAAGTCACTCAAAAGAGCAACAAACTCGTCTTTGCATATGCTGAGAAGATCTCCCGGAAATATCAATGCAAGAGCATCCCTTAATCATCACAGGGCAATGTTAAAAAGACTGAAATGGAACATCAAGAGAGATCGCGAGAACGAAACCTGGGCAAAACTCCTATACGATACGAATGGTAACGACAGTGCCCGCTTTTGGAAAACTGTGAACGGGATTATGCGCCCACAATTTATTGGTATAGGGTCTCATATCTCGGAAGCAAGTTGGATAAAATACCTCACCAGTCACTTTAACAATCACACAGAAATTGCAGGAGCACAAATGGTTAGCAGCTGGATTTCAGAGGGACAAGCCAAACCAAGCATATCTGAGATAGGGGAACAAGAGATTCGAACCACAGGAATCAAAGCATTAGGCGAAGTGAGCTGCCCGTTGTCACTCTTAATTCAAAAGCAGATTGCTAAAGGGAGGAAAGAAGGAGCCCCGGGACCAAATGGCATGCCACCTGCCCTGTTTAAAGCGAAGGGAAAAGATTGGGCGGATATCCTACAACCCCTCTTTCTGGAAATTAGGCAGTTAAATAGAATACCAGATTCTTGGAGGGGCTCTACAATAGTCCCAATACATAAAAAAGGGGACAAGGACGAGCCTAACAACTACCGCCTAGTAGCTTTAATTGATAATGAAGCAAAATATTTTGCAGGCACCATACTAGAGGAGCTCACACTCTGGGCTGAGATGAAGCAGATAATACCGATGAATCAGACCGGTTTTCGCAAAATGACTAGCACATCTACAAATATCCTTGCAATCTCACTAATAATTGACGCAGCAAAGGCTTCCAAGTCCCCTTTGCATCTATGTTACATTGATTTCAGTGCTGCCTTTGACAACGTCGAGAGAGGCAGACTGTGGGGGAAACTGGCGCGATGGGGCATTCCACAGTCTATTTTAAACATGTTGATTCTTCTACACACAGACACTTGGGTGCAGGTGAAACTAGGTGGTGGCACCCATCTCTCCTCACAAGTACCAACAACAAAAGGATTGAAACAGGGTTGTGTGCTTGCACCAACCCTGTTCAACTTATTCATGGCTGACCTACCAAAGGTGCTTGACGCCTGTAACTCCCACTCTCCGAGGGTGGGAGGAAGAACTCTGACCAATCTCATGTATGCAGACGACGTAGTCCTGCTTAGCCACACTTACGTCGGTCTTCAACATTTACTGACAAAAATGCAGAAATACGCAACAGAAAATAACTTAAAAATAAACCTGAGTAAGACAAGGACAATGTCAATAAATAACAAAAAGAACACACAGAAGAGCTGGTTCCTTGGTGGCACTAGAATTGACTCTGCTTCTGAGTATAAGTACCTAGGAGTCATATTCGATAAGGAAGGGTCGTTCTGGTGCCAAAAAGAGGAAATAAGAAGGAAAGGTTTGTTGATTGCCCTAACATTGAAAAATGTGGCTAACCAATTGTCGGGACCGACTTTGACCCCGCTTCTGAAGGTAGTTCAGGCCAAACTTCTCCCCTCGATCACCTATGGTAGTGAGGCGATGCGGGGAAGAGACGCTAAGGAGTTGGACAGTACGCTGGTCAAAGCTTACAGAACCATGTTCTGTCTTCCGCCCTATACATCACCTGCTCAAATAAGGCTGGAGTTTGGCCTTCAACAACAAGTTTTAGCCAGGTATGGTGCATACATCATTTGCTGGCATAAGATAAGAAGCGCCACTACAAACACGCTTAACTATCTGCTGTGGTATGATATACAACATAGGGAGTTCTCCCAGGCAAGAAACTTTCTTCAGTTAGCCTTGGATTCGACCAAACTCTCCGGACTCTGGGACGCGCAACTTGGCTATCTCAATTTTAAAAAATTAGTCTGGAAAAACATAAAACTAATCTCCATAGTGGAGGACAAGGCAAGCTTTACAAAAAGATCTCATGCCTGGATGACCCTTAACTCTTACAAATCACTCGCCCCACAACAATACTTCAATCAGGGCTATCCGAGGGCCATAAAAATGAATTTCCTAAGGTACAGAATGGGGATCCTTCCATGTACCCAGCATCTACCACCATGGCTGAGGATAAAAGGACAAAATACTTGCAGGCTGTGCAACACCAAGAATGGCGATATTCTTCACTTAATTTGCCTGTGCGAAGAACTGGACGAAGCGCGGCAACAGCTTCTAAAAGAACCTTTTAAACAGAAAGGGATCCGTTCTAGAAGGCAAGCAGTGTTGGCCTGCTTCAACCCAGAAAACATTCAATTAAACTGCAGATTGGTAAAATTTCTGTTGATGGCTGAACAAAAAATGCCAAAAATAACAAACAATGCTTTACAAAATTAATTGCCGCAAAGCTGACAAGTAGATGGAAAAAAAAAAAAAGGGTCTTAGCAGGACCTCATCAAAGACGCTTATTAGTAGCAGAGAGACAAATCCTGCAATAAATATAGACAATGAGATCGGAAAAATGGGCAAGTGGTGCAGGAATACAGACAATGTGAGACAAGCACATGACAGCATCCAGCGACCTATTGTCTTTATCTTAAATCTAGCATAATCTAAATGGGATTTTAAACTGCAATGAATGTTTGATTTTGAATTTTAATTAGTTTTAATAACGTTTTAGAATTTTGTAGTGTCACTATTGCAATGGTTTTAATTAACTATGCTAAAAAAATAAACTTACTTACTTACGCTGCTGATCAGTGTAAAGTGCACATGTTTTCTCTGTAAATTGTGATTCTGATTGGTTCTCCATGATTGACATATTTGATTTACTGGTAAATCCCTAATAAAGTGCACGGTGTGTGCCCAGGGGCTCTAAATGAAATCCTACTAGTGGACCTGCAGCACTGGTTGTGCCGCTCACATGAGTAGCCCTGTAAACGTGTCTCGGGCCTGTCACTGCAGTGTCTGTGTGCAAGTTTGTTAACTGCCATGTCGACCTGGCAAGTGCACCAACTTGCCAGTCTCAAACCTTCCCCTTTTCTACATGTAAGGCACCCCTCAGGCAGCCCCAAGGTACCCCTATGGGCAGGGTGTAGTGTATGTAAAATGTAGGACATCTGCTTTACATGTCCTGATAGTGAAATACAGCCAATTTCAATTTTCACAATTGAAAGGCTATCTCTCCCATAGGTTATCATTGGAGCTGCCTTGTAACATCTTACAAGTGTAACTTTCAATTGGGAAGAGATAGAGATTTGGAGTTTTGGCTCCCTCAGCTCAAAATTTAAAAGTACATCTTTTAGTGAAGTTGGTTTTTAACTCGGGTGTTTGAAAATGTCACTTTTAGAAAGTGTATATAACAAATAACAACGTCTCAACAGGAAATATTTAGAAGACCGTTATATAAAACATGCACAATCGTTGCAAAAAAGGAAAGACAGGGAGGCTTGTATGGTTGTTAGAATGATGCAAGGAGCGGTCTGTATTTAGAACAAATTAGACAAAAGGGGACAGAATCAGCACTATTTACATTAAATGTGTGTGTAACCCGTAAAAAACGTATGCACATATGTGCTCGTGAGAAACAAGGTGAACGGCGCAAGTGACAAGTGGAACAGCAGAGAACGGAGTAGAACAAACAATAGTGTCAATATTTACGGGAGAACTTTTTGGTTCAAGAGTAGTTTGTTACAAAGGTTTGATGGAAGTTGAAAATTTGGTGAACCATAGAGACTACTTGTGCCGAGCTACCAGGGGGGTGAGCAGGGGTTATTTTGGGTGTGTAATCCCCTTACCCAGGCTAGAAGGAAGTGTCCCTACTTGGGCAGGGTGCAAGCCACCGCCAACTAGAGACCCACATTTCTAACATGAAGTCTACAGGATAAATACAGGATACATACAGGATATCTTCAGTATGTCTTCAGTATGTCTACAGGTTGTCTGTAGGACGCCTACGGGATATATACAGGATACATACAGGATGTCTGTAGGGAGTCTACCACATATATACAGGATACATACAGGATGTCTGTAGGGAGTCTACCATATATATATATACACAGGATACATACAGAATGCCTACGGAATCTACACAGGAAGTCTACCGGGTATATACAGGATACATACAGGATGTCTACGGAATTGTGAGAAGTTGGCCTGGTATATGCTGTTCACTAATTAAAGTGGGCACCTTGCACCAGTCCAAACGACCCTTATTGATGATTAGGTCAAAGACAACCTGTGTTATTATAAAAAATATGTATTTATTACTAAACACTGTCTACTAATCTCTACACGAGATTGGAACATAATGCACACAATGCTTAATCAATAGTTCAACAGTAAATAGCACAATACACAGCGGGCTCCAGGGGGAGACCGAACCATATACTAAGAAAGTGGTATAACAACCACAACTTCAATAGACACAGTGCCTAGAGCACGTAGAATCGCTGGGACCCCAAGGAACCACCCAAAGGAGTGACACAGGAGACCCACGGGGGCTGTGTGCAGTGTGGGAACACAGACGCGAGCTCCGTACAACTCTATGGGAAAGTCGCGGATGGAAAATTACAGTTTAAGGACACTTCGGAGAGGACTTCAAGCAAACCCTTTGGAACATAGAAGGTTCGAAGGCCAGCACCCTTGTGAGTACCAAGGTACCCGTGTTACCTATCCCAGAGGAGCCGGGTGCATAGGGGTCAAGTGGTGTCGGAAACCCTAGTCGTTTTCAATGGCGTGATGCAAAGAAGTGCTGCTGCCGGGAAGATGAAAAGTGTCCAGTGGAATCCAAGCCTGGATCCGAGGTGAGAAGAACCTGAAAGCAGAGGGGACAGAGTCTGAGTCACTTCAGGGTGACCAGGGGCTCGATAGTCGAATGCCCACCGATGTCGGGTGCTTCAGGTGTGAAGATAGGATGTTTGACTCTGCAGCCACGGGGACCAGGAGACATCGACGATGACCAAGTCTGGAGGTGAGCTGTCCCACCAAGGATGTCGAGTGCTGGGGGGGGGCAGTGTCTGGATTGAACACCAACAAGCCTTGGCAAATGCAACCCACGGGGGCAGAGGAAACAGGTTACGGTGTGGACCAGCAAGGTCCAGGAGACTCTCCAAGTTATGGAGAGTCAGGGCACAACTGGAGCAACCAGGGAAGCCCAAGGAAAATCAAAGTTACCCTCGCCAGGACCCACAGGCAAACTGACTAGGGATCGCAAGGAGACCTCAAGCGGAATCACAAAGCACCAGCCCACAGAGCACTCGTGGAGTGGAGGCCGGAGATCTTCAGTGGAAATGCTGCTTGGGGTTGGAACTACACGTAGTCTAATGCACAGCCTCAGGGATTGTCAAGAAGCATATGCTGCTGCAAAAGTACACGGTGCACAGGGGTTCGGGTTGCACGGTCCCCACGGGGGATAATGGTCTCAGGATTACTGAGAGGTCTGATCAACCTCAGGAACGCTCGGGAACCCACCTCCTGTGTTGCAGAGATCTTCGGAGTCCTCAGGAGCTCAGGAGATGCAAACCGGTCAGATGCGTTTAGGTGCCTGCTGCTGCAGGGGAGTAACTCCTTTACTCCAAGGGAGATTCTTCTGTCGTCCAGCGAAGTGTAGACCGTAGAAGTACTTGGTTTCTGTAGCAGGGTTTAGTCCAGGTAAAATCCAAAGTCCTGTAATCAGGTTTCCCACTTTATACCCAAGGAAGGGGTTGGACAAACTCTGGGGACCCTCCTAGGGGAGGAACAGGACAGAGGGGTGGCTACACCCATGTCCTTTGTCCAGTTTCGGCCCAGAGCAGGAGCCAATGGCTCCTGCGACTGGTTTGAGCCGGACTATGCATGGGGAACCAAATGTGCCCCCAGTGCAGACCTTCTGGCACCCTAAGAGTGCACCCACCGAGCCCCAATACACTAAAGCCTGTCTGGAAGGTGGTCACACCTCCCTGTGACAGGAAACCTATTGTCAGGCTTTCCGCTGCTCGAGCTTGGCTCAGCAGCAGGAGGGCAGACGTGTGTCTGTGGCTGGCAGCATCCATTTTGTGCTGCCCAGGTCGAGAAAGCTGGTACTGGGCAGACCGGTGACCCACAGTAGTGGTTCTACAAGGGCGGAATCATACCTCCCACACCAGTTACTGGTGTGGAGGTATGATTCCAAGGTGTTTGACACCAAACACGACATGTTTCTAAGCAGCCGTTTTAAAGTTAGCATTTACAGCGAGGTTATAATGCACTTAAGTATATATGGTTGGCTGCATCACAGACAACCCTGGAGAATAGCTTCCGAAGGCTGCAGAGGGGCCCTACTCATGCAGGGGCACCTTCTCACATCAAACCCAGCACCCTGCCTTCAGGATTGATAAGGCCTGCTATAGGGGTGACTGATAGGTGTACATGTGTAGTGATTTAGAATAGATATAGGGAACCTATATCTAAGTAAGGGGTGCATGCACCACCTTACACAGGCTGCAGTAGCAGACCTGTGGTGTCATTTTGAATGGTCTCTCAGGGGTGGCACAATACATGCTGCAGCCCCTGGGAGGCCTCTGGGGTACATATGCCTTGGGTACAGGGTGTACCATATACTAGGGACTTATAAGGGTACCCCAGAATCCAATCTGGAGTGTACCTAATTTACAGGAGAAAGCAGAGGGACTGGGGTCCTGAGCAGCAGGATCCCAGTCAGACTAAGTCGAAAACAGTGATACATCAGCAAAAAGTGGGGGTAACTATAAGAAGCAGATCCTACTCTCCTACAGGAATATCCACAGGAAGTATACAGGATACATAAAGGAGGTCTACAGAATGTCTGTAGGAGTTGGTGTGTTGAAAGTGAAAGTGAGGCAAAGGAGTAGATGTAGGAGAAACATCAAGAGAAAGAGATGGAAAGGCCACACTACAAAAGGAGTAATACAGTAATAGACTCCGTTCCCACATATACAATAACACAGGTGCAAAAAGCCACGAGTCCAGAGCAGTGAGTATAGTTCTAAAAATATCCTTCTTTTCTATTCATAACAAGAAGAGAGGTTCAGCACAGCGTTGCGTCCCAGAAAACAGAAGGGACTTCTTCAGGGCTAGAGGAAGCACTTCAACATTGATCAGTTCTCAATGCAATGTTATAAATGACATTTTATGAATTTGTCTTTTCCCTGATACGAGCCAAACAGGCATTTTACTGCAGCAACATGGCTTGTCTCAAAAAAGCTTTTTTGAAACACACTATTTGGCTGCAGTAACACGCCGGTCTGGCTTCCTATAGGGGGACTCGAGCTTGTGGATATCAACTTAAAAGGTGTTGATGTACCAATGTCTGATGAGATGGGGCATTACTTATCTGAAAATGAGACAGGGAGCTGACAGATTGATGAAATGTTATTTACAACATTACAAATCATGAGAACTGATCGATTTTTGAAGTGTTTGCTCTAGCACTGAAGAAGTCCCTTCTGTTTTTGGGACGAAACGCATTGGCTGTACCAATCTTCTTGCTGTGAAAAAAATAAAAGCAATTTCTAGAAATATACTTATTGCTCTGGACTCCTGGCTTTTTGGACCTGTATTAATGAACATATAGGAATGGAGTCTATTATTGTATTACTAATTTTGTTGTGTGCCCTTTTCTAGCAGGGTTGAAGCAGCAGTGAGGATCCTCAGGGGCACACTGGATATGAACTGGCTGAGCTGTGTCTGGTCTCAGGGCTGGAGCAGTGGGGGTCCTCAGGGACATGGCTGAGTTGAGCTGTGCTTGGTCTCAGGGTTGTCGGGTGCAGGGGTTTCCTCAGGGGCATGGCTGAGGTGAGCTGTGCTTGGTCTCAGGGTTGCGGGGCAGTGGGGGTCCTCAGGGGCACGGTTGAGGTGAGGTGACTGAGCTGTGCCTGGTCTCAGGGTTGATGGGTGCAGGGGGGTCCTCAGGGGCATGGCTGAGGTGAGCTGTGCCTGGTCTCAGGGCTGGGGTGCATGGGGAGTCCTATGGGGCACGGCCGAGGTGACTGAGCTATGCCTGATCTCAGGGTTGGCGGATACTCAGTGGCATAGCTGGGGTGAGCTTTGCCTGGTCTCAGGGTTGGGTGAGCAGGGGGTTTCCTCAGGGGCACGGCTGAGGTGAGGTGACAGAGCAGCGCCTGGTCTCAGGGTTGGCGGATACTCAGTGGCATAGCTGGGGTGAGCTTTGCCTGGTCTCAGGGTTGGGGGTGCCAGGGGGGTCCTTGGGGGTCCTCGGGGGCAGGGCTGAGATGAGCTGTGCCTGGTCTCAGGGTTGGGGGTGCGGATGGGGTCCTCAGGGGCGTGGCTGAGATGAGCTGTGTCTGTTCTCAGGGTTGGTGTGCGATGGGGTCATCAGGAGCATGTCTGGGTGAGCTGTGCCTCGTCTCAGGGTTGGGGGTGCCCGGGGGGTCTTTAGGGGCATGGCTGAGGTGAGCTGTCGCTGGTCTCAGGACTGGAGTAGTGGGGGTCCTCAGGGACAGGGCTGAGGTGAGCTGTGTTTGGTCTCAGGGCTGGGGTTCAGGGGGTCCTCTGGGGTACGGCGGAGGTGAGGTGACTGAGCTTTGCCTGGTCTCAGGGTTGGGGGTGCAGGGAGGGTCCTGAGGGGCATGGCTGAGGTGAGCTGTGTCTTGTTTCAGGGATGGTGGAGCAGGGGGGTCCTCAGGGGCATGGCTGAGGTGAGCTGTGCCTGGTCTCAGGGCTGGAGCAGTGGGGGTCCTCAGGGGCATGGCTGAGGTGAGCTGTGTCTGGTCTCAGGGTTGAGGGTGCGGGGTGGACTCCTCAGAGGCATGGCTGAGCTGAGGTGACTGAGCTGTGCCTCGTCTCAGGGTTGTCGGGTGCAGGGGGGTCCTCAGGGGCATGGCTGAGGTGAGGTGAATGAGCAGCGCCTGGTCTAGGGGTTGGCTGGTGTGGAGGATCCTCAGGGGCATGGTTGAGGTGAGCTGTGCCTGGTCTCAGGGTTGGGGCAGCGGGCGGGGTCCTCAGGGGCTTGTCTGGTCTCAGGGCTGGAGCAGTGGGGGTCCTCAGGGGCATGGCTGAGGTGAGCTGTGATTGGTCTCAGGGTTGGGGAGCAGAGGGGAGGTCCTCAGGGGCATGTCTGAGGTGAGCTGTGCCTGGTCTCAGAGTTGGGGCAGCGGGCGGGGTCCTCAGGGGCTTGTCTGGTCTCAGGGCTGGAGCAGTGGGGGTCCTCAAGAGCATGTCTGTGGTGAGCTGTGTCTGGTCTCAGGGTTGGGGGTGCGGGGGTCCTCAGGGACATGGCAGAGGTGAGCTGAGTCTGGTCTCCGGGCTTGGGTGCAGGGGGATCCTATGGGGCTTGGCTGAGGTGAGGTGACTGAGCTGTGCCTGGTCTCAGGGTTGGGAGTGCAGGGGGGGGTCCTCAGGGCATGGCTGAGGTGAGGTGACTGAGCTGTGCCTGGTCTCAGGGCTGGAGCAGTGGGGGGTCCTCAGGGGCATGGCTGAGGTGAGCTGTGTCTGGTCTCCAAGCTGGAGCAGTGGGGGTCCTCAGGAGCATGTCTGAGGTGAGCTGTACCTGGTCTCACGTTTGGGGGTGCGGGCGGGGTCCTCAGGGGCATGGCTGAGGTGAGCTGTGTCTGGTCTCAGGGCTGGAGCAGTGGGGGTCATCGGGGGCATGGCTGAGGTGAGGTGACTGAGCTGTGCCTGGTCTCAGGGTTGTCGGGTGCAGGGGGGTCCTCAGGGGCTTGGCTGAGGTGAGCTGTCTGGGCTCAGGGCTGGAGCAGTGGGGGTCCTCAGGGGCATGTCTGAGGTGAGCCATACCTGGTCTCAGGGTTGGGGGGCAGGCGGGTCCTCAGGGGCACAGTTGAGGTGAGGTGAATGAGCTGTGCCTGGTCTCAGGGCTGGAGCAGTGTGGGTCCTCAGGGGCATGGCTGAGGTGAGCTGTGCCTGGTCTGAGGGTTGGGGAGCAGGGGGGTGTCCTCAGGGGCACAGCTGAGGTGAGGTGACTGAGATGCGCCTGGTCTCAGGGTTGGCGGGTGCGGGGGATCCTCAGGGACATGGCTGAGATGAGCTGTGTCTGGTCTCAGGGTTGGGGGTGTGGAGCGGGGTCCTCAGGGGCATGGCTGAGGTGAGCTGTGACTGGTCTCAGGGCTGGAGCAGTGGGGGTCCTCAGTGGTATGCCGGTTTGAGCTGTGAGTGGTTCCAGGGTTGGGGGTGCGGGGGTCCTCAGGGACATGGCAGAAGTGAGCTGTGTCTGGTCTCAGGGCTTGGGTGCAGGGGGGTCCTCTAGGGCTCGGCTGAGGTGAGGTGATTGAGCTGTGCCTGGTCTCAGGGTTGGGGGTGCAGGGAGGGTCCTCAGGGGCATGGCTGAGGTGAGGTGACTGAGCTGTGCCTGTTCTCAGGGTTGGTGGCTGCGGGGGTTTCCTCAGGGGCATGGCTGAGACGAGCTGTGCCTGGTCTCAGGGTTGGTGGAGCAGGGGGGTCCTTAGGGGCATGGCTGAGATGAGCTGCGCCTGGTCTCAGGGTTGGAGCAGTGGGGGTCCTCAGGGGCATGGCTGAGGTGAGCTGTGACTGATCTCAGGGCTGGAGCAGTGGGGGTCCTCAGTGGCATGCCGGTTTGAGCTGTGAGTGGTTCCAGGGTTGGGGGTGCGGGGGTCCTCAGGGACATGGCAGAAGTGAGCTGTGTCTGGTCTCAGGGCTTGGGTGCAGGGGGATTCTCTGGGGCTCGGCTGAGGTGAGGTGATTGAGCTGTGCCTGGTCTCAGGGTTGGGGGTGCAGGGAGGATCCTCAGGGGCATGGCTGAGGTCAGGTGACTGAGCAGTGCCTGGTCTCATGGTTGGGGGTGCAGGGAGGGTCCTCCGGCATGGCTGAGGTGAGGTGACGGAGCTGTGCCTGGTCTCAGGGTTGGCGGCTGTGGGGGTTTCCTCAGGGGCATGTCTGAGGTGAGCTGTGCCTGGTCTCAGGGTTGGGGGGCAGTGGGGTTCCTCGGGGACATGGCTGAGACGAGCTGTGCCTGGTCTCAGGGTTGGTGGAGCAGGGGGTCCTCAGGGGCATGGCTGAGATGAGCTGTGCCTGGTCTCAGGGCTGGAGCAGTGGGGGTCCTCAGGGGCATGGCTGAGGTGAGCTGTGTCTGGTCTTGGGGTCAGGGGTGCAGGGGGGGGTCCTCAGGGGCATTGCTGAGGTGAGCTGTGCCTGGTCTCAGGGTTGGGGTGCAGGGGGGGTCCTCAGGGGCATTGCTGAGGTGAGCTGTGCCTGGTCTCAGGGTTGGGGTGCAGGGGGGTCATCAGGGGCACTGTTGAGGTGAGGTGAATGATTTGTGCCTGGTCTCAGGGTTGGGGGAGCAGTGGGGGTCCTCAGGAGCATGCCTGAAGTGAGCTGTGCCTGGTTTCAGGGTTGGGGGTGTGGAGCGGGGTCCTCAGAGGCATGGCTGAGTTGAGGTGTGCCTGGTCTCAGGGTTAGGGGGTGTGAGGTGGGGTCCTCAGGGGCATGGCTGAAGGGAGCTGTGTCTGGTCTTAGGGCTGGAGCAGTGGGGGTCCTCAGGGACATGGCTGAGGTGAGCTGTGCCTGGTCTCAGGGTTGGCGGCTTGCTGCGGGGGTCGTCAGGGACATGGCTGAGACGAGCTGTGCTTGGCCTCAGGGTTGGGGGGCAGTGGGGGTCCTCAGGGGCATGGCTGAGATGAGCTGTGCCTCGTCTCAGGGCTGGAGCAGTGGGGGTCCTCAGGGACATGGCTGAGACGAGCTGTGCCTGGTCTCAGGGCTGGAGCAGTGGGGGTCCTCAGGGGCATGGCTGAGGTGAGCTCTGCCTGGTCTCAGGGTTGGGGGGCAGGGGGGTCCTCAGGGGCACGGTTGAGGTGAGGTGAATGAGTTGTGCCTGGTCTCAGGGTTGGGGAGCAGGGGGGCCTCAGGAGCATGTCTGAAGTGAGCTGTGTCTTGTTTCAGGGTTGGTGGAGCAGGGGGGGTCCTCAGGGGCATGGCTGAGATGAGCTGTGCCTGGTCTCAGGGCTGGAGCAGTGGGGGTCCTCAGGGGCATGGCGGAGGTGAGCTGTGTCTGGTCTCAGGGCTGGAGCAGGGGGGTCCTCAGGGGCATGGCTGAGGTGAGCTGTGCCTGGTCTCTGGGCTGGGGGGGTCCTCAGGGGCATGGCTGAGGTAAGCTGTACCTGGTCTCAGGGTTGGGGTAGCAGGGAGGTCCTCAGGAGCATGTCTGAAGTGAGCTGTGCCTGGTTTCAGGGTTGGGGGTGCGGAGCGGGGTCCTCAGGGGCATGGCTGAGGTGAGCTGAGTCTGATCTCAGGGCTGGCGGGTGCATGGGGGGTCCTCAGGGGCATGGCTGAGGTGAGCTGTGTCTGGTCTCAGGGTTGGGGGGCAGGGGGGTCCTCATGAACATGGCTGAGGTGAGCTGTGCCTGGTCTCTGGGCTGGGGGTGGGGTCCTCTGGGGCATGGCTGAGGTGAGCTGTGCCTGGTCTCTGGGCTGGGGGGGTCCTCAGGGGCATGGCTGAGTTGAGGTGTGCCTTGTCTCAGGTTTGGCAGGTGCAGGGGGGGTCGTCAGGGGCATGGCTCAGGTGAGCTGTGTCTGGTCTCCAAGCTGGAGCAGTGGGGGTCCCCGGGAGCATGTCTGAGGTGAGCTGTACCTGGTCTCAGGTTTGGGGGTGCGTGCGGGGTCCTCAGGGGCATGGCTGAGGTGAGGTGTGTCTGGTCTCAGGGCTGGAGCAGTGGGGGCCATCGGGGGCATGGCTGAGATGAGGTGACTGAGCTGTGCCTGGTCTCAGTGTTGTCGGGTGCACGGGGGTCCTCAGGGGCATGGCTGAGTTGAGGTGTTCCTTGTCTCATGGTTGGCGGGTGCAGGGGGGTCCTCAGGAGCATGGCTGAGGTGAGCTGTGCCTGGTCTCTGGGCTGGGGGGGTCCTCAGGGGCATGGCTGAGGTGAGCTGTACCTGGTCTCAGGGTTGGGGGGCAGGGGGTTCCTCATGAGCATGGCTGAGGTGAGCTGCGCCTGGGCTCTGGGCTGGGGGGGTCCTCATGAGCATGGCTGAGGTGAGCTGTGACTGGTCTCATGGTTGGGGGTGCGGAGCGGGGTCCTCAGGGGCATGGCTGAGTTGAGGTGTTCCTTGTCTCAGGGTTGGCGGGTGCAGGGGGGGTCCTCAGGAGCATGGCTGAGGTGAGCTGCGCCTGGACTCTGGGCTGGGGGGTCCTCATGAGCATGGCTGAGGTGAGGTGTTTCTTGTCTCAGGGTTGGCGGGTGCAGGGGGGTCCTCAGGAGCATGGCTGAGGTGAGCTGTGCCTGGTCTCTGGGCTGGGGGGGTGGGGTCCTCTGGGGCATGGCTGAGGTGAGCTGTGCCTGGTCTCTGGGCTGGGGGGGGTCCTCAGGGGCATGGCTGAGTTGAGGTGTGCCTTGTCTCAGGTTTGGCAGGTGCAGGGGGGTCGTCAGGGGCATGGCTCATGTGAGCTGTGTCTGGTCTCCAAGCTGGAGCAGTGGGGGTCCCCAGGAGCATGTCTGAGGTGAGCTGTACCTGGTCTCAGGTTTGGGGGTGCGTGCGGGGTCCTCAGGGGCATGGCTGAGGTGAGGTGTGTCTGGTCTCAGGGCTGGAGCAGTGGGGGTCATCATCGGGGGCATGGCTGAGATGAGGTGACTGAGCTGTGCCTGGTCTCAGGGTTGTCGGGTGCACGGGGGTCCTCAGGGGCATGGCTGAGTTGAGGTGTTCCTTGTCTCATGGTTGGCGGGTGCAGGGGGGGTCCTCAGGAGCATGGCTGAGGTGAGCTTTGCCTGGTCTCTGGGCTGGGGGGGTCCTCAGGGGCATGGCTGAGGTGAGCTGTACCTGGTCTCAGGGTTGGGGGGCAGGGGGGTCCTCATGAGCATGGCTGAGGTGAGCTGCGCCTGGTCTCAGGGCTGGGGGTGCGGAGCGGGGTCCTCAGGGGCATGGCTGAGTTGAGCTGTGCCTGGTCTCAGGGCTGGGGGAGCAGGGGTGGACGCTGAGGACGGCTGATGTGCATCGACATAGCTGTGAGTGAAAGGTGTGACCTGGGTCCGGGGGCTCAGGACTCATGCCCACCCTCATGGCCCCTCCCAGCCTGGACTTGCCCCCCTCCCCCTCCTCCTCCCTGTGCATCAGAGGCCCAGGGTTCCTAGACAAACCTCCAACCCTCATGGAGTAATACCTCGTGCACCCTGAGCCGTCCCCCCTCCCCCGCCCTCTCCACCCCTTCACTAGGAAATACCTCTGTATGTGAGGAAGGGTGTGAGCTCTCTTTAGGGGAGAACTCACTCTCTCTGGGCATGCTGCCCCCGCAGGCCTTCCCTCCCTCCCTGCACGCCCCCTCCCTCTCTAGGGACATGCCACCCCCCTCCCCCACGCACTCTCCCTCTCTAGGGACATGCTCTCCCCCCCCCCCCACGCACTCTCCCTCTCAAAGACAAAGAGAAAGATCGATGGCTCAATCCTTCTCGGGCAATGCGGTAAGAATCTGGAACTCGCTTCCCCCACTGCTCCGTGCCACCTCCTCTACCCGGATCTTCAAAGCTGACCTCAAGTCTCTTCTATTCCAAAGACACTTCCAGAACTAATACGTTCGGTCTTAGGCCCCTCTAGGAAGTTCGCCCGTCAGTTTAAAGTTGTACTTTTGTCTGTTCATTCCTTACTTTGTGTGTTGTGTTGGTTTTTATGTACGTGTTCCCCCAGGTTAAGTCCCCTGTGAAGTCACGCCCTCTCTACTACCTCTAGGAAGCTCTTCCATGATAGGAATTATGTATTCCAAGCCTATAGAAGTGCCTTCCCAGTGTGTTTTGAGTTACTGCCACTTATTACAGTATTATGCCTTTAGTGGTATTTTGTACCCCATGTATCATATATTTTGTACCCCATGTACCCCCTGCTGAATTCACGCCCTCTCTACTACCTCAAGGAAGTTCTTCCACTATAGGAAATTCTGTACTCCAAGCCTATAGAAGTGCCTTCCCAGTGTTTCATGTGTGACTGCCACTTATTGCAGCATTATACCTCCATTTGTATTTGGTATCCCTTGTTTCATGCACATCTGTCACTTTTTCCTATTGGAACTTATTCCTCTTTTTGTATTTGGTTTGTTTGTTTTTGCACAATTGTCACTTTTCTTCATGCAATGTAACGCTTGTCTTTGTATTATGCTCATTTGTATCCTCCTCCTTATGTAATGTTGCTAATCCTGTTGTGAAGCGCTCTGACACCCTCGGGTAAAGTCCGCGCTATATAAAAATGCATAAATAAATAAATAAATAAATAAATAAATAAATAGTCCCCCCCGCATGCCCCCTCCCTCTCAAGGACATAGCCCCCCCCACCCTGCCCTCTCCCTGTCTACGGACGTGCGAGACCTCAGCCCGCTCCATGGTGCATCCTTCCCTGACTTGTCCCCTGGACAAACGTCCTCTCTGTCCTCGGGTCCCTCCACAGCACTTACACCCCCCCACCCCCCCCCGCCCGTGGGTCCTGCCCCACTCCCTGGCACATGCTTGCTCTCTGCCGGCCCCTCCCTGCCCTCAGAGCCCCTCCACAGACACCCACCTACCTCTGCGGGTGGTGCCACTCTCCCTGCACAGACCTCCCCCTGCCCTCAGAGCCCCTCCACAGACACTCACCTACCACCTGTGGTGACGCCACGCTCCCTGCACAGACCCCCCCCCTGCTCAGCCCTCAGAGCCCCTCCACAGACACTCACCTACCACCTGTGGGTGACGCCATGCTCCCTGCATATACCCTCCCTACCCTGCCCTCAGAGCCCCTCCACATACACTCACCTACCACCTGCGGGTGACGCCACGCTCCCTGCACAGACCCCCCTGCCCTGCCCTCAGAGCGCCTCGAAGGGCACTCACCTAGCTCCTGCGGGCGATGCCACGTTCCCTGCACAGACCCTTCCTGCCTCAGAGCCTCTCCACAGACACTCACCTACCTCCTGAGGGGGATGCCACGCTCCCTGCACAGACCCTCCTTGCCCTGCCCTCAGAGCGCCTCCAAAGACACTCACCTACCACCTGTGGGTGACGCCACGCTCCCTACACAGACCCCCCCCCCTGCTCAGCCCTCAGAGCCCCAACACAGACACTCACCTAGCTGCTGTGGGGGATGCCCTGCTCCCTGCACAGACCTCCCCCCCTGCCCACAGAGCGCCTCGAAGGGCACTCACCTAGCTCCTGCGGGCGATGCCCTGCTCCCTGCACAGACCCTCCCTCCCTGCCTCGCCACAGACACTCACCTAGCTCCTGCGGGTGACGCCACGCTCCCTGCACAGACCTCCCCCCCTGCCCTCAGAGTGCCTCGAAGTGCACTCACCAAGCTCCTGCGGGTGACGCTACGCTCCCTGCACAGACCCTCCTGCCCTCAGAGCGCCTCGAAGGGCACTCACCTATTTCCTGTGGGTGGTGCCACGCTCCCTCCCTCCCTGCCCTCAGAGCCCCTCCACAGACCCTCACCTAACTCCTGTGGGTGACACCACGCTCCCTGCACAGACCCCCCCTGCCCAGCCCTCAGAGCCCCTCCACAGACACTCACCTACCACCTGTGGGTGACACCACGCTCCCTGCACAGACCCTCCCTGCCCTCAGAGCCCCTCCACAGACCCTCACCTAACTCCTGTGGGTGACACCACGCTCCCTGCACAGACCCCCCCTGCCCGGCCCTCAGAGCCCCTCCACAGACACTCACCTACCTCCTGTGGGCGATGCCCTGCTCCCCGCACAGACCTCCCCCCCTGCCCTCAGAGCGCCTCGAAGGGCACTCACCTAGCTCCTGCGGGGGATGCTCCTCTGCAGGGTGTGGCGAAGGCTCCTCTCGGCTCCTCTGTCCCTCGGATGTGAGGCAGGCCCGTCCCAGCCCTTATAAACCCGTCCCTCGTGTGGGCATTAGGGAGCCGGCCTGCTTTGAACCACAGAGGTGGGGCTGGGCGGGGGCTGCCTAATCATGCATGGATTTAGGGAAAGCCTCTCATGTTATCCCTTCATCTTGTGGGCTGGATGAAACCACTTTCAAATCTCCAGTGGTGTTAGCGCCCCTGCTTCTGTGTGCTTCAGGTGACGTGCCTGCGCCATGTCTGTGAGACTGTGACGTACTTGTTGTCTGCCTGTGATCCCATGCTTGTAATGTCTGCAATGACGAGATATGCCTGTGACATACTTACGATATCGTGATATGCTTGTGACGTGCCTGTATACATGACATACTCGTGACATACCTGTGCTATAGTGGCATGCTTGAGCTAACACTGTCACATGAACGTCGGCCCACTTATAAGACCCTGACATCTCTGTAATACCACGACATGCATGTTATCACGTGACATTTTATTTATTTATTTATAAAGTTTTATAAAGCGCTAGCTAGACCCGTGGGTATCAGAGCGCTTTACATACACAAAGGAAAAGACAAATTGCATAACATCGCAGGACATGAGGGTGCATAAAGATATAAGCAAAGACTTAATACTTATGTATCCGGTGAGGGGAGAAAGACACAGGTGGTTGACACAGTCAGATAACCACCGTCCTTGAAGGGCAAAGTGAGGGGGGGGAGGAGTCCATTAGGCTATTAATGCCTAGGTTGGTTGACTTGGTCGTAAAGTATTGGTTGAGGAGAAGGAGTTTCAGGTCCTTTTTGAAGCAGGAGAAGGAGGCGTTGCATCTGAGGTCAATGGGGAGTGTGTTCCACATCCTGGGTACGTTACCAGAGAAGGACCAGAGAAGGACCGGCACTGGGTCGTTTTCCTTTTCAGTTTCGGAGGGATGAGAAGTGAGTTGGTGCTTCTCAGAGTTCTGGATTTTCCTGCCTTTACCAGTTTGCTGTTTAGGTAGTTGGGGGATTGGGCGTGAAGGGCCTTGTGAGTGATGCAGGCCAGTTTGTAAATACATCTACCGTCCATGGGAAGCCAGTTGAGTGCGTCGAGGGTTGGCGAGATGTGATCAAATCTTTTTACACCAGTTATGAGTCGAGCTGCCATGTTAAGGACTGACCTTAGTGGGGCTAGGTGAGTTTTTGGTGACCCCGTTAGGATGGCGTTCCCATAGTCCAGTTTAGAAAGGACTAGGGATTGTACTATTGACTTGAGATCATCTTGGGGAATGAAAGGTTTAATTTTCTTGAGGTGTTTTAGAGAGTAATGCGCACCTTTTGCAGAGGTTTTGATGTGGTCTTTCATTGATAAATTCTTGTCCACGGTAATGCCAAGTGACTTTACTGAGTCGGATAGGACGAGGGAGCAGTTTAGAGCATCAAGCTCCTTGAGCCAGTCTTGAATTGGTCGGTGGTTACTTTTCGGAGAGAACAGAATTAGTTCCATTTTGTCTGGGTTCAGTTTTAAGTGGTTTGCGTTAAACCAGGTTTGATCTTGATAAGCGTGACATTGAGGTGTCGGACGTCACTGGGTGATTTGATTTTGTAGTATATTTGTGTGTCATCTGCATATAGGTGGTATTGAACCCCTGCTTGTTTCAGAATAATTGTGAGAGGTTCCAGGAAGATATTGAAGAGGGATGGTGAGAGGATCGATCCTTGCGGGACTCCAAGTTTAACTCGTGTTGGTACCGAGAGGCAGGAGTTGATTTTAATCTGTTGCGAACGGTGCTGAAGGAAGGAAGTGAACCATTCGAGTACTGTGCCATTAATGCCAGCACACCTCTTTAGAGTCTCAAGTAAAGCTGGATGGTTTATTGTGTCGAATGCCGCTGATAAGTCAATAAGGATGAGGAGACAGGCTTCATCTAAGGCTCTGTGGATATCGTCTGCAATATTGAGCATCGCTGTTTCGGTGCTACAACCTTTCCTGAATCCCGACTGAAAGGTGTCGAGGAGGTTGAAGTCATCACTATGTTTATTAAGTTGTTGGAGAACGCACTTCTCCAATGTTTTAGCTAGGAACGGAAGGTTGGAGATAGGTCTGAGGTTGTTGAGCTCGTTGGGGTCGGCCCCTGGTTTCTTGAGTATGGGTGTGATTTGTCCTAGCTGAAGGGAGTCTGGGACACAACCTGAAGTGAGAGAGCAGTTGATGATTTTTGTCCAGAAAGGGGCAATGACGTAGTTGAATTTTTTTACTATTGTGGATGGGAGGGGGTCCATAGTGTGGGAAGTAGGCTTTAAGCTTGCAATTATATTGAAAACTATGATTTCCGACATGAGTTCGAAGTTCGACCAATTAGCAACCTTTTTCAGTTGGAAGCGGGCTTGGTTGTCTGTGGTATGATTTCGATCTGTTTGGTCAAGGGTGGTTAAAGGGGGGCAGGTTGCGAGGGAGGGAGGATTTGAGGTTTGGATGAAGGATTGCTCAATTTTTGTGACTTTATCTGTGAAGAAGCTGGCGATTTCTTCGCATCGATCCTTGGTGGCTTTTATTTCTTGTGGGGGTGTGCCGTTTGTTTGACTTTTAACAATGTTGAAGAGTTCTCTAGGTCTATTCTTCGCCTGGTCTAGTTGGCTTCGGAAGAAAGTGGCCTTTTCTCTAAAAATGTGTTTTTTATATGCCAACCGGGTTGATCTAAGTTGTGCTAGGTGAAGAGTCGAAGGATTTAGTCTCCAAGTCCTTTCCGATTGTCTGAGTTGTCGTCTTTCGTTATTAAGATCCACGTTGAACCAGGATTTAGATTTGATAGATCTCAAATGTGAGTGGTGCTACTTGATCTAACACCTCTGTCATAGTGGGATTAAAGTGGGCTGTGAGGTCATCGGCCGTCATAGTGGAAGACTGGGTTGTAGATGGGCATGAATCCTGAATTCCAGTTCAGTTATGGGGACTCCTTTGATGTTCCTGGTCCAATGCTTAGGTTTGTCAGATCGTATTTGTTGGTTTCTGACAAGTGAGCCAATATTAAACAGTATGAGGTGGTGGTCAGACCAGTCAATGGGAGAGATCGATCTCAGAGAGACCAGCTCATTGTTGGTGATGATCGTATCCAGTGTTGCTCCTTTGATGTGTGTTGGTTCATTGCAGAGTTGTTTGAGGTTGGTTATTTCAATCAGGTTGGAGAGGTTCTGGGTTGTAGTGTCTTCTGGGTTGTTCCAGTGGATATTTAAGTCACCCAGGAACACGTCTTCCCTGTCTGTTAGGGAGAAACAAGTTATTAGGTCGGTTAGTTCTTCAGCGAAGAGGGTACGTTCACCAGGAGGATGGTAGATGGTGTGAAATTTGATGGGCGGGGTGCCTTTGACTGTAAGTTCAACACCTAGGTACTCAAGAGTCCGGTAGTCTGTGGATTTTAATCTGGTAAACTGTATTCCTTCTTTGTGAATGATAGCTAGGCCACATGCTTGCAATGTTCATTCGATATCATAGTATGCACCGGATATGCCCCTGGCATAGTGTGACCTTCCATGTACACCACTGCATGTTTGTGATTTGCTTGTGATATTGTGATATGCTTCTGACCACCCTGTAACAACATGGCAACTCTACAACAAGTAAGCAATACCTGACATGCTTGTGGCCATCCTGCGATAGGTGACATGCCTGTAACACTGTGGGAAGCATGACAGGCGTGTGACATGCCTGTAACACTGTGGGAGAACAAAGCGATACAAAAGGGGATGATGGACGGAACGTTTGAGCCAATCAAACACTCACCCCCAGTCAACTGATCAGGGTTTAATCCATCATCATTCTTTAGCTCACTCCACCACCCCAGTTCAGACATGGCCATATGCAAATCAGTCTGACCCTGTGCCTCATGGGAACAGTCCAGCCCGAACTGCCAAGCCATGTCTTCCCTGGACCGGAAACAAGCATCCTAGGACCGGTTTCTGGCATTCCAGCCGTCGTCAGCCAGGCTTGCTTGAATCCAGTGGCAAAGTGAGCAAGGGACCCACGTCTGGGCATACCCCCGCCAACTTAGGGCGAACAAAGCGATACAAAAGGGGATGATGGACGGAACGTTTGAGCCAATCAAACACTCACCCCCAGTCAACTGATCTGGGTTTAATCCATCATCATTCTTTAGCTCACTCCACCACCCCAGTTCAGACATGGCCACATGCAAATCAGTCTGACCCTGTGCCTCATGGGAACAGTCCAGCCCGAACTGCCAAGCCATGTCTTCCCTGGACCGGAAACAAGCATCCTAGGACCGGTTTCTGGCATTCCAGCCGTCATCAGCCAGGCTTGCTTGAAACCAGTGGCAAAGTGAGCAAGGGACCCACGTCTGGGCATACCCCCGCCAACTTAGGGCGAACAAAGCTATACAAAAGGGGATGATGGACGGAACGTTTGAGCCAATCAAACACTCACCCCCAGTCAACTGATCTGGGTTTAATCCATCATCATTCTTTAGCTCACTCCACCACCCCAGTTCAGACATGGCCATATGCAAATCAGTCTGACCCTGTGCCTCATGGGAACAGTCCAGCCCGAACTGCCAAGCCATGTCTTCCCTGGACCGGAAACAAGCATCCTAGGACCGGTTTCTGGCATTCCAGCCGTCATCAGCCAGGCTTGCTTGAATCCAGTGGCAAAGTGAGCAAGGGACCCACGTCTGGGCATACCCCGCCAACTTAGGGTGAACAAAGCGATACAAAAGGGGATGAGGGACGGAACGTTTGAGCCAATCAAACACTCACCCCCAGTCAATTGATCTGGGTTTAATCCATCATCATTCTTTAGCTCACTCCACCACCCCAGTTCAGACATGGCCATATGCAAATCAGTCTGACCCTGTGCCTCATGGGAACAGTCCAGCCCGAACTGCCAAGCCATGTCTTCCCTGGACCAGAAACAAGCATCCTAGGACCGGTTTCTGGCATTCCAGCCGTCATCAGCCAGGCTTGCTTGAAACCAGTGGCAAAGTGAGCAAGGGACCCACTTCTGGGCATACCCCCGCCAACTTAGGGCGAACAAAGCGATACAAAAGGGGATGATGGATGGAACGTTTGAGCCAATCAAACACTCACCCCCAGTCAACTGATCTGGGTTTAATCCATCATCATTCTTTAGCTCACTCCACCACCCCAGTTCAGACATGGCCATATGCAAATCAGTCTGACCCTGTGCCTCATGGGAACAGTCCAGCCCGAACTGCCAAGCCATGTCTTCCCTGGACCGGAAACAAGCATCCTAGGACCGGTTTCTGGCATTCCAGCCGTCATCAGCCAGGCTTGCTTGAATCCAGTGGCAAAGTGAGCAAGGGACCCACGTCTGGGCATACCCCCGCCAACTTAGGGCGAACAAAGCGATACAAAAGGGGATGATGGACGGAACGTTTGAGCCAATCAAACACTCACCCCCAGTCAATTGATCTGGGTTTAATCCATCATCATTCTTTAGCTCACTCCACCACCCCAGTTCAGACATGGCCATATGCAAATCAGTCTGACCCTGTGCCTCATGGGAACAGTCCAGCCCGAACTGCCAAGCCATGTCTTCCCTGGACCAGAAACAAGCATCCTAGGACCGGTTTCTGGCATTCCAGCCGTCATCAGCCAGGCTTGCTTGAAACCAGTGGCAAAGTGAGCAAGGGACCCACTTCTGGGCATACCCCCGCCAACTTAGGGCGAACAAAGCGATACAAAAGGGGATGATGGATGGAACGTTTGAGCCAATCAAACACTCACCCCCAGTCAACTGATCTGGGTTTAATCCATCATCATTCTTTAGCTCACTCCACCACCCCAGTTCAGACATGGCCATATGCAAATCAGTCTGACCCTGTGCCTCATGGGAACAGTCCAGCCCGAACTGCCAAGCCATGTCTTCCCTGGACCGGAAACAAGCATCCTAGGACCGGTTTCTGGCATTCCAGCCGTCATCAGCCAGGCTTGCTTGAATCCAGTGGCAAAGTGAGCAAGGGACCCACGTCTGGGCATACCCCCGCCAACTTAGGGCGAACAAAGCGATACAAAAGGGGATGATGGATGGAACGTTTGAGCCAATCAAACACTCACCCCCAGTCAACTGATCTGGGTTTAATCCATCATCATTCTTTAGCTCACTCCACCACCCCAGTTCAGACATGGCCATATGCAAATCAGTCTGACCCTGTGCCTCATGGGAACAGTCCAGCCCGAACTGCCAAGCCATGTCTTCCCTGGACCGGAAACAAGCATCCTAGGACCGGTTTCTGGCATTCCAGCCGTCATCAGCCAGGCTTGCTTGAATCCAGTGGCAAAGTGAGCAAGGGACCCACGTCTGGGCATACCCCCGCCAACTTAGGGCGAACAAAGCGATACAAAAGGGGATGATGGACGGAACGTTTGAGCCAATCAAACACTCACCCCCAGTCAATTGATCTGGGTTTAATCCATCATCATTCTTTAGCTCACTCCACCACCCCAGTTCAGACATGGCCATATGCAAATCAGTCTGACCCTGTGCCTCATGGGAACAGTCCAGCCCGAACTGCCAAGCCATGTCTTCCCTGGACCAGAAACAAGCATCCTAGGACCGGTTTCTGGCATTCCAGCCGTCATCAGCCAGGCTTGCTTGAAACCAGTGGCAAAGTGAGCAAGGGACCCACTTCTGGGCATACCCCCGCCAACTTAGGGCGAACAAAGCAATACAAAAGGGGATGATGGATGGAACGTTTGAGCCAATCAAACACTCACCCCCAGTCAACTGATCTGGGTTTAATCCATCATCATTCTTTAGCTCACTCCACCACCCCAGTTCAGACATGGCCATATGCAAATCAGTCTGACCCTGTGCCTCATGGGAACAGTCCAGCCCGAACTGCCAAGCCATGTCTTCCCTGGACCGGAAACAAGCATCCTAGGACCGGTTTCTGGCATTCCAGCCGTCATCAGCCAGGCTTGCTTGAATCCAGTGGCAAAGTGAGCAAGGGACCCACGTCTGGGCATACCCCCGCCAACTTAGGGCGAACAAAGCGATACAAAAGGGGATGATGGACGGAACGTTTGAGCCAATCAAACACTCACCCCCAGTCAACTGATCTGGGTTTAATCCATCATCATTCTTTAGCTCACTCCACCACCCCAGTTCAGACATGGCCATATGCAAATCAGTCTGACCCTGTGCCTCATGGGAACAGTCCAGCCCGAACTGCCAAGCCATGTCTTCCCTGGACCGGAAACAAGCATCCTAGGACCAGATTCGAGTCACTCGGGTCACCAATGACCACCCCTCTGCCTTCTACGAAATGAAGAGTCGGTCAGACAGTAGAGAATACAAACCAATAATAGTTTATTCAAAATTCGCTCAGAGCGGAGCCCTGTCTGCCCAGTCGCTGAGAGTACTGCAGAGAGAGTCGGACATCAGCAAGCATAACGATATATTATGTACATTTCAGAATCAATGAAAACCCGCCCACCATGGAATTTTCCAGAGGGACGCAGCTGGACAGTAAATTACGAAGGAGTAAGTTTCGGTTCTGAGGCCGGGCACACATTATCTGTTTCTCAAGGTTACTCTGCCTGTGCCCGCCACTAGACGTGGAAAAGGAATGCGCTAATAAGAGCAATGCATTCATTATTGTGGCAAAACCCAACTTCGAAGAAACATAACCTAGAGAAGGCCGTTTCTCGGAAATAGAGAAGAATGTCGATTCTCATAGAATAATTGCATAGAGAATCGTGATTTTATTAAAGACAAGGAGGCTAGCATGATGCATATTACTTTTGTTCACCACTTCTGCAGCACTTTAAAGAACTTTAGAATAGAACTTTAACATCAAACAATTAAATAGAACACAAATGTCCCTTAAGATCCTGACATCCGCCATCTTCTTCCTCTTTTGTTTCTTCTTATCCAAATAACTCCTTTAATTCTGCGTAAATAACTTCTTAAAACCACTTCTCCAATCCGCACAAATCCACAAAGGAAATTCAATTTTCTGTAAATAATAAAAAAAAGCAATGAAGTATACATCCTATTTAATAATACTTTCCTTCTTTCCTGTAAAATAATTAAAAGTTATTCACAAACATAATAGTAACATCATGTAAAAACACCCAACAACCTCTCCTCCAAACCCAAAAACATAGGGAGAGCGGGAGGGAGGGATAGTGCTAGCCTCCTTGTCTTTAATAAAATCACGATTCTCTATGCAATTAATCTATGAGAATCGACATTTTATGGCACGATAGGAGGCTAGCATTATGCATGTTCAAAGCCAACCAAGACTTTACTTGCAACATGCTCTATAGGTTTAAAATAACATTTCCTAAAAACCTCTGCATTTGACCAATCAGCGGCTTTCAATATGTCATTCAAACTTCCTCCACTCATAAAAACCTTACTAGTCATCGCACCCCTTACTGAATGGGCCGAAATCAACTCAAGTTCACACCAGCTTCTTTCATAACTGATTTAACCCACCTGGCAATAGTTGCTGAAGAAACCGCCTTAAAAGGTTTTACATACGAAATCAATAATTGATCCACACCATCTGCTCTAAACTCCGCAACTCTACTCTCATATTCCTTCAGACACCTTACAATACAAAGTTTTGGAAACTCATCCAACATTGGATAAAAAACTGAACTTGACATAGTCTTAGTTCTTTTCCAAGTCTCAAACATCACTCCCTGAGGCTGGAAAAACCTAGAACTAACATCCAAAGCCCTAACATCTGAAACACTCTTGATAGAAACCAAACAAAGTAAACTCGCCAATTTCCAAGTTAATTCTCTCAACTCCAGATACCTATTTGCTGGCCAACCTTCAAATAACTTAAAAATTAAATTCACATCCCAAACTGAACCTTACTTAGACTTAGGAGGCCTCTTCAACCTAATACCCTTCATAATCCTGCACACCACCGGACTCCTACCAATCACTGGGCCCTGAATCAAAGCATGACCAGCTGAAATTGCCGACCGGTAACAATTAATAGTCCTGTAGGATAACCCTTTCTCAAATAACTCTGCTAAAAAAATTGAGACCATCATCTCATCAGCCTCCACAGGATCCAAATCCCTCTCCATGCACCAGCGTAACCAAACTGACCAAGCACCTTTATATCTCTTTCTCATCCCTGGTGCCCAAGATTCTTTGAGTAACGCTGAAGCTGTTCCCGAAAGATCCGAGAATCCTTCAGATCTCCTGAAATCTTCCAAACTAGAAGGTTGAGCGAACCCTCCTGTACCAAAGGATGATCTACTCCTTCCCGACCTAACAGCATCCCACTGTATGCTCGAATCAAAAAAGGCTCCTCTATCGCCAACTCCAGAGCCGATGGAAACCAAGCCTGTGTTGCCCAAAAAGGAGTCACCAACACAATCTGAACTACTTGTCTCGTTACCTCCAACAACACCCTCTGAATCATTGCAAATGGGGGAAAAGCATACCCTCTTCTCCCCTTCCAACACTGAGTGAAGGCATCCACCGCTAAAGCCCCTGGATCCGGTCTACAACTGAAATAATCCTCCAACTGATAAGTCAGTCTGGAGGCAAACAGATCTACATCCAGTGGGCCCAGCTGACTTTGAATCTCCTGAAAATCCTCCTTGTCCAACATCCAATCGCTGAAATCTATCAAATTTCTCGAATACCAATCCGCAACTATATTCTCTTGCCCTGGAAGATACTGAGCCTGAAGCGAAATTCTGTGTTCCAAACAAAACTCCCAAATCTCCAGAGCAATTTCTGTCAATCTCCTTGACCTGCTCCCACCTAGTTTGTTTATTTACGTGACAGCGGTGTTTTGTCCATCTTCAAAAGAACAGAGTTGCCTTGGAACAAAGACCTGAAACTTTGCAAAGCAAACTGACCTGCCCTCAATTCCAAGTAATTTATATGTTCCGTTTGTTCCATTGTATTCCAAACACCACCTGTTCTTTGCTCCAAACAAGAAGCTTCCCAACCTAGATTGCTCGCATCTGTTTCCAAAACGTAATCCGATTTCAAACCAAAAATTGCTCCCCATTCCATGCTGTCAAGTTCTCTAACCACCAAATTAACTCTCTCCTCGCTTCCTCTGTCATTTGAACACAATCTCCGTACCATAAACCAACAGCTAAACCTGAAGTCTTCAAGCGTTGTAACGCTCTGTAATGTAAAGGCCCAGGAAACACGGCCTGTATCGAAGAAGATAAGAGACCTATGACCCTTGCTATCTCTGACAGTGTCCACTACAAACCCTAAAAACTCTAAAGCCTGTGTTGGTTCCAAAACAGATTTCTCTAGATTTATTATAAAGCCCAAGGACTGCAAAAGCTCCAGGACAATCCCTATTTGAGACCTCGACTCTGTTACATCCTGATTCATAATCAACAGATCGTCCAAATAGACAATCATCCGAATTCCCCTTTCTCTCAGGAAACCAACAACAGCTCTAATCACCTGCGTAAAACACCATGAGGCTGATGAAAGACCGAATGGTAAACAAACAAACTGGTAAACTTGACCTTTCCACCTGAACTGGAGGAAACTCTGACTCTTGCAGTTCATTGGAATCGTGAAATAAGCATCCTTGAGATCTAATTTCACCAACCAATCTAGATCTTGCAACACATCCCTCAAAAGATGAATCCCCTCCATCTTGAAATGTCTGTAAACTACAAAATAGTTTAAGTTTCTCAAATTGATTACTGGTCTCCAACCCTTTTCTTTCTTTTCTACTAGAAATAAGGTACTCACGAACCCGACTTGGTCCTCCCCTATTTGTACAATTGCTCCTTTCTTCAACATACTCTCTATTTCTTCCATTACTATCTTCTCCTGTTGTTCGTTGAATCTCAATTCCCTTGGTTCCTGATTTTGTATTGGATCTGACGTGAATTCTATCTCGTGCCCTGTCACAGCCTCTAACACCCAAGGATCCCTTGAAATTTCCTTCCATCTTTCTAAAAGATTCTTTAACCTTCCTCCCACCTTTCCTTGGGTAAAACCAGTACAAATCCTCGTATTCGACCTTACCTGTTCCTTGAGTCGAGGATTGACCTCTTCCTCTTGTTCCTCTAGAACGGACTCCTCTCCCTCTCTGAGGGAAAAACTGTATTGGCTTTGCGACCCTCTTGCAAATCCTCTTGTATAATAATTTTGGGACCTATAAAACCTCCGGCCGGGAGGTTGCCCTCTCCTCCCAGCCCTGCTCCACTTCCATTGAAACCTTCTTCATATTCATCTGGACGTTATCCAGGGAAGTGAATGTGTTTACATACTTGCCAAATGCCTTTACCGAACACTCACCAAAAAGCAAGCCATTCGGATTATTTTGAATAAAACAGCTTTCTTCCTCTCTGCAATTAGGCCCGCATTTGCATTCCCTAGGAAGCAAATCGCCCTCTGGCACCATCCTCTCAATAAGTTTATATCCAAATCTGTACCTTTTTGATACGCCTCTTCTACTAAATCAAACATCCTAGCAAGAGGACCCATGTGTCGAAAAGCTTATCCTCACATTGTTTCAGAGCCTTTTCAAGACCCTTTCTTGGATCCCTACCTAATTTGAACATATAAGTTATTATATCAGGATCCAAATTAGGAGTCAAAGAATCCTTCTCTCCTAAAACTAGTCCCTCGGTCTAGGTACACTCTCTCCCCGCAGCTCCGCTGTGATGTCTTTTGCCTCCAGACCCCGACCTCCTCCTTGGTAGGTTCGAGGCTGCTGCCCGCTCCTGCGCCTGCTGCCTGTAGGAGAGTAGGATCTGCTTCTTATAGTTACCCCTACTTTTTTGCTGATGTTTCACTGTTTTTGGCCTAGTCTGACTGGGATCCTGCTATTAAGGACCCCAGTCTAGCTGCTTTCTCCTGTAAATTGATTGCATGTACTTTAGGTACACTCCAGATTGGATTCTGGGGTACCCTTATAAGTCCCTAGTATATGGTATACTATGTACCCAGGGCATAGGTACCCCAGAGGCCTCGCATGTATTATGCCACCCCTGAGAGACCATTTAAAATGACACAACAGGTCTGCTAGAGCAGCCTGTGTAAGGTGGTGCATGCACCCCTTACTGAGATATAGGTTACCTATATCACTAAATACATACACACATATAAACCTATAAGTCACTCCTATGGCAGGCCTTATCAATCCTGAAGGCAGGGTGCTGGGTTTTGTGTGAGAGGGTGCCCATGCATGAGCAGAGCCCCTCTGCAGCCTTCGGAACCTATATTCCGGGGTTGTTTGTGATGCAGCCAACCATATATACTTAAGTACATTATAACATCGCGGTAAATGCTAACTTTAAAACGGCTGCATGGAAAAATGTTGTGTTTGGTGTCAAACACCTTGGAATCATACCTCCACACCAGTAACTGGTGTGGAAGTATGATCCCACCCTTCTAGAGGGAAAGACATGACAGCACCGGTATACCCGGTACCAGCTAACAGAGCCCTGGCATCACAAAATGGATGCTGCAGCCACAGACACGAGTCTGCCCTCCTGCTGCTGGACGAAACTCCGGCATGAGAAGGTTGGACAATAGGTTTCCTGTCACAGGGAGGTGTGACCACCTCCCAGACAGGCTTTAGTGTATTGGGGCTGGGTGGGTGCACTTTGAGAGTGCTTTCATGTCTGCACTGGGGGCACATTTGGTGTCCCTGGGCATAGTCCAGCTCAAACCGGTTGCAGGAGCCATTTGCTCCTGCTCTGGCGCGAAACTGGACAAAGGACATGGGTGTAGCCACCCCTCTGTCCTGACCCTCCCATAGGTGGGTCCCCAGAGTTTGTCCCACCCCTTCCTTGGGTATAAAGTAGGAACCCCTGACTACAGGACATTAGATTTTACCTGTACTAAACTCTGCTACAGAAACCAAGTACTTCAACGATCTGCACGACGCTGGACGACTGAAGAAATCTCCCTTGGAGTAAAGGAGTTACTCCCCTGCAAGGCAGGCACCTAAACGCATCTGACCGGTTTGCATCTCCCGAGCTCCTGAGGACTCCGAAGATTTCTGCAACACAGGAGGTGGGTTCCTGAGGTCTCTGAGGTTGATCTGCGCTCTCAGCAATACTGAGGCCTTTATCCCTCGTGGGGACCGTGCACCGCATTCCCCTGTGCACCGCGTACATTTGCAGCAGCATATGCTTTTCGGCGACCCCTGAAGCTGTGCTTTGGGCTACTTGTAGTTATGACCCCGAGCAGTAATTCCACAGAAGATTTCCGGCCTACATGTGTACATCTAGGAAACTGAAGACAGGGAAAAACCCAAACACTCAGCGCCTCATAGAGTCTTTGCTCTTAGATGACCTCAGAAAGACCCCAGGGTCTGATGAGGCAGGCAAGTTGAGTGGGACAGTAGAAGAGGAAAGGCCAGGAAGTGAAAACTTCTATGACCTGGACTCTGATGCTGGCCAGGAGGATCAAAATGATTCTAACCTGGACAATCCAATTCTTCCTGAAGGTGAGGGTGAAGGACTCAGAGGCCCTCTCTTTACCCCACCTGGAAGGGTTAACAGTTTACCAAGAAGATCAAGATCTCCTTCTCAGGAATCTAATCATTCTGGTACGTCTATAGGGTCCTCTGCTTCTCATAAAAGGGATTCCTCTTATGAGAGGAAGTGCCAACTGCTTGAGTTTGAGAAAGCTAAGCTCAGAATCAAGAGAGAGCAATTGGCCTTAGATAGGGAATCCCTGGAGCTTCAGAGAGCTTCTAAAAAGTTGGGGCTAGAGCCCCATGGTGGCAGCAACAGTGTCCCTAGAGGTGGAGAACATACTCATGACCATAGGAACCTGAACAAGATTGTCCCTCCCTACCAGAGTGGGGATGACATCCACAAATGGATAACTGCACTGGAGAGGGCCTGTAAAGTACAGAAGGTCCCTCAGGAACAGTGGGCAGCAATTTTGTGGCTCTCCTTTGCAGACAAAGGTAGAGACAAGCTCCTCACTGTTAGAGAAGAGGATGCTGATAGTTACAAAGTCTTGAAGAGAGCTCTGATTGATGGGTTTGGCTTAACCACTGAGCCATACAGGATTAAGTTGCGAGATACCCAAAAGACACAGACTCAAGACTGGGTTGACTTTGTAGATTGTGCTACTAAGGCTCTGGAAGGCTGGTTACTTGGCAGTAAAGTGTGTGATTTTAAAGGATTGTACAATTTAATTATGAGGGAGCAGATCCTTAATAATTGTCAAAATCAGCTGTTGCATCAGTACCTGGTGGACTCTGATCTGACCTCTCCCCAAGAATTGGGCCAGAAGGCAGACAAATGGGTCAGAACCAGGGTGAGGCAGAAGGTTCAGAACCAAGGTAGTGACTCCAAGAAGCAAGATTCTAAAGACTCTGCTAAGGGTGGGGAGAAGGGTAAAGACCAGAAGTCTTCTCAAGGGCCCCAAAAATCTGCATCTGGTGGGTTTAACCAACCAAGAGGTTGGTTATACCTCTGAAGTTTAGGGGCTTCCTATTGACACTAGCACATGACATCCCATTAGCAGGTCACCTAGGCCAAAACAAGACTTGGGACAGAATTGTCCCTCACTTTCATTGGCCTCACATGTCTGAAGACACCAAGGAGTTTTGTCGCTCCTGTGTCACCTGTCAAGCCAGTGGTAAGGCAGGTGGTACTACAAAGGCCCCCTGATACCACTACCTGTGGTGGGGGTTCCCTTTGAGAGGGTTGGGATTGACATTGTTGGTCCCATGGATCCTCAAACTGCATCCGGGCACAGATTTATACTGGTGGTGGTGGACCATGCCACTAGGTATCCAGAGGCAATTCCCCTTAGAACTACCACAGCTCCTGTGGTAGCAAGGGCCCTCCTGGGAATCTTTTCCAGGGTGGGTTTTCCTAAGGAGGTAGTATCAGACAGAGTTGCAAACTTCATGTCTAGTTACTTGACTGCTATGTGGAAGGAGTGTGGGGTAAATTACAAATTTACCACCCCTTATCACCCACAATGCAATGGGTTAGTTGAGAGGTTCAACAAAACCCTAAAGGGCATGATTAAAGGCCTCCCAGAAAAGCTTAGGCGCAGATGGGACATACTTTTGCCCTGCCTTCTCTTTGCCTACAGAGAGGTTCCTCAGAAGGGGGTTGGTTACAGCCCATTTGAGCTTCTGTTTGGACATCCAGTTAGGGGTCAATTGTGTCTAGTGAAGGAGGGTTGGGAGTTACCTCTCAAACCCCCTAAACAGGATATTGTGGACTATGTACTTGGTCTCCGCTCCAGGATGGCGGAGTACATGAAGAAGGCAACTAAAATCCTTGAGGCTAGCCAGGAATTGCAAAAGGCCTGGCATGACCAAAAGGCTGTGTTGACTGTTTATCAGCCAGGACAGAAAGTATGGGTGTTGGAGCCTGTGGCCCCAGCAGCCCTCCAAGACAAATGGAGTGGCCCTCATACAATTGTTGAGCAAAAGGGAGAGGTTACCTACTAATCCTGGGCGTAGTTCGCGAAGTAGCGCTACGCGAAGCTACGCAAAGTGCAGTTCGCACTACGCGTAGCACTGCGCGAACTGCGTAGTGCACTGTTCGCGATGATTGCACAGTGCCGGATGCTTGTCCGCACTGTGCAATCATTGAAAACGGCATCTTGCACAGTGCGAGCTGTCTTTTACTGCCGCTCGAGTAGATTTTTACTCGAGCGGCAGCTTTCTCAACGCGGACTGGTAGTTTCTCATCGCGAGCGGTCGCGATCATACGCGACCACTCGCAATGAGAAACCTGACCTCCCCGCGTTGAGAATCTCGCCGGGAGGTTTATTTTCCACGCTCGCGATCGGCAACTTGATGTTGCTGATCGCGAACGAGGAAAATGTCTCGCCGGGATGTCATTTTGCTTGCTCGCGGTCGCCAACTTGACGTTGAGGACCGCGAGCAAGCAAAAAATGACCACTGCGCTACGCTACGCGTGTTTGCACTGTGCTACGTGCAATTCGCGTTGTGCGAAGTAGCGCAAACTTCGCAAACTACGCGAGCGTAGCGTAGTGCTTTGCCCAGGGTTGTTACCTACGTGGTGGACCTTGGAACTCCCAGGAGCCCCCATAGGGTGCTCCATGTCAACAGGCTCAAACCATATGTTGACAGGGCAGACATGGGCTTGCTCATGGCTACTGATGAGGGACAGGAGGAAGAGAGTGATCCACTCCCTGACCTGCTCTCACAGAACCCTGATGATGGTTCAGTTGATGGTGTAGCCTTGGCAGGCAGCCTCACTGTCCAGCTGCAAACTGATTGCAGAAAAGTTCTTAATCAGTTTAGACATATGTTTTCACTGACTCCAAGTCAGACTACCTGGTGCCCTCATGAAGTGGACACTGGGGACAGTCTGCCTGTTAAAAATAAGATTTACAGGCAACCTGACCATGTCAGGGACTGCATCAGGACTGAGGTCCAGAAGATGTTGGATTTGGGTGTGAATGAACCCTCAGATAGCCCTTGGGCTAGTACAGTAGTCTTGGTACCCAAACCTCACACCAAAGATGGTAAGAGAGAGATGAGGTTTTGTGTTGACTACAGAGGTCTCAACGCAGTCACTAGGACTGATGCCCATCCAATCCCTAGGGCAGATGAGCTTATAGATACTTTGGCCTAAGCCAAGTTTCTGAGCACATTTGACCTAACAGCTGGCTACTGGCAAATCAGACTAGCTGAGGGTGCAAAAGCCAAAACAGCATTCTCAACCCCTAGTGGGCACTACCAATTTGTGGTGATGCCCTTTGGTTTGAAGAATGCACCTGCCACTTTTCAAAGGTTGGTGAATAAAGTCCTTACAGGCCTGGAAGCCTATAGTGCAGCTTATCTTGATGATATTGCTGTCTTTAGCTCCACCTGGGAGGATCACCTGGTCCACCTGAGAAATGTTTTGGAGGCCCTGCAGAAAGCAGGCCTCACTATCATGGCCACCAAGTGCCAGATAGGGCAGAGTCAAGTTGTATACCTGGGCCACCTTGTGGGTGGAGGCCAGGTTCAACCATTGCAGAGCAAAATCCAGACCATCATGGACTGGGTTCCTCCAACCACCCAGACTCAGGTCAGAGCTTTCTTGGGCCTGACTGGGTACTATAGGAGGTTTGTCAAAGGATATGGATCCATAGTGACCCCTTTGAAGGACTTAACTTCCAAGAGAATGCCAATGAAAGTTCAGTGGACAGTTAGCTGTCAAAAGGTTTGATGACCTGAAGCAGGCCATGTGCACTGCTCCCATTCTGCAAAGTCCTGACTATTCCAAACAATTCATTGTCCAAACAGATGCATCTGAGTTAGGGGTAGGGGCTGTGTTATCACAATTGAATGATGAGGGTCAGGATCAGCCAGTAGCTTTTATTAGCAGAAGGCTGACCCCCAGAGAGAAACGTTGGTCAGCCATAGAGAGGGAGGCCTTTGCTGTGGTTTGGGCTCTGAAGAAGTTGAGGCCATACTTGTTTGGCACTCACTTCATTGTTCAGACAGACCATAAGCCCCTCTTATGGCTAAAACAGATGAAGGGTGAAAACCCCAAACTTTTGAGTTGGTGGTCCATTTCCCTACAGGGGATGGACTATACAGTGGAACATAGACCTGGGAGTAACCATGCAAATGCAGATGGACTCTCCAGGTATTTCCACTTAGAACATGAAGACTCAACTAGTCAAGGTTAGTTTAATGTCCTGACGTTTGGGGGGGGGGGGGTTGTGTAGGAGAGTAGGATCTGCTTCTTATAGTTACCCCCACTTTTTTGCTGATGTTTCACTGTTTTCGACTTAGTCTGACTGGGATCCTGCTATTCAGGACCCCAGTCTATCTGCTTTCTCCTCTAAATTGATTGCAAGTACTTTAGGTACACTCCAGATTGGATTCTGGGGTACCCTTATAAGTCCCTAGTATATGGTATACTATGTACCCAGGGCCTAGGTACCCCAGAGGCCTCCCAGGGGCTGCAGCATGTATTATGCCACCCCTGTGAGACCATTTAAAATGACACAACAGGTCTGCTAGAGCAGCCTGTGTAAGGTGGTGCATGCACCCCTTACTTAGATATAGGTTCACTATATCTATCCTAATTACTGCACATATAAACCTATCAGTCACCCCTATGGGAGGCCTTATCAATCCTGAAGGCAGGGTGCTGGGTTTTATGTGAGAGGGTGCCCATGCATGAGCAGTGCCCCTCTGCAGCCTTTGGAACCTATATTCCGGGGTTGTTTGTGATGCAGCCAACCAAATACTTAAGTGCATTATAACCTCGCGGTAAATGCTAACTTTAAAACGGCTGCATGGAAAAATGTTGTGTTTGGTGTCAAACACCTTTGAATCATACCTCCACACCAGTAACTGGTGTGGGAGGTATGATTCCACCCTCCTAGAGGGAGAAATATGACAGCACCGGTACACCCGGTACCAGCTTTGCAAGCCCTGGCATCACAAAATGGATGCTGCCAGCCACAGACACGAGTCTGCCCTCCTGCTGCTGGACGAAACTCCGGCAGGGGAAGGTTGGACAATAGGTTTCCTGTCACAGGGAGGTGTGACCACCTCCTAGACAGGCTTTAGTGTATTGGGGCTGGGTGGGTGCACTCTGAGAGTGCTTTCATGTCTGCACAGGGGCACATTTGGTGTCCCTGTGCATAGTCCAGCTCAAACCGGTTGCAGGAGCCATTTGGTCCTGCTCTGGCGTGAAACTGGACAAAGGACATGGGTGTAGCCACCCCTCTGTCCTGACCCTCCCATAGGTGGGTCCCCAGTGTTTGTCCCACCCCTTCCTTGGGTATAAAGTAGGAACCCCTGACTACAGGACTTTAGATTTTACCTGGACTAAACTCTGCTACAGAAACCAAGTACTTCGACGATCTGCACGATGCTGGATGACTGAAGAATTCTCCCTTGGAGTAAAGGAGTTACTCCCCTGCAAGGCAGGCACCTAAATGCACCTGACCGGTTTGCATCTCCTGAGCTCCTGAGGACTCCGAAGATTTCTGCAACACAGGAGGTGGGTTCCCGAGGTCTCTGAGGTTGATCTGTGCTCTCAGCAATTCTGAGGCCTGTATCCCTCGTGGGGACCGTGCAACCCGTACCCCTGTGCACCACGTACATTTGCAGCAACATATGCTTTTCGGCGACCCCTGAAGGTGTGCTTTGGGCTACTTGTAGTCCTGACCCCGAGCAGTAATTCCACAGAAGATTTCTGGCCTCCACTCCACGAGTGTTCCGTGGGCTGGTATGTAGTGATTCAGCTCGAGGTCCCTTCGCGAACCCTGGTCCATTGGCCTGTGGGTCCCTGAGAAGGTAACTTTGACTTTCCGTGGGGTTTCCTGATTGCTTCAGACGTGCCCTGACTCTCCATAGCTTGGAGAGTCCCCAGGACCCTGCTGGTCCTCACAGAAGCCTCTTTCCTCTGCCCGCATGGGTTGCAGTTGCCAAGGCTTGTTGGTGTTCAATCCGGACACTGACCCCCCAGCACTCGACATACTTCATGGGACAGCTTACCTCCAGACCTTGGTCATCGTCGACAACTCCTGGTGCCCGTGGCTGCAGAGTCAAGCTTCACCTCTTCTCACCTGAAGCACCCAACATCAGTGGGCATTCGTCTTTCGTGCCCCTGGTCACTGTGAAGTGACCCAGACTCTGTCCCCTCTGCTTTCAGGTTCTTCTCATCTCCGATCCAGGCTTGGATCACACCGGACACTTTTCATCTTCCCGGCAGGAGTACCTTTTCGCATCAATCCATTGAAAACGACAACGGTTTCCGACATCACTTGACCCCTATGCACCCGGCTCCTCTGGGATAGGTAACATGGGTACCTCGGTACTCTCAAGGGTGCTGGCCTTAGAACCTTCTATGTTTAGCTGGGTTTGCTTAAAGTCCTCTCCGAAGTGTCCTTAATCTTTAAATTTCCAACCGTGACTTTCCCATAGAGTTGTACGGAGCTCGTGCCTGTATTCACACACTGCACCCATCCTCCGTGGGTCCCCTGTGTCACTACCTTGGGTGGTTCTTTGGGGTCCCAGCGATTCTACGTGCTCTAGGCACTGTGTCTAGTCAAGTCGTGGTTGTTATACCACTTTCATAGTATATGGTTTGGTCTCCCCCTGGAGCCCACTGTGTATTGTGCTATTTACTGTCGTTCTAGTGATTTAATATTGTGTGCTTTGTTCTCTAATCTCATAAAGAGGTTAATAGAGAGTGTTTAGTAATAAATACATATACTTTATATATTCCTTGTGTGGTTCTCCTTTCATTTGGTCATTCAGGAGGTTATGATCTGGTAAAACAAGCTGCTTTACATTCCTTCGAGACTTAGCCTGAAGGCTGCTCTCCATAGCTACCACTAGGATAGCTTTCAATAAAGGTTGTCTTTAACCTAATCATCAATAAGGGTCGTTTGGACTGGTGCAAGGTGCCCACTTTAATTAGTGGACAGCATATACCAGGCCAACT
This sequence comes from Calotriton arnoldi, assembly GCA_963921515.1. Taxonomy (NCBI): domain Eukaryota; kingdom Metazoa; phylum Chordata; class Amphibia; order Caudata; family Salamandridae; genus Calotriton; species Calotriton arnoldi. The sequence goes on along the minus strand of CAWUFW010004494.1, from coordinate 148,961 downwards.
TCTCACACTGTCCGCTCCAACTGGAACCAGACTGCCTGCAACCACCGTAACCTTTCTCAGCCGTTTTTTTTCTTAATTTTGTCCCTGTTGTGCCACTGTTATTGTGCCCATCTGTGTCTTGCTCTAATTCCACCACTGTTTTTATTTTCTCGTGCCTGCCTGTTCCTTTCACCTTTTGCCGCTGCTGCCCCTGCTGCCCCTCCACCCCGGAATTCCCCCCGGAAATCCCCTGCTCCCGCCTCCCAGCCTCTCCTCCCTCCCACCTCCCCTACTTAATGGCGGCCAAAGGCAAGCCCGTCTGCGCCCGTCCGCGACCCGACCACGGCCAGCGCCAGGAACCCTGGACCTCCCAATACCCATCGCTACGACACCACCACCCTCCTCGCACTCAACCCTGGAAGACTTAGAGAATGCCAACAGGTCTCGCCGAACACGTCCCATGGCCAGTTCTCCTGCCTCCACTGCCGCTAGACCCTCACCGCCACCCCTGCCTCTAACACCGCCAGCACCGGCGACACCCTAAAATGCATTCTCCTCAATGTACGCTCCGTACACAAACACGCCATGGAAATCTGGAACCTACTCGACTCTCTTTCGCACGACATCGCCTTCTTCACAGAGACCTGGACCAACGCATCCTACGCCCCGACATCAGCACCGCCATCCCAGACGGATACAAGAACCAGAGGAAAGACCGCCCCAACCACCCAGGAGGGGGCCTCGCCATCACCCACAAGAGCACCCTCCGCCTCACCACCTCCAGTGAAACCTTTCCCTCCGCCGAACACCTGCACTTCCAGATCCAGACCACCCCCAAAGCCACACTCCGAGGAACCCTCGTCTACAGACCCCCCGCCCCCGAACACCCTTCGCCACCACCATCACCGACTTCATCGCACCCCACGCCATCGCCTCAACAAACTACATACTCATTGGAGACCTGAACTTCCACCTCGACAACCCCAGCGACCCCAACTCCACTGTCCTTCGTGACAACCTCACCAGCATCGGACTTAAACAACTCGTCAACACACCGACCCACAGAGCAGGGCACACCCACGACCCCATCTTCACGGCAGGAAACAGCGTCCATTTCAGCCACACAACGCAGCCGCCATGGACCGACCACCACTGCGTACAACCTATCCTGTCCAATGTCAAAGCAATGCACCAATCTCACATCACCCTAAACTAACTCCGTTGGTACTACAGCAAAGTACACCCTAACTTGCACTGTCCATCCCTGGCTAATCTGACTTCTCCTTTGGTGCACTATTGTTCATCCGAGGACGCAAATTGTACCTGGTGACTTCAGGCACATAAGGATCAGTGAAAAGGGACTCCTGAATAGCTCTTATTTCTGGCGGGACAGCTTCATTCAAGATGTCATCATTCTCCTTATCACTTTGCGTCCATGTGAGGACAGCGTCGCTGAATGGAACAAAACGAGGAATCTGCTCGCACTCCTGGTCAGGTATCCCCTCCTTCAACCACTGATCATAAGGCAACTGTAGGGGCACCTTTTTACAATGCACACCATGCACCCAATTCTTCTGGCCAGCGACCTTGACAGCTGTTCGGATAGCCAAAAGGACCTGTTTGGGCCACTTCTAACGCAGCTCCAAACTCTTCTTCCGCTGAAAATTTCGGATTAACACATAATCCCCAGGCTGGATGTCATGTCCGGGCCCCTCTGGCATAGTGGGTAGGGACTCACGGACCTGTTGGTGAATAGAACGCAAATTTTAAGTTTACTGGTACAGGTAATCACTCAATAAGGGGTACTCAATATCGGCAAACCGACGAGGATGTGGGACGCCCCAGACATTTGCCGGGCGTCCAAACACGACCTCGTACGGTGACAATCCTGTTCTAGAATGTGCTGTAGTTCTTGTCGACAAAAGAGCTAATGGTAATGCATCTGGCAACTGTAACCCTGTGGTCTCCTGAATCTTTGCCAATTTCAGTTTGAGAGTACCTTTGTACTTCTCAACCAAACCTCCTGACTGCGGATGGTTTGCAGCATGAAACTTCTGTCTTGTGTGCAGAGCATCACAAATTAACTGAATAACCTTGGCATTGAAATGACTTCCATTATCACTCCAGATCAAACGGGGCAAGATAAAACGAGGAAAGAACTCCTTCAGGAGTACCTTTGCAGTCGTAATGGCTGTATTATCTTTAGTGGGATAAGCTTCAACCCATTTGCTAAATGCACAGATAACCACCAGGACATACTTCAAATTGTTGCATCGTTCCAACTCAATATAGTCCATCTGTAGGACTTCAAAAGGAAAGGTGGGCGGTGCGAAATTACCAGTGGGTCTAGGAGTACCCTTCCCAGAATTGTGAATCATGCGCACCATGCAGTACTTCACTAAATGTGCAGCTGTCTTAGAAATGTTGTCATTTTGCCATACAGGATCTAACAACTTGCAAATACCCTTAGCACTAATATGGGCTGGGCCGTGGGCCATCGTAACTACAGGAAGAACATATGCATCTGGTAACATTCATCTCTGCTTCCCTGACTTATCAATCCAACATCCCTCATCGTTCAATTGTGCTGTACTTTCTTGCCACACTGCTAACTCTTCTGTTGTGCCCTCACTTTGAATCTCCTTCACATTCTCAAGTGTGTCTTCGTACATAGTAACTTCAGGCACCCACCTAGCAGGGCCTGCTACAAACATTCTTTTCATTTTAGTCCGGGCTGTTTCCTTAGCTGTCTGATCTGCAAAAGCATTTCCCCTTCCTACATCGTCAGTAACTACACTTTACTATAGGCAATTTCTTAGGGCGTGTCAGAGCAGACAAAAGCCTCAATATGAGGTGCCCTTGTTGGATTTTGGTGCCATGAGAAGTAAGAAACCCTCTCTCAGCCCAGAGTCGCCCAAAATTATGAGCGACTCCAAAGGCGTACTGACTGTCAGTATAAATATTGACAACCAGTCCTTCACTTAATACACAAGCTCGAATCAAAGCGACAAGCTCAGCGGCCAGGGCCGATTGATAGGGAACTTGTGATGTCTCGACTTCTGTACGCAATGTACTGACAGCATACGCAGCAGTTGTAGTGCCATCTGGTAATTTAAAGCAAGAGCCATCGACATATAGCTCCCCTTGGGGATCAGATAAGGGAACATCAGTCAAGTCTACCCGTCCTTTCGTCTCCTCTTCCGTCCGGAAGATACAGTCATGTTTATCAATTTCATCATGCTCAGAAGGGAGGGGCAGTAACGTGGCTGGGATCAGAGTGACACATCTTTTAATCGTAATGTGTTTTGCAAACAATGTTAATTCATAACCTGTTAGACGTGCAATGGTGAGGTGCTGTGTCTTTGTCTTATTCAAAAGTGTATCCACAGCATGGGGTACCATGACTGTGAGGTCAGTATCAAGTACGAGTCCAGCCGATTGTCTTATGGAGACAGCCACAGCCGCGACCGCTCTTAGACAGCTCGGGAGGGCTCTTGCGACAGGGTCTAGGACAGCAGAGAAGTAAGCACACGGCCGTTGCTTATCTCCAAATTTTTGTGTTAAAACAGAAAGCTCGCAACCAGCCATCTCATGAACGTACAACACAAATGGTTTAGAATAGTCTGGAGTGCAGAGTACTGGAGCCGAACAAAGCGCAGTTTTCAATTGCTCAAAAGACTGCTGACAGTCAGGCGACAAAGGCAAAGGCTCATGCACATCTTTTAGTGTTAGGGCAAGCAGGAGTTTTATTAGTAACGAGTAGCCAGGTATCCACTGCCGACAGTAGGAAGTGATACCTATAAAAGCACACACCTTTCCGAGTTTGTGGAACGGGCATTTTAACAATGGTACTGATGCGCTCCGGGGTCAATCTCCTAGGCTCCTTCGACGGTAGGTGACCTAAATAGGTGACCTCCTGTCGACAATACTGAAATTTAGAAAGGGGCACATTATGTCCATGTTGAGCCAAATGCAACAACAATTTAACTATACTGTCTTTGAAACCTTGTTCCATGTCAGAAGCGATGAGCAACTCATCAACATACTGCACCAATACATTACCTGAGGGAAGCGTCAGAGAATCCAACTGACTTTTTAACCCCTTGACCGCGATCGGAATTCCGCTCGTATGCGGGACATTCCGATCGCGGGTGGAGTCGTGACGAGCTCAGCTCGTCATGCGCACAGCACAACCCCGCAGCATGACGAGCTGAGCTCGTCATGAGCACGGAAGGGGTTAAAGCTTTACTATAGATACTTGGACTTTCAGTATAGCCCTCAGGAGCTCGACTGAACATAAAGCTCCTACCAGCTAGGGTAAAAGCAAACAAATACCTGCTATCTGGATGAATTGGAATACTAAAGAAAGCGTTTTTGAGATCAATGACAGAGAAAAATTTTACAGTAGAGGGGATCATGGTCAGAAAAGTGGTAATGTCAGGAACCACTGAAAACTGCGGAACCACTATTTTATTAACCTTGTGCAAATCAATCATGAAACGATAAACATCTTCATGGTCATCAGGAGAACCTGAGGGCATCCTTTTAAGAATTGGAAGAATAGGGCTTTTACAAATATTAGCAGTTGTCTCCTCAACCACTCCCTTCTTAATCAAATCCTGTATAATTTGCAATAAGGCTCACTCACCTGCCTGTGGTATTTTATACAGAGGGATAAAATACAAAATTGCACCATCCTTAACCTGTATCGAAACTGGCGATATCTGCAACAATCCCACATCTGTGTCGCCCGTTGCCCACAGAGTGGGTGGCACATCTTTAAACTCAACAGGAAGAGGTGCATCTTTGGACAAACACTGCTTAGCGCGTGCTACATCTGGACCCATTGTCATATAGACACACGCCGGAGAACAATAGATAGTGGCATGCAATTTCTTCAACAAATCCAAATCCATCAAATTTTCACCACAATTAGATGTTAACAAGAATGGGGAATCCACAGTGAAAGGACCAATAGTCAATGCAAGAGGTTTTGAAATGGGGCTTACAACCGGTACACCAGAGAAAACAACCAACACATTATTATGGCCAGACAGAGCCACCCCAAGGACCATATTTCGAGAAACAGAACTTTTCATCGCACCGGTGTCCACCAAAAATTCCTTAGTCGAACCTTGTAGTTCTGCTGTTACATAAGAACCACACTGGTCTACAGGTATCTGAACTGGTCCCCTACTCTGTCCTTGGCTGTCCTAGCTATAGGACATTCCTGTCACTTCATCCATGTCATAATCATCATGAAAGTACTGTCCTTCACGAGGGTCATCAAAATAATTATTATCAGAATGACCCTGTGAGGCTGCAACACTCTGTGCCCTATCGGTCCCACTAGCTCCACGACCCCTACCCCGAGAACCTCGTCCTCTAGGAACTGCCACTTTCTGCAAAAGCACAGGACACTCGCTACGCCAGTGTCCCTCCTCTTTACAATACGCGCACTGATTCGAACCCAAAGGCGTAGTTGGTGGCTGCCTACGAGTGCGTGGAAGCTGTCGAGCAAGACCACCACATCCTCTCCCATTTCCTCTAAAAGCCTGCTGTAACAACATTTTCGTTTTTAAATTCTTATGCCTCTTCTCTGTCTTCTCCTTTTCTTCATTATCCCTATGCTCATAATATTGTGCCATATTCAAAATAACAGAGGGAGAGGAGGTGGACCAGGTACTATCAGAAGCTTGCAATCGAGTCGCAATTACAAGAAGCAAATTAGAAACAAATCTATTGACAAACAGCCGAACACCCCCCTCAACGGATAAATCTTGTCCGCTATAATCAAAAAATGTACCTTCAAATCGAGTGAAGAAATCAGACACACTCTCATCTTTCTTCTGTCGGCAGGCTGACAATTTATCCTAATCCACCTTTCTTGGCGGAATAAGAGAATGCATGTACGTAATTATGCGACCTGGCAAAGCAAGTATCTCTGCCAGAGGCTTATCACCTGGCTTTCTTTCCTGATCCCATGCCTTAATTTGATCCCAAGTACCTCCCAGTCCCAACTCCGGGAACATGATCTTGAGTATGGACCTGTCTCCAAATATCAACCGGAACTAGAAGGCCAAAAAATATCTGCAAGAGTCATTACCGTCGAAGAAGCACCTTCAGTCAACTCTTTGTAATAAGCAGTAGAATTCTCTCTGGGGTCAGGCAAATTAGTTTAAAGGGACAAAACCTCGCTCCTTTTCCACGGAGTATAAACCCACTGTTCTTGAAACTGAGCTGCAACTGCTGCTCGAGTCACAATACCTCACCCATCCGTTAACTCTGATATCTCCGGATGATATATAGGATGAACCTCTCTCATCGGCAACTGGGACACTAACCTAGGACTTTTCTCATGCAATCTTCCCTTGTATGTAACTATTGTTGTAACATTAGCAAAAACTTGCTCTGGCCCCAATTCACTAATAAATACTCTATCTCTAATGTCATATAAACTTTGAGGTGTTTCCGCTTCAAAGTGCTGTTGCCAAAGACCAATCAAAGTAGCAGACATGTGTTTAAGGGCATGTTGTTGTATAAAGGGCTCAAAATCTCTCATGGTCGCCAAAACATCCTCTACACTATAAATAGGATTACGGGCCCACCGCGCAGCCTGATTAGCTATTATCTGTTTCTCTTCATCTCTCACATCAGATCTCACTAACGGTCCCATGCGTTCCCGAAACTTCGTCCAATCCCTATCTTCAAATCCACGCATCGGCGTCCCGCTACTCACTAAGGCCGGAGGATGAAAAACCACAGTGGGAGAGGCAACAGAAGTAACAGGCACTATCGCTGCTGGTGGTTGTGTCGCAGGGGAAAGAGTTGGCAAAAGGGATACTGATACAAGAGGTACAGCACAGTTGCCACAGACGGCAAAGAAACAGAAGAAGGAGGAGGAGCCGAAGCCACAGCCACTGACGTAACAACAGTGGACACAGGGACACAGACAGTAGACACAACTGTAACGAGTGGCTGCGAGGGCACCGGAACAGTTGGATATATTCTCTGTGGGGCATATGGAGGTGGGGGTCGGGCATCCAACAATTCTTCCACAAAAGTATCATCTTCCTCCTGAGCCACATATGATTTGTCAATATGTAATCAAAACCTTCTATCTTTACATTCAATACCCTTTTCCTGCTTTTCCCTGTCATATGCTACAGCCTTCTGAGTCAACGTCTGCATTCTCCCTTTCCGGTCCTCTTTCTCTGCTTTCATTCGCCTCTGTTTAGCTGCTTTTTGCCACGTTCTGAGGGAATCAAACATAGACTGCCTACTTCTTTTCTTAAACAGTTGTTCTTGTAAATACTCAGGGGCATATTCACAAGGAGCTATCGCCGAATTAACGGCACTTTATCGCAGCCAAAGTTGTGATAAATGTACCCCCCCATTCACAAGCCGGTGTTAACAGCCCACAGCACCAGTTTACCCACGATAGCAGCCGCAAAAAACATCGCCACAGAGGACCCTCACAAATATCGTTAATGAGATACAGAGTAGGCATTCCCGTGACAAAAGCCGAGACAACAGCACACCTCAACATTCACAACGACCAGCCACATCCGCGATAAAAACCCAAAACAGGCGATAAGGCGCGTTAGCACCAGGAAATCTACACCTGCTCTGACCTGGTGTAAAGTCGGACGGCAGCCAGCACCACAAAAGGGAGCACAGCCCAGGGCCAAATCCGAAGGGCAACAGATGCCATGGAGCCACCCATTATGCGGCCCGGACATCGAAGAGGGCCACAACACCCACCGCCACCACCCCCAGGACCACCCCTCCCTGGCACCCCCCGACCAAAGACATGCCACATCAGCCACACCTAAACATGTACAGAATATTCCGCTTGATGCCGCACAATCACAACTGGTGACATGCATGTGTCGTCACAGAAATGAGCAGCACACATCCACTTTCGAAGCAACAAATGAAACTTTATTAAAATGAACAACAAAATAAAATGAAGACACATGGCCGCTCCCCTCGGGACAATACGTAAGTCACAGCCTGTAAGACAAAAAACATGATGAGAAGGTGTGTCCTGCGCACATCAGAGGACAGAGAGAGAGCGAAGGAGAGAGAGAGGAAGAGAGGGAGAGAGAGAGGAAGAGAGGGAGAGAGAGAGAACGTTCCCCCCCTGCGCACCCAGGCCACACTGCTCACCTGCTGCCACCAGTGTGTCCCCAACCACGTGCTGGTATGCATAGCAGGACACCAGGTCACACATCTGAGTCAGAGCCGTCAGCTGAAACAGAGCCCAGATACATGACTGGCACAGTACACACACTTGCACAAGACAACATCGCCTGCCCGCCCATGCACACCCAGGCAGAGGCACCCCAACCCCTCCCGCCGCCCATCGGAGCATGCCCGCCCATGCACACCCAGGCCTCAATGCTCACCTTCCGCCACCGGCACGTAGACAGGAGGTCCCACCACGTGCCGCTGCAAGCCACAAGCCCGGGGCCCGCGGACATGGCACCCTCCACATCATGCAGCCCCGCTTCGCAGGCCACCAGGTCTCACGTTTGGTGCTGGATCTTGATTACTCCATGGCAGAGGACATACCAGTGGACCCGGCACCATCGCAGGCTGCACACCCGCTTAGCCCAATGGGTGCCACCAACTCTGGGATCCCGGAAGCGACGCCACGTGGCAGTAGGCCCGCGCTGCCCGCTGGCTCTGGCCTACACTGCGGTCCAGCAGGGCACACAAAACCTGAGCCGTCCGGACCGCCGGGACGGGGCATCATCGCAGGCTGCACACCCGCTCAGCAGCTCAAGGTGCCACTGACTCAGTGCACCCAAAGTCACCGTCCCGTGGCGGGATGCCTGTGCCGTCCGCAAGACCTCTGGTGCCACTAACCCTGTGCAACCCCAGTCTGCGCCACGTAGCGGTAGGCCCGTGCTGTACTCAAGGCCTCGGATGCCACTAACCCTGTGCGCAACAACTCATGGGCCCTATATGAGTGCGAACCATGGGGCGTCCGTCATCCAGTCACCACCGGAAGAGGGGAATGTGACGTCGTCGGACCCTTATGTTGGCAGAGTCACATGGCCTGTGACGCCTGTGCCGGATGGGTGTGGTGTGTGTGAAAACCTGCCCTCAGGGAGTGGCTGTGACATGCTGACGACTAGACCAGTGACCTGCACACCACCAGCGAGTACGGCTGCGACGGGTAGCAATGAGGGCCCCCCCTCGGGGCGTAAGCGGAGTGGACTGGCCTGCCGTACGCCGGACCAGCGCAGGGCTTGCAACAATGACTCGTGGGCTCTGGGCGTGGTCCAGTCCATGTCCGGACAAGGAAGTGACTGATGCGTGTGTCCCTGCTGCAGTGTTCACGGAACCTGCTACACAAGATGCAATGTCGCACCCCCTTACTGGCATCCCACAGGATGAACATCATTGACGCAAGGGAAGGCACTGTCCCCACATTCATCCACACATCCACACAGGAATGAAGTAAGACATTACACAGCAGTGTGTCACTGGATGTTTATTTGCACATCGAGTGCAGTCATGCAGCTGGAGCAGTACAGGGCAATGCCGAGCACACCACACAATATGGGCCCGTGGAGGGCCAGCCAGTGTCCATCCCGGGATGACCTGTACTGCGGAAGAGGAAGGGTACAGTCCGCAGTCTGTCCGCCGTGTCATTGGTCATCAAACAGGATGTGGCAGTCCATGTCGCTGTCCAAGGTGAGTGCCTCGGAGTGTATCGGGGGTCAGTGGTAGGTCTTGAGGCCATGTGCGGCACCAAGCAGAAACAGGCAAGGTGGCGGTAATGGATGCTAGTGCCTGGCCCTCCTAACCACAGTCCCATCCACGTCCTCGTCCCTGGGTGTGTGCCCTGCCCCACCTGTGGGTGTTGCAGTGCCGGCTGCGGCACTGTGTGCCACTTACTCATCAGGGGCCGGAGGAGGATTGTCAGCCGCACTGTGTGGCAGTGACACATCAGGTGCTGGAGTGGATACGCCTGCCGCACTGGGAGGCACTGACACACCAGGGCCCGGAGATGTGGATGGCGTGGGGGCAGCAGCATTCATCATCGCCACACTTGTGGCAGCAATGCCATGACGAGGACATGCAGGGCACGGTAGATCCCAGCTACATTTCGCTGATGTGCAGCGGAGGCTGCCATCCTTTCCGCCTCCATCTGCACCATGTTCTCCATGAGCCTCCGCATGTGTGCCAGCTCACGGCTGGCATCGCTGGAGCCACTCTGAGCGGACAGGTATTCCTCCCTCCGCGTCATGACTCCAGAGATGTCAGTCAGGGCTCGCTGGAGTCCATGGGGTGGACATAGACACCCAAGGATGGCGTCCAGTTTGGTAGCCATGAGCTCGAACCCCAACCGCACCTGCTCAGGCGTCTCCCTCTGGCCCTCCAGCACACAGCGTTGGAAGGCCATTTGTTGTTCCTGGGGGACTTGGGAGGGTGCCGGGGCTGTGGTTGCCTCCTGCTGGGTGGTTTGGGGGGTGGGTGGGGTCTCATGGATGTAGCTGGGCTGCCCTGATCCTAGAGGTGAGTTGCGGATGAGGTCAATGAGGTCTTGGATGGTTTGGGTGTCGATGCTGGTGTTGTCCTCCTCCTCGTCATCAGTGAAGAGTGGCTGTGACTGCTCTGCAGGAGGTGTTGATGATGCCCCTGCGATGTGAAGGGGGGATGGTGTATTACAATGTGTCCACATGTATGTAGCCGCATGGTACAGGCTGACATTCAGACAGCATGGCATTGTACAGGATCACTGACAAAATATCGAAGGTCAAAAAATCGACCTACAAAAATATCGGAGCAAGAATATCGATGTCAACAATATCGATATCCTATCTACAACATGGTAAGTACAAAAATATCACAAAAAAATATCGATGTCAAAAATATTGTTATCAAAAATATCGTATTTTTTTGTTAAAAAAATATGTAAAATAAACTAAATAATACTTATAAATAAAATAAACATAGTTAAAAATATTTTATAATGTTTAAAATTAATAAGTAACATATAATTTAATAAAACATTAATTAAACATATACATATAATATATAATATATATACTTACTTAATAATCAGTTTTAATAATTATTTTAATAAATTATAAATTATAAAAAATATTATAAATTACAAATACATTTATACACATAAAACAATAACATAAATAAAAATTAAATAATTATGTATAACAAATTAAAAAATAAAATTTACTTTTAATATTTTTAAAATTAATGATATACTACATTAACTAAAATAATACAAAAATATTAAATAGCGGAGGGAATAAAACTACTATTGCAACTCCCAAAAAAACAACAGTAAGAAAAATGTTGGATAGCGTAGGGGTAAAAATTACTATTCCCACTCTAGAGAGTGCAACAGTAGAGAAAGTATTGGATAGCGTATGGGTAAAAATTACTATTCCCACTCCAGAGAGTGCAACAGTAGGGAAAACGTTGGATAGCGGGAGGGTAAAATTACTATTCCCACTCCAGGGAGTGCAACAGTAGAGAAAGTATTGGATAGCGTAGGGGTAAAAATTACTATTCCCACTCCAGAGAGTGCAACAGTAGGGAAAACGTTGGATAGCGGGAGAGTAAAAATTACTATTCCCACTCCAGAGAGTGCAACAGTAGAGAAAGTATTGGATAGCGTAGGGGTAAAAATTACTATTCCCACTCCAGAGAGTGCAACAGTAGGGAAAACGTTGGATAGCGAGAGGGTAAAAATTACTATTCCCACTCCAGAGAGTGCAACAGTAAAGAAAGCGTTGGATAGCGTGAGGGTAAAAATTACTATTCCCACTCCAGGGAGTGCAACAGTAGGGAAAGCGTTGGATAGCGTGAGGGTAAAAATTACTATTCCCACTCCAGAGAGTGCAACAGTAGGGAAAGTGTTGGATAGCATAGGGGTAAAAATTACTATTCCCACTCCAGAGAGTGCAACAGTAGGGGAAGTGTTGGATAGCGTAGAAGTTAAAAATAACATACTTATAAATAAAATAATTTTTTAAAATAATTAATGAATTATTAAATAACTCTAAACTATTTACCAATACCAATAAATAATTATTAAAAACATAATTACCAATAGAAAATTTATTCACAATAAATTAATAATAAATACCAATAAATAATAATTAATAAATATTAATTACTAAATAATAAATATTGAACAATAAAATATTTTTAATAACAAAAACATATAAATTATTAAAACGTAATTACCAATTAACTAATATTGAACAATTAAATGCTTTTTATACCAATAATAATAATAATTAAACATTAATTATCAATTAATAATTACTTCTTAATATATTAATTACATTTATCAATAAATAATATTTAATAATATTTAATTACCAATTAATGATAAAACAACAATAAATTAATTTTTAGAACCAAAACATTCTAATTTAAAAAAATTACCAATTAATAATTAATGTCCAATAAATTAATTATCAATACCCAAAAATAAATTTAATAATTACTTAATTAGATTTCAATTACTTCCAAAAGTATACCCCTATAAATGCACAACACACTCCAATGATAAAATAATACACTTAACATAATGATCAATTAATCAATTAAGACAAATTAATAACCAATTAATAAAAATGAATAACCAATTATTAATTAATTAACAATAATATAATTATCAATACCAATTAATTAAAATAAATTATAACTTAATTACAATTAAATTACTTCCCACCCTATTCCCCTATAAACCCACAACCCGCTACAGAACTTAAACGCAAAAAATAATTAAAATTAATTTATAATTCCTAAAAATTAATAATTAATTTAGTATAATTAAATTACTTCCCGCCCTATTCCCCTATAAACCCACAACCCGCTACGGTACAAAAAAAAAAATAACTTAAAAAAAACATTATTAACATATAAAAATTGTATACATATATTTTTAGACAAGTAGAACACTTAACAAAAACACATAACACATACATATTAAAAACATAACAAAATACATAACAATAATACAAATATCGATATTAGTAACATCGATATTAGTAACATCAATATATTTGATTTCGATATTACTAACTTCAATATTACTTACATCGATATAAAAAAATCGATATTACTTACCTTAGGGTCGATATTCTGTCCATCGATATTCTTAACATCGATATTCTGTCCCTTCGATATTGTGACTTCGATATTAGTGTATGTCAATATTTTATTTTCGATATTTTGACTGCTCACCCATTGTACATTGTGTCAGTCTGTGGTCTGGGCGAGGACCCAGAGTGATTGTGGGTGTGCACTGTGCCCTGCTTGCTTGTGCATGTGTGCCATTGTGGCCATCTCCCCCAGTCCCCCCAGTACCTGGTGGTCACTCACCCTGTTGCGGTTGTGTTGTGTCCTGTCGAGCAGTGTCCGGTCCCCCGACTCCGGCCACAGTCTCCACCAATGTTCCCTCTAATTTTTTTCCTCTGTGTGCGGCAGTGGAGGGTCTCTGTGTGCTGCAACCATGGCTATGTGCGCCAGGAACCAGACCGCGCATGGGTGCAGCGCCAAATGTCACTCCAAACGTTTACTTAAAAAAGTGAAAAGATGGTGCATTTTCACACATACAGCGCCACGTTAAGGGGTTTAAGGCCAGTTTGCAAATTGGATAAACACACCATGACATGAATTGGTTACACAGGCAAGTACACTTCAGGTTTAGAAAAGCACAAGACTCCAACAGTGGTACCATCATAAGATTTTACTAAATATTCTCAACTGGAGCACTGTTCATTGGGTGGGGAAATGTTGAGAGCCTATACAATATGCAAAACACACAAGATGATGGACGGAATGCTGCACATTGGCAAACATTCACCCCCAGTCACAGATCTGGGTTTAATCCATCGTTATTTTGCTTCACCACGCCACCCCAGTTCAGACATAGCCATATGCAAATCAGTCTTGACCCTGTGCCTCATGGGAACAGTCCAGACCGAACTGCCAAGCCATGTCTTCCCTGGACCGGAATCAAGCATCCTAGGACCGGTTTCAGGCTATCAGCCTTCATCAGCCAGGATAGCTTGACTCCAGTGGCGTAGTGAGCACGGGACCCACGTCTGGGCATACCCTTCCCACTTAGGGCGAAATGCAAAACACACAAGATGATGGACGGAATGCTGCACATTGGCAAACATTCACCCCCAGTCACAGATCTGGGTTTAATCCATCGTTATTTTGCTTCACCACGCCACCCCAGTTCAGACATAGCCATATGCAAATCAGTCTTGACCCTGTGCCTCATGGGAACAGTCCAGACCGAACTGCCAAGCCATGTCTTCCCTGGACCGGAATCAAGCATCCTAGGACCGGTTTCAGGCTATCAGCCTTCATCAGCCAGGATAGCTTGACTCCAGTGGCGTAGTGAGCACGGGACCCACGTCTGGGCATACCCTTCCCACTTAGGGCGAAATGCAAAACACACAAGATGATGGACGGAATGCTGCACATTGGCAAACATTCACCCCCAGTCACAGATCTGGGTTTAATCCATCGTTATTTTGCTTCACCACGCCACCCCAGTTCAGACATAGCCATATGCAAATCAGTCTTGACCCTGTGCCTCATGGGAACAGTCCAGACCGAACTGCCAAGCCATGTCTTCCCTGGACCGGAATCAAGCATCCTAGGACCGGTTTCAGGCTATCAGCCTTCATCAGCCAGGATAGCTTGACTCCAGTGGCGTAGTGAGCACGGGACCCACGTCTGGGCATACCCTTCCCACTTAGGGCGAAATGCAAAACACACAAGATGATGGACGGAATGCTGCACATTGGCAAACATTCACCCCCAGTCACAGATCTGGGTTTAATCCATCGTTATTTTGCTTCACCACGCCACCCCAGTTCAGACATAGCCATATGCAAATCAGTCTTGACCCTGTGCCTCATGGGAACAGTCCAGACCGAACTGCCAAGCCATGTCTTCCCTGGACCAGAATCAAGCATCCTAGGACCGGTTTCAGGCTATCAGCCTTCATCAGCCAGGATAGCTTGACTCCAGTGGCGTAGTGAGCACGGGACCCACGTCTGGGCATACCCTTCCCACTTAGGGCGAAATGCAAAACACACAAGATGATGGACGGAATGCTGCACATTGGCAAACATTCACCCCCAGTCACAGATCTGGGTTTAATCCATCGTTATTTTGCTTCACCACGCCACCCCAGTTCAGACATAGCCATATGCAAATCAGTCTTGACCCTGTGCCTCATGGGAACAGTCCAGACCGAACTGCCAAGCCATGTCTTCCCTGGACCGGAATCAAGCATCCTAGGACCGGTTTCAGGCTATCAGCCTTCATCAGCCAGGATAGCTTGACTCCAGTGGCGTAGTGAGCACGGGACCCACGTCTGGGCATACCCTTCCCACTTAGGGCGAAATGCAAAACACACAAGATGATGGATGGAATGCTGCACATTGGCAAACATTCACCCCCAGTCACAGATCTGGGTTTAATCCATCGTTATTTTGCTTCACCACGCCACCCCAGTTCAGACATAGCCATATGCAAATCAGTCTTGACCCTGTGCCTCATGGGAACAGTCCAGACCAAACTGCCAAGCCATGTCTTCCCTGGACCGGAATCAAGCATCCTAGGACCGGTTTCAGGCTATCAACCTTCCTCAGCCAGGATAGCTTGACTCCAGTGGCGTAGTGAGCACGGGACCCATGTCTGGGCATACCCTTCCCACTTAGGGCGAAATGCAAAACACACAAGATGATGGATGGAATGCTGCACATTGGCAAACATTCACCCCCAGTCACAGATCTGGGTTTAATCCATCTTTATTTTGCTTCACCACGCCACCCCAGTTCAGACATAGCCATATGCAAATCAGTCTTGACCCTGTGCCTCATGGGAACAGTCCAGACCGAACTGCCAAGCCATGTCTTCCCTGGACTGGAATCAAGCATCCTAGGACCGGTTTCAGGCTATCAGCCTTCATCAGCCAGGATAGCTTGACTCCAGTGGCGTAGTGAGCACGGGACCCACGTCTGGGCATACCCTTCCCACTTAGGGCGAAATGCAAAACACACAAGATGATGGACGGAATGCTGCACATTGGCAAACATTCACCCCAGTCACAGATCTGGGTTTAATCCATCGTTATTTTGCTTCACCACGCCACCCCAGTTCAGACATAGCCATATGCAAATCAGTCTTGACCCTGTGCCTCATGGGAACAGTCCAGACCGAACTGCTAAGCCATGTCTTCCCTGGACCGGAATCAAGCATCCTAGGACCGGTTTCAGGCTATCCGCCTTCATCAGCCAGGTTAGCTTCCCACTTAGGGCAAAATGCAAAACACACAAGATGATGGACGGAATGCTGCACATTGGCAAACATTCACCCCCAGTCAAGACTGATTTGCATATGGCTATGTCTGAACTGGGGTGGCATGGTGAAGCAAAATAACGATGGATTAAACCCAGATCTGTGACTGGGGGTGAATGTTTGCCAATGTGCAGCATTCCGTCCATCATCTTGTGTGTTTAGCCTATACAATATCACATATACACAATAAGTTACAAAATTACATAACATATTTACAATTTTATGTGAAAGCTACGGAGTAATGTTGGGCTATCCCGCCAGACATAGTTTGTAAAACTCTGACATCCAGGCAAACATGGACTGTGGGAGAGGGCCGTTCAGACACGTCAAGTGGCATCACTAGATGGGTGACAGGGTTGCTTCTCACGGCGATCCTTGCCATTTTTCCAGTGCTGATAAACTCTATGGAGGTCAACTTTCCCATCCAGGAGGTAGGCCTTTGTCCTCATCAGCATATCCAAATGCTTCTGCTGTAGTCTATTCTTCAATTTACTCTGGATAGTGTTCATGAGACTGAATCCTTGTTCACAATCTGCACTAGAGTCTTGAAACGTTGCGCAGACATCAACAAGCTGAGACACCACACTATACTGAGCAGCAGTGCGTACAGTGGAATTCACCATGTCTTGAAAGGTGGTAAATAACCCGCCCTTTACATGTTCTGCCACCACATATTTATAGTCTCTGTATTGTCGAACAACATCTTCTGGTGTTTCACAATCACCCAAGACATTTTTATACTTTTCAACAAGTCTTCGTACATTCTCAGTCCCAAAATCAAAATGTGATTGTGTTGCTGTTGCCTGGATTTCAAAACTTGCCCATTCTTTCAGTTCATCTTCAGGGAATCTTTTTTGCATGTGCTCACAAAGAAGGGAAACAAAAGGCAAAATAGGCCGACTGTCAAACTCTTGCCTTTCCTTGTACAACACAATCAGATCTCTTACTTTGCTGCTCCAAAAGACAGTGTCCCCCAAATACTGTTGCTTAATTTGGCCAGTCTTTGCTCTTGCGTACTGTACAGCTTCAACAGTAGTCAAAGAACTTTTTTGGAACAGTTTGCACAAAGATGCAAATTCGCCCAGAATGTCATTAAGTACTGCAAGGGAAATATGGTAGTTTGAGTCAGATAGCTTTTTGTAACAATATTTAGCAACTGGATCATTCTCCTCAACTTTCTCATGCTCAAGGTACTTAAGAACAGCTTCGTAATTCTGAATTAGTGCACCAACTGCAAAACGCCTTGAAAGCCATCGGACTTCATTCAATGGTCGAAAAGAGACCACTTCAGATTCAGTGACCGATGCGATTTCATCCAGCTTGGACTTCCTTGCAGGAGATCTGGAGAACACAGTGTAGACAGTCCTCAATAATGTCTCCATCTCTTTAATCATTGGAACCCTCTTCCAGGCATCATCAACTCCCAAATCTTCTCGATGGGCGACGCAATGCTGCTCAACTAGATGGGGAATGGATTGTTTAAGGCGAGTAGCAACACCGTTATTCTTACCCAGCATCACAGACGCACCATCGGATGTGAACATGACCATTTTCATGAGGTCCAGTTCATTGGCAGCGTAGAATTCTTTCACAGCAGTAGTGATAGCCTCAGCATTACAACTAGTCAGCTTCACTATGCTTCACTATGGCCCCAAACAGTGTCTTGTGCTCTGTTGATGTTACAGGTCGGAACTTGAAGTACGGGATGAGCATTTTTGTAACAGAAATATCTGTGCTCTCGTCAATTATCAATGTGTGATACAAAGCGTGACGAAGTTCTGCCGTAGCTTCACAGTGTATAACGCTATTGGTGGCCTCAAGGAACTCAAAGGATAGTTCTTGCTCCTCCAGCCGTCTGGTATCTTCACATACAAAGCTAGGTGGTCATGGATGTCTAGTACAGACAACATTGAAGTATTCATCTCGACTGCCAGCAACACGTTGTTGATGAGAATCTTTATCTCCTCAGGCAGGGATCTTTGGCGTTCTACCACTTCCATTCTATTTGCTTTGTCAGTGTCAGTTTCTGTCAGCATTGCCCGCACTCCATAACCAAACCTGGCAGCAGCACTTCTGTTTCTCAATAACACCATGGCAGACTCTTGAACGTTGCTAATTAGATGGCGTTTCATGTAATCCAGTCTCCAGCCATCACTCCATTTCTTCCCTGTAGAAAAGTCCCCAACAATCTTGGCTTCGGCACATGCTTTGCAAATCAAGCCCACGTCTGGACTGTATTGAAATAGTTCCCCGAGTTGCACGTGAACCTTGCTTCGTGATTTCTGTGTCTCAGCCTCCACAATTTCTTTCATCCACTCTTCCTTGAATACCAGGCAACATTTCTTCCTTTGTGGTGAAGCACCGCACTCTGCAGAAGTTACAGCTTTGTGCTTGAACGTTTCCGTGCCCACCAGTTTGAACCTGCTGTGCCACAAAGCCTGCAAAATAAGGGAATATGGCTTACATTGACACCTATGCTCATGAATGAAATCTGTTATACTACAATGTACAAGATGCACCACAGTTTAACTCTACCAAACAATTACCTCTTCTGCTTGTACTCACGTACACCCGTTTAAATGTGTGGGGTACTGTCTGCGAAACCTGCAACAGAAGATGCACCAGTTTAACTCTACCAAACAATTACCTGTTTGTTCTGCCTGTACTCACGTCTGCCTGTCCAATTGTATTCGTAGTACGGTCTCACAAACCTGCAAAAGAAAAGGGGTGCAGATTGTGAATCTATTTACCCAGCAACCCCCAACCCAACGAGGAACGTAAACAGAATTACCTTGTCTTTGTGGGTACTCGCACCTGACCACTCAAATCCAAATACCTTACAGACTGGAAACCTGCAATTGAAGACAAGATCGTCAGCAAACGCTCGAAGAATTACAAACTATGAATGGGACCGGTCTAGAGACCACAATAGGAAAAATGACCAAATAATTACCTGGGATTCCAGTCTAGGACAAACAGGCGTGTGCCCATGTGTTTCATTATTAGCATCCATTATCTTAAACTGGTCTATAAATCTGTATTTTGTGTTACACCTTCTGTGATGCAGCTTTTCCCTGGCATTCAAACTGCGCAAATGGTTGAGGTGGGTAAACAAGGAAATTCACAAGGAGGACTGAGCAGCACACAAGCCATCAAAAGATCCCACCTGAAGATGATGCAGTCGCGTGCAAAAAATATGATAAAGACTTTCTAGCAATTTTCAGGCAACCATAAAAATGTCAAGATAACTCTGAAGAATGATGGACCTGCTGCAGAGAGATCTGAGTTTTGTCTAGTGGAAGTTGACTCATCATTAAGTAGCCGAGGAGGTTAAAATGCCTGTTGAAAAGAAGCTGGTGAACCATGCAGATCACAAATTACCTGCAATGGAAATAGGTCCGTGCATTACTGCTTCTGTCAGACAGCCCCTTTTGTTACTTGCAGTTTATAAGTTTAAATCCTAATATAGAACAGTGAGCTATTAACTACCAAAGAGCTGCATTTCCATTCATTGCAATGGCAGAAAACCTGCGACAGTCCACCCGAGCGGAAGAGTAACATAGCTTTTGATTGTAAGAACTTAAGGGTGTTTTTGAACAGTAAATAAAAAAAATTTGCTCTGCTCTTTTGTTAGTAATTGACAGGTTTGTCACGGCTGCCCTTCTTGTTCAAAGGGACAACTATGGGGGTTTTCACAAACAAACAAATTTTGTAGGAGCTTTTTAATTGGAACTCACACTAGTCCACCCGTTAGCTTCTCTTCTCACCTGCCAAAATGATTGCTGAGGAGGTGGCTGGCGGTCACGTGCCCTTACATATACCTCTGTCTCTCACGCACTGACTGGGGCGTACCCCTCCCACCTCTTGTGCCCCCTTGAGAAGAGGCCAAAGGGCCTCAGGGTCCCGAGTTGAGGACTCACTCATCTCCAGCCCAGCCCCCCCGTGTGCCTAATGGATCGAAGAGAAGGGAAAAAGTGACAAGGAGAGGTCACAGTAAACCAAATGGGGCATATGTGAAAAAGTGAGAGGAAAAAGGAGAAACCAAAAATAAAAAATGTCACGTTTAATTATAACACGGATTGCTGATCAAGCAATCCAGAGCAACATTAGTAGCAAAATAAATGGCAATGGCAGCGCAGCTGCTCGCATGACTGGGGTAAATTATACCGTGACTGGATCAGACCCCACCGGCGCCGATGGCAGAGTGAATCTGTGCATGACCTTGGAGACCACCGGAGTGTTCCTCAACAGCCCAGAACACATGCAACTGAGCCAGAATGATGCGACTTTGCTGAGGGAGTCCACGAGTGCAGTCATGGACCCCCAATTGCCGCAAGTAAGTGCCTGAGTGACAAGTTTTATCTCCCAGGCTAGTTAAGTTGCTAATACTAATATATAGTTTCTCGATGCTCACAGGAAGCACCCGTTCTTTCCATTCACTGATGTGTATTCACACACATTTTCCCACTGGTGTGCATAAATCAACCAAAACAGCCATCATCCAGACTTACCCATGAATCCATCACCCTATACCATTACGTGCCTCTTGGTATAGTCTGGGTATACGGCTGCATGCACATATATTTCTGGTTGAGTGTCCAGATGTCTCATACAACATAAGATATTTACTAGAAAGAACTTTTGCACTTGAAATAATTAGCCAACTCTTGTGCCTTTTCCAATGCTTGATTCTAGGATAAGAAGAGATAGTGTGTGTGAGGGGCACCATGTTCATATCCACCCACTTCTTTACAGTACTTTTACTGTCTGTAAGTTATACTATTTTATAGTGTACGCCAAGAAATAATGGGTGTAATTGCTGGCATTTATATGTTTCCCTTGTCTTCATTGCTTGAGAGAAAGTGTCGCTCATAGTCATTGAAATGTCACTCAGAATTACACTGAGATTATAAAATGTCACACATGGCAATCTGAAACCTTGGCAGCTTTGTATTCATGTTAATCACAGCCCCTTCACGGGCTGTGATTAACATGAATACTTAAATAAAAGCCCACAATCTCTCGCAACCACGCTTTTCTAACAAAAGAGCACAGCAAGTTTAAAAACACAGCGTGTACTTTCTGAAAGTACACGCTGTGTTTTTAAACTTGCTGTGCTCTTTTGTTAGTAAAGCGCGGTGCGGGGAAGATTGTGGGCTTTTGTTTAAGTATTCATGTTAATCACAGCTCGTAAACAAAAGCCCACAATCTGCCCCGCACTTTACCAACAAGTGCCAACAGCCACATGCCCACAAGCCCGAAAGCCCCCAAGCCCCAAAGGCAGCCTTACCTGCACTCCGTCCCGACTCTTCCTCCGGCACACCGCATTCAGAAAGTGCCTGTTTTTCGCGCCGCTCGCTTTTTTAAAGCAGCGGCGCGACTCTCTTGCATGATGTCCTGGATGTGTGCGCGCTCCACACAAGGCAGTGCGCGCTCACGTTAAGAGAGGTGCGCACGCGCACCTTAAAGGGAACAGTGGTCTCCACACTGATGACTGTCGACACCAGCTCCTCCATGTCATCCAGCTCCAGCTGTGGCGCTGGGCCTCCACCTCCGGTCTGCGTTGCTGCCTTCAGGTTGGCGGAGAGTTTATCCTTGGTCTTCCGCTTGATGTCATTCCATCGCCTCTTGACCTCGTCCATTGTCCGCTTGTGCTCTCCGACGGCATTCACCTTGTCGACGATGTCCCGCCATATTCCATTTTTGGTGCCCAATGACACGTTGGAGGTGGCGAAGAGTTGTTGATGGTGTTCCATCACCTCTGTGACTATGATCCTGTTCGCCTGCGGACTGAACCTGGTCTTCTTGTCCTTGCCCTTCCCTGTCCCCGAGGTCCCAGGCTGGCCGTCCGGGGTGCTTGTGGGGTTGCGCTGGTCCTCTGCGCCTGCTCCGGCTGCCTCCATGGTGCTTGTGTGTTGGTCAGTTTGTGTGTGTTTTTTTTTCTGCTTTTATGGAGGTTTCTGACGCCTGCCAGGTGTGTGTTGCAGGCCTGGCGCTGCTTGTCGCTGGTTTCCTCATCGCGCTTTGGCCCATCGCGTGTTTTTTGGTGTTGTGGTTTGTGTTTTTATCTCCATCGTGGTGGTTGTATTGCGGACTTTGTCCGCGGCTTCGGCAAGCTATCGCATGCTACCGCCTTGTTGTGAATTCCACGTTGACACAGGGTTATTTTCCCGTGATAGGCTGCGTTATTGAAAGTTGCGTTAGTTGCGGTAGTTATCACAGGTTCTTCTGAATATACCCCTCAATCTTTTGTTCATCAAAAGTGCCCGTCAACGGCCACTGCAATTCGGCATTGTCCCTCATATATTTGTGCCATACTGTACTAAACATAATAGGGCCAAGACCATGCTTCACGTACATATCGAAATTCGGAGTGCCTTCTGGAGGCGCAGGCTGACTTTCTTCCAATCAAGCATCAGTAGAGCAACAATGACAACACAAAACAAACATTCTACTAAACCTAGGCATTTTTAAAAGAAAACAGATTCACTATTCTTTGCCTAGCAAAACAATTGCCATTGTTTCTGTCCCAAAAATGGTCCTTAGACCATACCAAATACAAACCAAAATGGTACCATATCCACAAAGAACTGAAACAAACTCACCTGATACATACAGGCCAAACAAATCTATTCTCCACTGCGGACTCTTCAGACCAAACGGTCATATCTAAGGGTTTTGCCATTCAGGACTCCAGTCGGGATGACCACTGGGCGAGGCACCGTCTGGCGGGACAGAAAGGGCAGCTGCAAGTACAGGAACTCTCTCATGCAGGGATCCCTGATCCGCCTCGACCTCCCCACCCGTCCGCGGAAGGGGATGGGTCACTCACCCAAAGGAGTCTCTGTTCAGGCGCCAACTGAAGGAAGTGGCCCGTTTAGGGTCACCCGGGTCACTCACGACCACCTCTCAGCCTTCCATACCAAATGAAGAGTCGGTCAGATAGTAGAGAATACAAACCAATATATGTTTATTCAGATACGCTCGAGCGGAGCCCGGTCTGCCCAGTCTCTAGGAGTGCTGCAGAGGGGACTAAAATCGACAAGCATAAAGATACATTATGTACATTTCGTAACTGGGCTGAAACATGCTCACAGTGGACAGACAGAAGGGGCAGCTGCGAGCACTAGAAACTCTTCGGGCAGGGATCCTTGATCCGTCCGTCCGACCCGATGATAGCCTCGACCTCCCCCCATCCACAGAAGGGGAAGGGCCACTCAGCCGAAGGAGTCCCTGTTCGGGCGCCAACTTAAGGAAATGGCCAGATTCGAGTCACTCGGGTCACCAATGACCACCTCTCAGCCTTCTACAAAATGAAGAGTCGGTCAGACAGTAGAGAATACAAACCAATAATAGTTTATTCAAAATTCGCTCAGAGCGGAGCCCTGTCTGCCCAGTCGCTGAGAGTACTGCAGAGAGAGTCGGACATCAGCAAGCATAACGATATATTATGTACATTTCAGAATCAATGAAAACCCGCCCACCATGGAATTTTCCAGAGGGACGCAGCTGGACAGTAAATTACGAAGGAGTAAGTTTCGGTTCTGAGGCCGGGCACACATTATCTATCAGCCAAGGTCATTCCTGTCTGTGCCCGCCACTAGACAAGTGGGAGAAGGCTTACATCAAAAGGAAAGGTATGCGCTAATAAGAACAGGGCATTCATTAGTGTGGCAAAACTCAGCTCCGGAGAAACATAACCTAAAGAAGACAATTTCTCGGAAATAGTGGAGAATCAGTTTTAATCATGATACAAAATGGCGCCCATACACAAAATGGCGCAGCAAATGCTAACTTACGTAAAAGCAATACAAAAGCACAATTTTTAGTCTAACAATCTCACACCACCTACTACAACCCAAGGTCGTTTCTCCCTGTTCCCGCCACCAGACAAGTGGGAGAGGGCCTCTATCTAGTGAGAAAGGTATGCGCTAATATGAACAGTCTATTCATTAGTGAAGCAAAACCCAACTCTGCAGAAATGAAACTTAGCAGTGGCCTATTCTCCGAAATAGTGAAGGATTAGTTTTGATCATGATTCAAAATGGCGTCTAAATAGAAAATGGTGCCGCGAATGCTAACTCACACGGGGCAATGTGCAAACAGTCACATTTCTATTCTAACAGACCCTCCTTTTAGCATGAGCTAAAACATTTTCTAACAGCTACAAAAACATCTAGGAAATCATAATAATAAAAAATAGCAATGAACTTTATGCACATTCCGCGTTTGCAACATCAGGAAATGAGACTGTAAGGAGGGAAGAAGTCTCAAAAAGACCCTCATCGATGTTCATTATATCGTCTACCTCCTTCTGTACCATAATTGCAGCATTGGTATCATGAATCGATATTTTCCTTTAAGGGGTGAGAATGGTGGTGCAATAGGAGCAACAGAAGGGAAGGCACTGAATAAGAGCACAACAAAGCACCAATATCACAATCATGTAAATCACCTTTTCAAGAATACAACCCCAGCTTCCAAAAAGAGACCAACTCCAGTTTCCAGTCTCCATTCCCTTGACATTCTCAAGGATATGTAGAATGTCTTTTCCATATTCTTGATCCGGACTACACACTGGTCTCCCACTACAGCGTATATATCACCACTCTTGGCCAAGATGAAGTCAACTGCATATCTGGTCTGTTCTGAATATATTTGCATACTTTCCAACTGGGTGGTGATGTTGTGTAGAGCTGCCATGGTGGTATTTGATCAAATCTGTAACTTGCACCCAAAATATTCTCTAGCTTTCTCACCCCGGGCCATAGAGGTACCACCCAAAGTGAAAATGGAAGAAAGGATGTATCCAAAAGTGATCCCATTACTATAATTATTGACCTCTATATCGGTCACTCCCTCACAGAATTCTTTAGTCAAAGTCCTCTTAACCCAACGGACATTAGGCTTAGCGTATTTACAGGGCACACCTAAGGGCAACACAATCCCGAAAGCGACATCATCGGTGCCATTATAAACATTTGAATAAGTACCATTGGACAAAAAATAAAACCCCGGGTGTGCATAAATCGGCCCTTCATAATCTACTGGTATTCCTTCCAAAGGTACTTGGATCTTTATCATTCACTTAGGGGATTGTATTCTTGTACAGCACTATTCCAGAACAATCGATATACAAAGAAGTGCCCGTCTGTTCACAAAGAAAATAAGGTTCCTGACCCGGAAGCTGTTCGTTGGTGCAGGGAGGCCGTAATATTTTTAACAGGTTTATATTTAGCCGGCTGCATGAATATTACAGCAACCAGATCAGATGTGAAACCTGCGGGAGATTGCTAAATTTTGTTATCTTCAACCACGGCTCATCCATGATCAGTCCATTCATTTTTTAACCTTATTTTCTTTAATAAAATATATATTGGTGGCACCAACGAACCTAACAAATGCTTATTGGCTTTTAAATTAAGGAGTGTAACAGTAACCTCTATAATACGAGGCGGGATATCTTCAAACCCCATTTTCAACTCAAGCACGTTGCTTCTATAAGTGCCCAGTGAATTTTAAATTTGAGCACTTTCCTACCTTGAAAACTGTCCTGAAGAAGGTGATTTATAACCAACTCACCGAAACGCAGCGTCGACCTTTGTGTTTTCTTGTGATGTATATTAGTGCAATATTGTATTATAATATGAAATGTTTTTAACTTTATTTGTGCTTTTTTATGGAATAAATTTCATATGTCCCATTTAGCTTGTTATTGGTTTTTTCATGTGACACTGACTCTTTTGTTTGAATACTGTATACTTTAATGTATTTACCTTTGTGATTATTAGTCACAACACTGTGTAATGCCCATGATCCAAACTAGTGTATATAGTGAATAGGGACCCTTGTTTTTTTGTGTTGATTACCCAGTCCCTTTTCTGAATAGAAGGGTTCTCCCCCTTTTTTAAATATACTATTGCAAATTTTGCCAGTCATTTCCTCAACTACTCCTTTCTGTATCAAATCCTGGATAATTTGAAGAAGAGTCCGTTCTCCTGCCTGCGGTATCTTATATTGAGGAATACGGGGCAAAACAACATTCTCCTTGACCTGTATAGAAACTGGTGATATACAGCCCTACATCCGTGTAACCTACGGCCCATAGAGTAGGTGGGACATTAGCAAATTTGGTGGGAAGAGGTGCATCCTGGGACAAACACTGTTTAGTACTCACATCCGGACCCATGGTAATGTAGACACCTGCAGGAGAGCAATAAATTGAGCATACAACTTCTTCAACAAATCCAAGCCCATCAAATTCTCACCACAATTAGATGTCAACAAAAATGGAGATTCCACAGTAAAAGGGCCAACGGTCAATGCAAGGGGACGTGAAATGGGGCTTACAACCGGTATACCTGAAAAACCTACGAAAACATTATTGTGGCCAGGCAGGGCTGCCCCAGGGACTATATGCCGAGAAACAGAACTCTGTGTCCACCCAAAATTCCTTAGTCGAACCTTGCAAATCCACTGTGACATAAGGACCCCGCTGATCTACAGGTATCCGAACTGGCCCCTCCCCCTGTCTTTGGCTGTCCTAACAATAGGACATGCCATATGGTAATCATCATGGTAATATTGACCATCACGAGGGTCATCAAAATAATTATTATCAGAACGACCCTGTGAGACGGTAGTATTCTGAGCTCTCACCGTTCCACGACGTCTCCCACCGGAACCGCGTCCTCTAGGAGCTGCAACTTTCTGCAAAAGCGCAGGGCACTGGCTACGCCAATGACCCTCCTCCTTACTATACGCACACTGATTTGGCTCCAAAGGTGTCATTGAAGGCTGTCTACTGGTACGTGGAAGCTGTCTAGAAGCACCACCCCAACTCAGAGAAGACCGAAGTCCTCATCCTTGGACCCTGCACCTCCGCCTGGGACAACACCTGGTGGGCCGCCGCCCTCGGGAACCCTCCCACCCCTACTGACCACGCTCGGAACCTCGGCATCGTCCTTGACTCCTCCTCTCCATGAACCGCCAGATCAATGCCGTCACCTCCACTAGTTTCAACTGCCTTCGGATCCTCCGTAAGACTTTCAAATGGATCCCACCCGACTGCAGAAGGACCGTCACCCATGCACTCATATAAAGGGTAAAGATATAGCTAGGTACAAGCTATGCATTTGTTCTTGATGTTTCAATACAGGCTATGGATTCAACAACACAAATGTCAAAGACCAAACATATATATACACAACAAAAAAGTCCTATTTGTTGTTCCAAGGAATCTTTTTTATTATTTATTCTTATTCTGTTATTTATATGTTTTCTCAATGGTTTATTTATATGTACAATGCAATGATGCACGATCATAAAACATATATAGACAAACTTACATGTTAAATACAAACAATTACATAAAATAATTAAAAATACATCATTCTGTAGAACACAATAGCGTAAGAGATGGAGAAGGTAAATTATTAAAGAAATTTCGAAGGCAGGCGGTAGATAAGAACACTACGCGCGTTTCGGCAGTATTGCCTTCATCAGGAATGACCGTCTCAACTTTCTCTGTTGTAAATATAAGCAAAAGCTTTCTCTCTTATAAAAGAGAATCCTGCGTAGACAAGATGGTATCTATGTAGCGGGTACGTCGAGGCGTATTTGTAATATATGCAAGAATCTAAAAGTTACTACTTCCTCGATATTTATCCAGATGTCGACCATATACAAATTGCCATTTAGTAGGTACTCATGGCTGATATTGATTGGTAATAGTGTGTTAAAAACAGTGTAAATCACTGTTTGCAGTATATTTGTGAAATATATACATGTATTTTACGTCTTTCCTTTTTAGTGTGACGATAGTATAAATAAAGAGGGTGATTTTGCTGGTCATTAATAATCAGTAAGTGGCATCTCCGGCATGGAGGGCTCGTGTCTTCTTCAGCTGGTATGGCAGGAAATCCGGCAGTGATGCCTGCAGACGAGTCGTAATTTCAGGTAGAAGGTTAGAAACAAATCGGTCAACAAACTCCTCCTTCAACTGACATATCCTGCCCACTATAGTCCCAAAACGTATCTTCCAACCGAGTAAAAAAACTCAGAGACGCTTTCATCTTTCTTAAGTCGGCAAGCCGTCAATTTGACCCAACTAACCTTCTTGGGTGGAATAAGGGAATGCATGTATGTAATAATACTGCCTAGCAAAGCAACTATCTCAGCTCGGGGTTTATCACCAGGCTTCCTCTCCTGATACCATCCC
Source organism: Calotriton arnoldi (assembly GCA_963921515.1). Lineage (NCBI taxonomy): Eukaryota > Metazoa > Chordata > Amphibia > Caudata > Salamandridae > Calotriton > Calotriton arnoldi. The sequence continues at coordinate 120,382 of CAWUFW010004494.1, read as the reverse complement.
TTAATCACATCCCACGTACCACCCAACTCTACAATATGGTCCTGAGTATGAACCTGTCTCCAAACATCAACCAGAACGAGGAGACCAAAGAACATTTCAATATCAGCAAGTGTCATTACAGTAGAGGAGGAGGCCTCCGGTAGTTCCTTATAATATGCTGTAGGATTTTTCCTAGGATCAGGTAAATGAGCCTTAAGGGCAAGAACCTCACTCCTTTTCCATGGAGTATAAACCCATTGCTCCTGGAAACGGGCGGGCATGGCATGTCTAGTGACATTACCGTGCTGGGCCGTTAACTCGGGTATTTCTGGGTGATATATGGGATGCACCTCTCGCATCAGAAACTGGGACACCTGAGTAGGGCTCCTCTCATGCAGTCTACCCCTATAAGCAACTAAAGTTGTAATATTCCCAAATACCTGACCTGGCTCCAAATCAGTAACATATACGCGATCTCTAATATCAAATAAAATTTAAGGCGCGTCTGTCCCAATGTGTTGTTGCCAAAGACTAATCAGCGTAGCAGACATATGCTTAAGGGCATGTTGCTGTATAAAGGGTTCAAAATCTTGCATAACTTCCCAAACGTCCTCCACACTATAGATCACATTACGAGCCCACCGCGCAACTTGGTCAGCTATTACTCTTTTCTCTTCATCCCTCCACCCCAGATCGCACTAACGGACCTATTCGCTCCTTGAATTTCGCCGAGTCTCTGTCCTCAAACCCATGTACTGGCGTCTCAGTATGCGAAGGGATCGGTGGATGAACAATCATAGAAGGAGAGACAACAGAAGTATCAGGGACAATTGTTGCCGGAGCTTGCACCGGAGGAGAAGATACAGAAGATACAGGAGTCAAAACAGCAGATGTGCCGGGGGTCACAGTTGCCAAAGATGGTGAGGGCAAAGAAGGAGAGGGAGTTGCAGTAGCCAAAGCCGTCGAAACAACAGCCGTAGATACATGAGGCGGGGCCGGCCAAGATGGCGGAGTAGTCACGTCTGGGCTGAGCTCCGTCCCCTGAGAATTGAAATCCTTCCTTTATCCTGACGGAATCCACAGCGGGCATCAGAAAGAGTAGCCGCTGCTCGCCGGGACCCCGAGGAACTTGGCGTTGTGTTGCAGAATCACTGGTACGCCGCGAAACCTGGTCCGGCGAAGCCCCGGCGCTTCGAGGGAGCCTGACCCTGCATTGGCGGTGCCTGACTCTGGGGCCGCGGGCGAAACTTGGCGGAGATAAGTGACTCGGAATGGCTGAGGGCGCAATAAAGGACCACGGGGCAGCGGTGATCTCCCCTTGGGACTGGTTCCCCCCGCCGACAACAGCGTGGAGCGGCCCGAGACGGGACCCGGTCCACGAAAGGTGCATCACGGCCTGAAGGACCCAGAGGGCTGCGGTTGAGCTGAGCCCGCTGAGGACAACCTGCTGGGTCTACTGCCACAACTCTGGAGAGGCTCACAAAGGAATTTGAATGCTGCAGCACTGCTGGGGGCCGCTTCACGGAGAACTGGCGGGGCCCTACCAGAGGACAGATCCATAGTGTCCCGGGTGTGGCCACGGACGGTGGGGCTTGGCCCGGGCCACCGAGGGAGGCATAATTCACGGAGTGAGGACCACAGGGGTATTTCCCCCGCTCCAGGAGAGTGGTCTGGGCGAGGCCGCTGTAGCGCAACGGGCCCCAACAGTGGTCAAATATAACGCCAGCACCCAGACGGATTTCACAGCATAAAGGTCAGGCCGCAGGCCACCTTGAACCAATGGTACGGGCTCAGTAGCCCCAGAGATGAAGGGCGAGGGAAATAGAGGCAAGAGACACCACCACCTCCCTTGCAACCACATCTAAAGGGGGAAAAGCAACAAACGTGTACAACAGCACTAACAGGGCCTAGTTCACAGGGCAATTCCGCTAACTACATGGGCCTCCCTCCCCTATGACTGCGAGACGCAGCCCCATCATGGGCAAGGACAAGCCAACACGAGGAGGGCAGTCCAATAAAATTGTGCAGTATACAGTGACTGGACCTGGCCTGGTGGAGAATCCCAGACGGGACACGGAGGATTCTTCTAGCCGTGACACAGCGGCACAAGATAAAATGGACATACTAATGGCCATAAAAGATTCCCGGGTGGCCCTAGAAACGAAAATGGATACCATTGCGATGGACATTAATCACCTACTCCTAGATCTCCGAAAGGTAGTGGACAGAGTCACCAACACTGAAGAAGAGGTGGTGTCACTGCGGGAGGAGGTCCAGCGGCTCCGTACGGCGGTTTCCACGCTACAGACCCAGACCAGCAGCACAGAGGACAGAGTAGAGGATGCGGAGGGACGCTCGAGGAGGAATAACCTAAGGTTCGTGGGTTTTCCCGAAAAAGCAGAGGGCCCAGCGGCGGACCTCTTTTTGGAAGGTTGGATTACCACAGCCCTAGACAGCATGAGACTTTCTAAATTCTTCGCCATAGAAAGAGCCCATCGCGCCCTTGGGCCTGTGCCGAGCTCAGGTTCTCCGCCTAGAGCATTGATAGCTTGCCTGTTCAACCACAGAGACAGGGACATTTTTCTCCAACACATTCGTCTTCACGGCCCACCGAAATACGAAGACAGGACGATCCAAATATTTCCTGACTACACCAGGAAAGTCCAAGAACTGCGCAATGGGTTCCTGTGGATCAAGCGACGCCTACGGGAACACAACATCAAATACAGCCTCCTATTCCCTGTAAAACTCAGAGTCCAGTACAGAGACAAAGTCTATTTTTATGAGACGCCACAGGACGTGGTGGTCTGGATGGAGTCGATAGGCCTGGAGAGGCCAGACCAGATCCAGGGTTGGCGGGAACAGCGGTCACGTCGGCAAAGACACTGAGGGCAGCGCCAAGATGGAGCGGAACAGAAAACCCCTTCCCAGGAGACCCCCGGGTCTGGTAGAATCCTGGTCAACACAGATGGAACCCTACGGACAGAATCGGCAGCCATACAGCTCCAGAATCAATTTTCCCCTCTCTGTCCGGTGCAAGAAACTCAATTGCAGGCAGATGGAACCCTGGAATGATGCAGTGCGCTGGAGGGTTAAGCTGATGGAGGAAGGTTCATGTTGAAGGACACACGCCATCAAAAGTACTGCGAGTAAGAACTTGGTGGGGCGGAGGGGTGCTTGGCATCTAGAAACCATACGGACGGTGCCAGGTTCACTGAGAGGTACAGGGTTTGGGGGGGAGGTGGGCACACATTAACTATGTAAACTAAAAGGACGCTATGCTGTGTGGCTCCGTCACAAAGACTTATTAGGACTTACCAGCCGCCTATCCACGTGAATGGCCTAGCGGGGCTGTAAGGTCCGGCGGGGTATCGCGGGGCACGGTGGCTTGGCCTCACAGTAAAAGTTATATACACAGATTGTATTTTTATTGAAGTTGGGGATTGAGTTTTCTTTCATATTGTCTCAACTGGGCTTGTATTAAGCAGTTGAGGTCAACAGGATACGGGTGGGGGAGGATAAGAGGTGTGGGGCGGAGCCCCAAGTCCTTATGCCTTTTTTGGTACAGAAGGGATGGAGAGCTACTGCCTATGGGTGGGGGAGGGGAACGTTGGGGGAATTGTTGCATTAGGAATATGTTCAAAACCAGCAGTCGTACCAGAAGTTCTAATAACCAGGGAAAGGTGTGTAGTGGTAATGCAGTTAGGGGCCACGTTCGGCAAGAACCCTCTATGAGAGGCAGCTTGATCATCAGGGAAATTTCAGTGCAAAGATGGAAAAGGGAAACACATATAAGCTTATAACATGGAATGTCCGGGGCCTGAATAATTTTGTTAAGCGCAACAGCGTTTTAGCTTTCCTGAAACGCTATAGAATTTCAATAGCTTTTTTGCAGGAAACACACCTCTGGGGGTACTGTCTCAAGTATGTTCAAAGACACTAGAGGGGCCAGATATACGCGACATCGTAGTCGGGATTTTCTAGGGGTGCACTGGTGTGGGTCGCTCCGGGGGTCCCCTTTAGAATGTTGAGAACCAAACTAGATCCACACGACAGGTTTGTAATGGTGGAAGGTACCTTAGACGGTCATAATATGTGTCTGATTAACATATATGCCCCTAATAACGATGATGGGGAATTCCTGGGGTCAACTCTCAGTCAGGCCCAGTTTAATCCTGATTTCGAACTACTGATAGCGGGTGATTACAATTGTGCCCTTTACGGCACCCTAGACAGATTTCCACCGAGACCAAATGCCAAACCCAAGGCCAGAGGCCATGAGGCAACTGCAATCCAATTATGTTCTGGTAGATATTTGGAGGCACCGACACCCACACCAGAAAGCCTATTCCTGCCATACACCAACAACGAATACATACAGCAGGCTCGACTATTTCTTCATGCAGGCAGAAACCATGCATAGAGTAGGCGAAACACAATATCTGGCCGCTATCTGTCCGACCACGCCCCATTGCTGATAGAATACTCCTTGAGTAGACACCGATCCAAGATACCACTATGGAGGATTAATGCAGAAGCGTTGTTGGAGCAGGTCTATCAGGTGGCAATAGACACAGAGCTGAGAGGGTATTTCACTACAAATTGGAAAACCACAAATTCCAGGGCGACAGAGTGGGACGCAATGAAAGTGGTAATCAGGAGGGTTTGCTTGGCAACAGAAGCGGGAGTTCGAAAAGTGTTGTAGACGCAGCCTTTATAATGTGATACCAAATATCTACTTTAAAGGCCTGTAGAACGTTGACACAAAAGAATTAATGAAAAGTTACTGAATCTGCCAAAAGTAAAGATTCTTTTATAAAGCAAGGCTTGCCTAAGAGAGATACCAGAACAGCGCAGGATGCTAGCTTAGCCACAAGTATTTCAGCAGATCACATTTAGAAATATGTCTGGTACGAGCTATGATATTGCAATTATTTCTATGGAAAAGAACCAAAGCTAATACATTGCATTACAGTGGAAAGTCCCAAAAGCTGCCTACTTGAGACACGTGGTCAGCAACAGTATATTTCGGACCATAAATGGTATAGCGCAGCCTAGGCCTTTGCTAATTGGTCAAGTATTCCATGCTTAATTTGTGTTACATACATTATGATGCTGTATCCTCTGTGGATTGTGTCAATAAAAGCTGTCAGAGACGTCACCTCTTTGGACACTCAGCGGCTATGCTGTCTCCGTGCTGCACATATTTGTATTATCTTGTCATCTAGAATACATTTTCTCTATCATATGTGCTGATTGCTATTATTTCATTTAGGCTCCCACATTTGGTGAGAAAATGCGACTCCAGAATGCATGTCTTCTGCTGCGGCGGGCTGCTGCCTTCCCCTTCGAGCGGAGCGACGCTTCCCTGCCTTCGAGGTCTCTCTCTCTCCCTCCGCTCTGGGCTGGATGCTGCAAATAACTGTGAGTAGTTGTCACATCTCTGGGCTGCTCTCGTGCCATGTTTCCCCGGGTTTTCTCAGCACATATTGATGGCCTTTGTGAGCCCGCTTTGATGGCTGTTCTGTCTATTGTCGTGTGCTCTTTCTTCTTCTGCCTCACCCTCATCCCTGTGGTTAGGTTTTTTGGCATTGTGTGATCTGTGTATTTTCAGGTTTGTCGCCACGCTGTCAATGATGGCTCTGTTGGTGACTGTGTCTCTCTCTGGTGTGCACTCCTGGCGCTGGGCCAGTGCTGAACCATCTTGTTGCCTCTAGCCTCTGGCAGACACGGTTGCCATTTCCCTGCGTGTTTCCTTTCGTCCTGCAGGGGCAAGAGCGTAAGTTAGGTGTGTTAAAAGGAACACTCCCCACTAAGACAGAGGACTTCCTGAGTTGGACAGAACAGAGACAGAAGATAGGAGAGTTATGGGAACGGCTGGACAAGTACAACCAGAATAAAATTAGAAAGCGCCCGTATACGGAGGGGGATAAGTCAGGCCGGATGCTAGCACGACTTATAAAGATGGAAACTCAGCCTCAGCTAATATTGGCAATAAGGGATCCGGGAACGCAGATCATGAAATACACTCAGTATGAGATAAATGCCGTCTGTGCAGAACATCTCAGGCAAGTATACACTGAGTCTCAAGTCAAGACACCGGCCTCGGCAATGGAGGCGTTCCTAGAGGGGATTCTATTGCCTTGTTTAGATCAGGAAGCCCAGGAACCAAAGCAGAAGTAATGACAGAAATTCAACAAATGAAAACCGCAAACTCCCTGGGCGCGGACGGCCTGGCGGGCTAATTTTACAAACAATTTCCAGATATATTGGCAGATAGACTGCTTGAGACGATGGCAGAGGCGGAGAAAAACAAAATGTTAACGAGCTCCATGCGGGAAGCGCTGATAGTCCTGATCCCCAAGGCTGGGAAGGATCCCACGTTACCGGCCTCATAGAGGCCCATATCCATGTTGAATGTGGATTTGAAACTCATCAGCCACGTCCTGGCTGCGAGGTTGCTCCCATTTCTTCCCCAGATTACCCATGAGGACCAATCGGGATTCATACCCCGCAGGAACACCCTACGTAATATCCGGCGCCTGGCGCATGTAATGCAGTCCCTGAAAGGGAGACCGGAGAATGGCGCCCTGGCCTTCCTAGATATAGAACAGGCATTCGACTCGGTCAGGTGGGACTACATCTGGCTGGTACTTGGCTGGTACTTGCAAAATTGGGTGTAGGACAACAATACATTGAATGGGTCCAACTGTTATATACACAGCCAACTGCTAGGGTCCGTGCGGGACAGTATGTCTCTGACAGTATAGGGTTCCAGAGGGGGACTCGGCAGAGGTGCCCGCTCACCCCGCTGATCTTCGCAATAGCAATGGAGCCGCTAGCCTGCCACTTGAGAATGACTCTTAAGGGACACGGCATAACAATAGGACCATCTGAGCATGTAGTCTCCTTATATGCAGATGATGCCTTGGTTTATTTAGATTCCCCGACCCAGTCAACTGCAATATTGCTTGGTGTGTTAGAGAGATTCGCACTAGCCTCTGTGCTAAGGATCAATAAATGTAAATCATAATTATACCCGATAAAGTGTCCGGAGGAGGGTAATGCAACCTGACTTCCACAACTGGAGCTCCTCTGGGAACTGGAAACAGTGCATTACCTTGGCATACATATCACCAGAAACAGGGAGCAGTTTTACGATTTAAATATGGACAGGATAATAAGGGGACTCAACGGAAGGGTGAAATTCTGGAATTCCCTAAAATTGTCCCTCATGGGCAAAGTGGCTTTGATAAAAATGGTGGTGCTTCCCAGATGCCTCTACGTCATGCAGGGGTCTTTTTATGAGATCCTGTGCAAGGTCTTTAAAGATCTGGACAGGCTGTTGATTTCCTTGTTATGGAATGGGAAGTGATGCAGGGTGAGTTTAGAGGTGATGAAACGGCACTGGGACAGTGGGGGGTTGGAAATCCCTGACCTGGAACTGTATTATTTGGAATCACAGCTACAGCATGCAATACCCTGGCTGGATACGGAACCCTCCTGGGAATTATTGGAGGGCACCTGCGGGAACCAGCGGCTGGCAACCCTGCTCATGAAAGGAGGGGGCACGCCAGACACGACCCCCCCCTCTGATACGGCTAATGGGCAACATGTGGGAGAAAACGGTAAAGACGGTAATCAGGAGGAAGCCCTTCGCACCAGAGGCCAATGTCTGGGAAATCCCGCAGTTTGCCAAGATAGAGCAGTTAATGACCATAGAGAAATGGAGAGAGAGGAGGCTGCCTAATGCTGGCGGACCTATACCCGGAAGACATGTTTATAACATACCAGAATGCGGTAGACACATTTGATTTAGGAACCGGGCAATTTCTGCAATATGCAAAAATAGCAGCCATGGCCAGGCAGCTCTGGCCGACTTTTACAGAGGCCCGCACATTCTCATACACTGGTTACCATGATCTTTTCCTGCCCCCGGACGTGCTCACTGGCAAGATTCCACGACCTGGTTGTTTTGGTGCACGTACCACGTGGCTAATATGTCGGGACAGACGTAGTGAATTGCGCAACCCACCGTGGTTGTATGCAATACATACTGAACAGTCAACACTACTGGTTCAGTATCATACTTTTGATTTACCCACGTGTTTTTCATGTTTTTTTCACATATTTGCACTTTATCTCTGCAGTAGCTGAACAATCTGACCCTGAAGAAGGCTGCGAAACTATTTAGGTCCTTCTGGCCGAAACATGTTGGTCTAGTGATCTACACATTTGTCTCTAATGTCGGCACTTGTGTTATCAGCTCCTCACTGTTTTTAATCCTGGCACCGGGTAGCTGAATAAAGTTACAATATAGCTAACCCTGTAGCCAGTTTTAAACTCTCACATCACAGCACTGCACTCTTTTTACACACACGCCAAGCTCACATAGGGGTTTAGGACACCCCGCCTGACTCAATAAAAACATCCCTGAGCTCCTCCCTCGTAGAGAGAGGGTTGTAGCCCACACGGAGACTAGGTCTTTCGTGTGAGGAGGCACCCCTATGATGAAGCATGACACCTCTGGTGTGTGAGGGGAACCGTCCTGAAAAGGGAAACCCCCTGTCTTGCATGGCAGATCACACTCAAACAGTTAACTAACCTCCTCCTTATCTGGACCCGTGGCTCTTTTCTTGTGTGACATTAGTTTGGTGGGGAGTTGGCTCACCCAGGTCCTTAAAACTCCTCAAGCCCCTAAGTGTATTGATTACCATGATCTCTATGACAGGAGGGCGTAAATTTGTGACGCACCTCTACAGGGCGTTGAGGGAGGATAGACAAGGCAAACCCCTAAAAATAGAGGAAAGGTGGCAGGAGATTATTGACCATCCATTATCACCGTCGATTTGGAAAAAAATCCATGAGGGAGTTCGTAAAGTGTCCATAGGGGTTAGGTTTAAACTAATACAATATAATATAATACACATGACGTATCTCTCCCCCAGACGGCTGCATATAATGAATGCCTCAAGAGGTCCCACTGCCCTAGATGTAGGTATGCACAAGCCAACTTTATGCATATGGTCTGGCTGTGTCCCCATATACAAAAATACTGGGCAGAGGTTCTAGAACAGCTCAATAGGGTGATGGGATGGAAGGTAATGCTAGGGATAACAACGTGCCTTTTGGGACTGATACCGAGCAACCCCAAGCGTACAACGACCGAACGCTTTCTGATACTGGGACTTACAATAGCAAAAAGGCAAATCGCCATACATTGGCTGTCCCTGCAGGGCCCGACTAGTAAGAATGGAAATTAGATCTTAAGGAATGGGTGTCCGCAGAGGAGGAGCATATGAGGAAAACCAGGCGTGATGCGAAACTGCCAGACGTATTGCTGGCCTGGGGAACGATAATACAGGAACTGGTAGCCACGCCCCAGCCATCTCAACTAGACCTGACAGGGGGTGCACAGTGGAATTCATGGGTCCCCATAGGACAGGAAGGACAAGCTGAGGTCACACAAGTCGACTCCTGAGAAATGAAGGCTAACATGCAAACACACCTAACATTGAAATAAAGATGCTGGTTGGGGGGAAAAGCATGGGGGGGGTATTTGTTCAGTTAAGATCTCCGCAGTTTTGGAGCATAAGAAAATTTGGAATCGTTAGTCTACTAGGCCAATTGTCATACTGTATATGTTGAAATGTGATACAGAGCATCCGAGTTACAATAGGAGACGATTGTTGTTTTATGTGGTAAAACAATAAAGAAATAAAAAAAAAAAACAGCCGTAGATACATGCGCAGCTAAAGCAGACACAGGAGGCTGCTGTAACTGTAAGGAAACAGCGGGGTATATCCTCTGTGGGGCATAAGGGGGCGGAGTTCGGGTATCTAACAACTCTTCTACAAAGGTATCGTCCTCTTCCTTGGTCAAATAAGACTTATCAATTCCAGACTCTTGTTTCTCTCTATCATATGCCACAGATTTCTGTGTCAATGTTTGCATTTTCCCTTTCCGTGCTTCCCTTTCCATTTTTAACCGCCTCTGTCTAGCCTCCTTCTGCCAAGTTCTGAGGGAGTCAAACATGGACTGTCTACTTCGTTTCTTAAATAATTGCTCCTGTAAAACCCCAATTTTTTGTTCATCAAAAGTGCCCGTCAACGGCCACTGCAACTCGGCATTGTCCCTCGTATATTTGTGCCATAATGTACTAAACATAGGGCCAAGGCCATGCTTCACATACATATCAGAGTTAGGGCTACCTTCAGGAGGCGCCGGCTGAGCCTCTTCCAATCGAGCATCTGCAGAACAGCAACAACAACACAAATACAAAATTTTGCTTAAATTAGGCATTTTAAAAGGAAAACAAGTTTGTTACCATTACCTAGCAAAATAGTTACAAATACTTTTATCAAAAACGGTCCTCAGACCGTACCAAACTCAAACCACAATGGTACAATATCCACAAAGAACCAAAACAAATTCACCTGATATCAGTAGCACAAATTGACCAATTCTCCACTGCCTACTCTTCAGACCAAACGGGTAGATCCAAGGGTTTCGCCGTTCAGGACTCCAGTAGGGATGACCACTGGGCGAGGCACCGTCCGGCAGGACACAGGGGGCAGCTGAGAGTAACAAAGACTTTTCATGCAGGGATCCCTGTACCGTCAGTCCGACCCGACAATGTCCTCGGCCTCCCCCCTGAAAAGGGATGGATCAATCACCGGAAGGAGTCCCTGTTTGGGCGTCAACTGAAGGAAGTGGCCCGTTTAGGGTCACTCGGGTCACTAACGACCCCTCTCAGCCTTCCGTACCAATGAAGAGTCGGTCAGACGGTAGAGAATACAAGCCAATAACTGTTTATTCATATACACTCAGAGCGGTGCCCAATCTGCCCAGTCGCTAGGAGTGCTGCAGAGGGAACTGCAAGCAACAAGCATAAAGATACATTATGTAAGTTTCATAACCGGGCGAAAACACGCCCACAGTGGAATTTTCCAAGTAGATGCAGCTGGACAGTGAAATACAAAAAAAAGTATGTTTCGGTTCTCATATCTCACACCACCTACTACAACCCAAGGTCGTTTCTCCCTGTACCCGCAACCAGACAAGTGGGAGAGGGCCTCTATCTAGAGAGAAAGGTATGCGCTAATATGAACAGTCTATTCATTAGTGAAGCAAAACCCAACTTTGCAGAAATGAAACTTAGCAGTGGAATTTTCTCAGAAATAGCAAAGGATTAGTTTAGATCATGATTCAAAATAGAAAATGGTGCCGCGAATGCTAACTTGCATAAGGCAATGCGCACACGGGAACATTTCTATTCTAACAATGTGCCTGTGAAACAATGCCATGCGTGTTACTCATATGTAATAAATACAGACACCTCTCATGCTATGACATGCTTGTGACATGCCTGTAACACTGTGGGAAGCATGAGATGTGCGTGTGAAACAATGTCATGAATGTCACACATATGTAATAGAAACAGGCACCTCTCATGCTATGACATGCTTGTGACATGCAAGTCAAACTGTGGGAAGCAAGAGATGTGCTTGTGAAACAATGCCATGAGTGTGATTCTCCTGCGAAAGACACAGGCACCTCTCTCATGCTATGACATGCCTGTGACATGCCTGTAACACTGTGGGAAGCATGCGATGTGCGTCTGAAACAATGTCATGGATGTTACTCATATGTAATATATACAGACACCTCTCATGCTATGACATGCTTGTGACATGCCCGTAACACTGTGGGAAGCATGAGATATGCGTGTGAAACAATGTCATGAATGTCACTCATATGTAATAGATACAGACACCTCTCATGCTATGACATGCCTGTGACATGCCTGTAACACTGTGAGATGCATCAGATGTGGCGTGAAACAATGTCATGAATGTCACTCATATGTAATAGATACAGACACCTCTCATGCTATGACATGCTTGTGACATGCCTGTAACACTGTGGGAATCATGAGATGTGTGTATGAAACAATGCCATGAGTGTCACTCATATGTAATAGATACAGACACCTCTCATGCTATGACATGCTTGTGACATGCCTGTAACATTGTGGGAAGCATGACATGTGCATGTGAAACAATGCCATGAGTGTGATTCTCCTGTGATGTACACAGGCACCTCTCTTAAGCTATGACATGCTTGTGACATGACTGTGGTAATGTGAGAAGCATGAGATGTGCCTGTGAAACAATGTCATGAATGTCACTCATATGTAATAGATACAGACACCTCTCATGCTATGACATGCCTGTGACATGCCTGTAACACTGTGAGATGCATCAGATGTGGCGTGAAACAATGTCATGAATGTCACTCATATGTAATAGATACAGACACCTCTCATGCTATGACATTCTTGTGACATGCCTGTAACACTGTGGGAATCATGAGATGTGTGTGTGAAACAATGCCATGAGTGTCACTCATATGTAATAGATACAGACACCTCTCATGCTATGACATGCTTGTGACATGCCTGTAACACTGAGGGATGTGCGAAAACAACAATTGATGGACAGAATGCAGAACAATGTCATACATTCACCCCAGTACAGAGATCTGGGCCTAAATCCATCGTTTTGTTGCTCACCATGCCATTCCAGTTTGAACCCAGCCATATGCAAATCAGTCTTGACCCTGTGCCTCATGGGAACAGTCCAGCCCGAACTGCCAAGCCAGGTCCTCCCTGGACTGGAAACAAGCATCCTAGGACCGGTTTCACCCCTCTTCAGCCAGGATAGCTTGATTCCAGTGGCATGGAGAGCACGGGACCCACGTCTGGGCATACTCGTCCCACTCGGGGTGACAAATGCAAAAACAACAATTGATGGACAGAATGCAGAACAATGTCATACATTCACCCCAGTACAGAGATCTGGGCCTAAATCCATCGTTTTTTTGCTCACCATGCCATTCCAGTTTGAACCCAGCCATATGCAAATCAGTCTTGACCCTGTGCCTACTGTAAAACAATGCCATGAGTGTGATTCTCCTGTGATCGACACAGGCACCTCTCTCATGCTATGACATGTCTGTGACATGCCTGTAACACTGTGGGAAGCATGAGATATGCGTGTGAAACAATGTCATGATTGTCACTCATATGTAATAGATACAGACAACTCTCATGCTATGACATGCCTGTGGCATGCCTGTAACACTGTGAGATACATCAGATGTGCGTGTGAATCAGTCATGAGTGTCACTCATATGTAATAGATACAGACACCTCTCATGCTATGACATGCTTGTGACATGCCTGTAACACTGTGGGAAGCATGAGATGTGTGTGGAACAATGCCATGAGTGTCACTCATATCTAATAGATACAGACACCTCCCATGCTATGACATGCTTGTGACATGCCTGTAACACTGTGGGAAGCATGGAATGTGGGTGTGAAACAATGCCATGAGTGTGATTCTCCTGTGATATACACAGCCACTTCTCTCATGCTATGACATGCTTGTGACATGCCTGTGGTAACATGAGAAGCATGAGATGTGCCTGTGAAACAATGTCATGAATGTGACTCATATGTAATAGATACAGACACATCTCATGGTATGACATGCTTGTGACATGCCTGTAACACTGTGGGAAACATGAGATGTGGGTGTGAAACAATGCCATGAGTGTGATTCTCCTGTGATAGACACAGGCACCTCTCTCATGCTATGACATGCTTGTGACATACCTGTAACACTGTGGGAATCATGCGATGTGCGTGTAAAACAATGTCATGTATGTCACTCATAAGTAATAGATACAGACACCTCTCATGCTATGACATGCTTGTGACATGCCGGTAGCACTGTGGGAAGTATGAGATGTGCGTGTGAAACAACGCCATGAGTGTGATTCTCCTGTGATAAACAAAGGCACCTCTCTCATGCTATGCCATGCTTGTGACATGCCTGTAACACTGTGGGAAGCATGCGATGTGCCTGTGAAACAATGCCATGAATGTGATTCTCCTGTGATAGAGACAGGCACCTCTCTCATGCTATGACATGCTTGTGACATACCTGTAACACTGTGGGAATCATGCAATGTGCGTGTAAAACAATGTCATGTATGTCACTCATATGTAATAGATACAGACACCTCTCATGCTATGACATGCTTGTGACATGCCGGTAGCACTGTGGGAAGTATGAGATGTGCGTGTGAAACAACGCCATGAGTGTGATTCTCCTGTGATAAACAAAGGCACCTCTCTCATGCTATGACATGCTTGTGACATGCCTGTAACACTGTGGGAAGCATGCGATGTGCCTGTGAAACAATGCCATGAGTGTGATTCTCCTGTGATAGACACAGGCACCTCTCTCATGCTATGACATGCTGTTGACATGCCTGTAACACTGTAAGAAGCAGGAGATGTGCCTGTGAAACAATGTCATGAATGTCACTCATATGTAATAGATACAGACACCTCTCATGCTATGACATGCTTGTGACATGCCCGTAACCCTGTGGGAAGCATGAGATGTGCGTGAGAAACAATGTCATGAATGTCACTCATATGTAATAGATAAAGACACCTCTCATGCTATGACATGCCTGTGACATGCCTGTAACACTGTGGGAAGCATGAGATGTGCGTGTGAAACAATGCCATGAGTGTGATTCTCCTGTGATATACACAGGAACCTCTCTCATGCTATGACATGCTTATGATATGCCTGTAACACTGTGGGAAGCATGAGATGTGCGTGTGAAACAATGCCATGAGTGTGATTCTCCTGTGATATACACAGGCACCTCTCTCATGCTATGACATACTTGTGACATGCCTGTGGTAATGTGAGAAGCATGAGATATGCCTGTGAAACAATGTCATGAATGTTATTGTTATTGTTATCGACACTTGTAAAGCGCACTATCACCCTACGGGTACCCTGGTGCTGTCATACATGTGCCCAACTGATCACATAGGACGTGGAGCAAGGTTGGCAGAAAATAGCCAAGAGAGTGAGAGGAATCATGCTCTGGGATAGAGCCATGTCTTCAGCCTTTTTCTAAACTGAAGAAGATCTTCCAGCTGTCTGATCTCAGGTGGAAGATTCTTCCAGAGCCGCGCTGCTGCAGTGGTGAAGGCCCTACCGCCTGATTTTGTTCATTTGAATCTGGGCACTTTCACCAGTTTGGCAGAGAAAGAGCGAAGGCTCCGGCTGGGGACATACCAGGCAAATTTGTTCCTCATTGGTTTAGGTCCAACTCCATGCAGAGCTTTGAACACTATGCAAAGCGACTTAATTTGTACTCTTTGCAATACAGGGAGCCAATGCAGCACCGAAAGAGTCTGAGAAGCAGATGAGCGTCGTGGCCTTCTCAAGGCTAGCTTAGCTGCCATTGTCTGGATCCTCTGGAGTCTCTCAATCAGATATCTTGGGAACTCCAGTAGCAAGGCACTGCAATAATACAGCCTGCTCAAGATAGTACTTCGTACTATCAGCGCTCGAGCCTGTGCTGGTAGCAGCGGGAGAATCTTCCGGAGGACTGTAATAAGGGAGAAGCAGTTCCCCACTGTTTTGTTTACTTGTGTTTCTAGGCTCAGTTTATCGTTGAACATAACTCCCAGGTTACGCACTGTCTCAGAGGGAGCCAGTGGGGTGGCTGTGGGTATGGGCCAAAAATTAATAGGAAGTGGGGTGGCAATCTTCCCGGCTGCACAGTAAAGAACATCTGCCTTATCGGCATTAAATTGTAAGGAATTCTCTCTCAGCCAATGGGCAGTGTCCTGCATACAAGCGTGGAAGTCCTCCAAAGATATAGACTGGTCCCCCTCTAATGATAGAATAAGTTGAGTATCATCTGCGTAGTTTACAAGGTTGACATGACACTCATGTGTGATAGATATAGACACCTCTCATGCTATGACATGCCTGTGACATGCCTGTAACATTGTGGGAACCATGAGATGTGCATGTGAAACAATGTCACGAGTGTCACTCATATGTATTAGATACAGACACCTCTCATGCTATGCCATGCTTGTGACATGCCTGTAACACTGTGGGAAGTATGAAATGTGCGTGTGAAACAATGCCATGAGTGTGATTTGCTTGTGATAAACAAAGGCACCTCTCTCATGCTATGCCATGCTTGTGACATGCCTGTAACACTGTGGGAAGCATGCGATGTGCCTGTAAAACAATGCCATGAGTGTGATTCTCCTGTGATAGATACAGGCACCTCTCTCATGCTATGACATGCTTTTGAAATGCCTGTAACACTGTAAGAAGCAGGAGATGTGCCTGTGAAACAATGTCATGAATGTCACTCATATGTAATAGATACAGACACCTCTCATGCTATGACATGCTTGTGACATGCCCATAACCCTGTGGGAAGCATGAGATGTGTGTGTGAAACAATGTCATGAATGTCACTCATATGTAATAGATATAGACACCTCTCATGCTATGACATTCTTGTGACATGCATGTAACACTGTGGGAAGCATGAGATGTGCGTGTGAAACAATGCCATGAGTGTCACTCATATGTAATAGATACAGATAACTTTCATGCTATGATATGCTAGTGACATGCCTGTAACACTGTGGGAAGCATGAGAAGTGCCTGTGAAAAAATGCCATGAGTGTGATTCTCCTGTGATAGACACAGGCACCTCTCTCATGCTATGACATGCTTGTGACATGCCTGTAACACTGTGGGAAGCATGAGATGTGCCTGTGAAAAAATGCCATGAGTGTGATTCTCCTGTGATAGACACAGGCACCTCTCTCATGCTATGACATGCTTGTGACATGCCTGTAACACTGTAAGAAGCAGGAGATGTGCCTGTAAAACAATGTCATGAATGTCACTCATATGTAATAGATACAGAAACCTCTCATGCTATGACATGCTTGTGACATGACCGTAACACTGTGGGTAGCATGAGATGTGAGTTTGAAACAATGTCATGAATGTCACTCATATGTAATAGATATAGACACCCCTCATGCTATGACATGCCTGTGACATGCCTGTAACACTGTGGGAAGCATGAGATGTGTGTGTGAAACAATGCCATGAGTGTGATTCTCCTGTGATATACACAGGAACCTCTATCATGCTATGACATGCTTATGATATGCCTGTAATACTGTGGGAAGCATGAGATGTGCGTGTGAAACAATGCCATGAGTGTGATTTTCCTGTGATATACACAGGCACCTCTCTCATGCTATGACATACTTGTGACATGCCTGTGGTAATGTGAGAAGCATGAGATTTGCCTGTGAAACAATGTCATGAATGTCACTCATATGTAATAGATACAGAAACCTCTCATGCTATGACATGCTTGTGACATGCCCGTAAAACTGTGGGTAGCATGAGATGTGAGTTTGAAACAATGTCATGAATGTCACTCATATGTAATAGATATAGACACCCCTCATGCTATGACATGCCTGTGACATGCCTGTAGCACTGTGGGAAGCATGAGATGTGTGTGAAACAATGCCATGAGTGTGATTCTCCTGTGATATACACAGGAACCTCTATCATGCTATGACATGCTTATGATATGCCTGTAATACTGTGGGAAGCATGAGATGTGCATGTGAAACAATGCCATGAGTGTGATTTTCCTGTGATATACACAGGCACCTCTCTCATGCTATGACATACTTGTGACATGCCTGTGGTAATGTGAGAAGCATGAGATTTGCCTGTGAAACAATGTCATGAATGTCACTCATATGTAATAGATACAGAAACCTCTCATGCTATGACATGCTTGTGACATGCCCGTAACACTGTGGGTAGCATGAGATGTGAGTGTGAAACAATGTCATGAATGTCACTCATATGTAATAGATATAGACACCTCTCATGCTATGACATGCCTCTGACATGCCTGTAACACTGTCGTAAGCATGAGATGTGCGTGTGAAACAATGCCATGAGTGTGATTCTCCTGTGATAGACACAGGTACCTCTCTCATGCTTTGACATGCCTGTGACATGCTGTAACACTGTGGGAAGCATGAGATGTGCGTGTGAAACAATGCAACAAGAGTGATTCTCCTGTGATAGACACAGGCACCTGTCTCATGCTATGACATGCTTGTGATGCCTGGAACTCTGTGGGAAGCAGGAGAAGTGCGTGTGAAACAATGCCATGAGTGTGATTTTCCTGTGATATACACAGGAACCTCTCTCATGCTATGACATGCCTGTGATATGCCTGTAACACTGTGGGAAGCATGAGATGTGCATGTGAAGCAATGCCATGAGTGTGATTTTCCTGTGATATACACAAGCACCTCTCTC
This sequence comes from Calotriton arnoldi, assembly GCA_963921515.1. Taxonomy (NCBI): domain Eukaryota; kingdom Metazoa; phylum Chordata; class Amphibia; order Caudata; family Salamandridae; genus Calotriton; species Calotriton arnoldi. The sequence continues at coordinate 102,125 of CAWUFW010004494.1, read as the reverse complement.
ATGCAATGACATACTTGTGACATGCCTGTGGTAATATGAGAAGCATGAGATGTGCCTGTGAAACAATGTCATGAATGTCACTCATGTGTCATAGATACAGACACCTGTCATGCTATGACATGCTTGTGACATGCCTGTAATGCTTTGGGAAGCATGAGATGTGCGTGTGAAACAATGTCATGAATGTCACTCATATGTAATAGATACTGACACCTCTCATACTATGACATGCTGGTCACATGCCTGTAATACTGTGAGAACCATGCGATGTGTTTGTGAAACAATGTCTTGAATGTCACTCATATGTAATAGATACAGACACCTCTCATGCTATGACATTCTTGTGACATGCCTGTAACACTGTGGAAAGCATGAGATATGCGTGTGAAACAATGCCATGAGTGTGATTCTCCTGTGATAGACACATGCACCTCTCTCATGCTATGACATGCTTGTGACATGCCTGTAACACTGTGAGAAGCATGCATTGTGCGTGTGAAACAATGTCATGAATGTCACTCATATGTAATAGACACAGACACCTCTCATGCTATGACATGCTTGTGACATGCCTGTAACACTGTGGGAAGGATGCGATGTGCGTGTGAAACAATGTCATGAATGTCACTTATATGTAATAGACACAAACACCTCTCATGCTATGACATGCTTGTGAAATGCTTGTAACACTGTGGGAAGCATGAGATGTGCCTGTGAAACAATGGCATGAGTGTGATTCTCCTGTGATAGACACAGACACCTCTCTCATGCTATGACATGCTTGTGACATGCATGTAACACTGTGGGAAGCATGAGATGTGCCTGTGAAACAATGGCATGAGTGTGATTCTCCTGTGGTAGACACATGCACCTCTCTCATGCTATGACATGCTTGTGACATGCTGGTAACACTGTGGGAAGCATGCGATGTGCCTGTGAAACAATATGATGAATGTCACTCATATGTCATAGATACAGACAACTCTCATGCTATGACATGCTTGTGACATGCCAGTAACACTGAGGGAAGCATGAGATGTGCGTGTGAAACAATGCCATGAGTGTGATTCTCCTGTGATAGATGACAGCCCCTCTCTAATGCTATTACATACGTGTGACATGCCCGTAACACTGTGGGAAGCAAGAGATGTGCGTGTGAAACAATGTCATGAATGTCACTCATATGTAATAGATACAGACACCTCTCATGCTATGACATGCTTGTGACATGCCTGTAACACTGTGGGAAGCATGAGATGTGCGTGTGAAAAAATGCCATGAGTGCGATTCTCCTGTGATAGACACAGGCACCTCTTTCATGCTATGACATGCTTGTGACATGCCTGTAACACTATGAGAAGCATGCGATGTGCCTGTGAAACAATGCCATGAGTGTGATTCCCCTGTAATAGACACAGGCACCTCTCTCATACTATGACATGCTTATGACATGCTTGTAACACTGTAAGAAGCAGGAGATGTGCCTGTGAAACAATGTCATGAATGTCACTCATATGTAATAGATACAGACACCTCTCATGCTATGACATGCTTGTGACATGTCCGTAACACTTTAGGAACCGTGAGATGTGCATGTGAATCAATGTCATGAATGTCCCTCGTATGTAATAGATATAGACACCTCTCATGCTATGACATGCCTGTGACATGCCTGTAACACTGTGGGAAGCATGAGATGTGCGTGTGAAACAATGCCTTGAGTGTGATTCACCTGTGATATACACAGGAACCTCTCTCATGCTATGACATGCTTGTGATATGCCTGTAACACTGTGAGAAGCATGAGATGTGCGTGTGAAACAATGCCATAAGTGTGATTTTCCTGTGATATACACAGGCACCTCTCTCATGCTATGACATACTTGTGACATGCCTGTGGTAATGTGAGAAGCATGAGATGTGCCTGTGAAACAATGTCATGAATGTCACTCATGTGTAATAGATATAGACACCTCTCTTGCTGTGACATGCCTGTGACATGCCTGTAACTCTGTGGGAAGCAGGAGATGTGCGTGTGAAACAATGCCATGAGTGTGATTTTCCTGTGATATACACAGGAACCTCTCTCATGCTATGACATGCCTGTGATATGCCTGTAACACTGTGGGAAGCATGAGATGTGCATGTGAAGCAATGCCATGAGTGTGATTTTCCTGTGATATACACAAGCACCTCTCTCATGCTATGACATACTTGTGACATGCCTGTGGTAATTTGAGAAGCATGAGATGTGCCTGTGAAACAATGTCATGAATGTCACTCATGTGTCATAGATACAGACACCTGTCATGCTATGACATGCCTGTAATGCTTTGGGAAGCATGAGATGTGCGTGTGAAACAATGTCATGAATGTCACTCATATGTAATAGATACTGACACCTCTCATACTATGACATGCTGGTCACATGCCTGTAACACTGTGAGAACCATGCGATGTGTTTGTGAAACAATGTCTTGAATGTCACTCATATGTAATAGATACAGACACCTCTCATGCTATGACATTCTTGTGACATGCCTGTAACACTGTGGGAAGCATGAGATGTGCGTGTGAAACAATGCCATGAGTGTGATTCTCCTGTGATAGACACATGCACCTCTCTCATGCTATGACATGCTTATGATATGCCTGTAATACTGTGGGAAGCATGAGATGTGCATGTGAAACAATGCCATGAGTGTGATTTTCCTGTGATATACACAGGCACCTCTCTCATGCTATGACATACTTGTGACATGCCTGTGGTAATGTGAGAAGCATGAGATTTGCCTGTGAAACAATGTCATGAATGTCACTCATATGTAATAGATACAGAAACCTCTCATGCTATGACATGCTTGTGACATGCCCGTAACACTGTGGGTAGCATGAGATGTGAGTGTGAAACAATGTCATGAATGTCACTCATATGTAATAGATATAGACACCTCTCATGCTATGACATGCCTCTGACATGCCTGTAACACTGTCGTAAGCATGAGATGTGCGTGTGAAACAATGCCATGAGTGTGATTCTCCTGTGATAGACACAGGTACCTCTCTCATGCTTTGACATGCCTGTGACATGCTGTAACACTGTGGGAAGCATGAGATGTGCGTGTGAAACAATGCAACAAGAGTGATTCTCCTGTGATAGACACAGGCACCTGTCTCATGCTATGACATGCTTGTGATGCCTGGAACTCTGTGGGAAGCAGGAGAAGTGCGTGTGAAACAATGCCATGAGTGTGATTTTCCTGTGATATACACAGGAACCTCTCTCATGCTATGACATGCCTGTGATATGCCTGTAACACTGTGGGAAGCATGAGATGTGCATGTGAAGCAATGCCATGAGTGTGATTTTCCTGTGATATACACAAGCACCTCTCTCATGCAATGACATACTTGTGACATGCCTGTGGTAATATGAGAAGCATGAGATGTGCCTGTGAAACAATGTCATGAATGTCACTCATGTGTCATAGATACAGACACCTGTCATGCTATGACATGCTTGTGACATGCCTGTAATGCTTTGGGAAGCATGAGATGTGCGTGTGAAACAATGTCATGAATGTCACTCATATGTAATAGATACTGACACCTCTCATACTATGACATGCTGGTCACATGCCTGTAATACTGTGAGAACCATTCGATGTGTTTGTGAAACAATGTCTTGAATGTCACTCATATGTAATAGATACAGACACCTCTCATGCTATGACATTCTTGTGACATGCCTGTAACACTGTGGGAAGCATGAGATGTGCGTGTGAAACAATGCCATGAGTGTGATTCTCCTGTGATAGACACATGCACCTCTCTCATGCTATGACATGCTTGTGACATGCCTGTAACACTGTGAGAAGCATGCGTTGTGCGTGTGAAACAATGTCATGAATGTCACTCATATGTAATAGACACAGACACCTCTCATGCTATGCCATGCTTGTGACATGCCTGTAACACTGTGGGAAGGATGCAATGTGCGTGTGAAACAATGTCATGAATGTCACTTATATGTAATAGACACAAACACCTCTCATGCTATGACATGCTTGTGAAATGCTTGTAACACTGTGGGAAGCATGAGATGTGCCTGTGAAACAATGGCATGAGTGTGATTCTCCTGTGATAGACACAGACACCTCTCTCATGCTATGACATGCTTGTGACATGCATGTAACACTGTGGGAAGCATGAGATGTGCCTGTGAAACAATGGCATGAGTGTGATTCTCCTGTGGTAGACACATGCACCTCTCTCATGCTATGACATGCTTGTGACATGCCTGTAACACTGTGGGAAGCATGCGATGTGCCTGTGAAACAATATGATGAATGTCACTCATATGTCATAGATACAGACAACTCTCATGCTATGACATGCTTGTGACATGCCAGTAACACTGAGGGAAGCATGAGATGTGCGTGTGAAACAATGCCATGAGTGTGATTCTCCTGTGATAGATGACGGCCCCTCTCTAATGCTATTACATACGTGTGACATGCCCGTAACACTGTGGGAAGCATGAGATGTGCGTGTGAAACAATGTCATGAATGTCACTCATATGTAATAGATACAGACACCTCTCATGCTATGACATGCTTGTGACATGCCTGTAACACTGTGGGAAGCATGAGATGTGCGTGTGAAAAAATGCCATGAGTGCGATTCTCCTGTGATAGACACAGGCACCTCTCTCATGCTATGACATGCTTGTGACATGCCTGTAACACTATGAGAAGCATGCGATGTGCCTGTGAAACAATGCCATGAGTGTGATTCCCCTGTAATAGACACAGGCACCTCTCTCATACTATGACATGCTTATGACATGCTTGTAACACTGTAAGAAGCAGGAGATGTGCCTGTGAAACAATGTCATGAATGTCACTCATATGTAATAGATACAGACACCTCTCATGCTATGACATGCTTGTGACATGTCCGTAACACTTTAGGAACCGTGAGATGTGCATGTGAGTCAATGTCATGAATGTCCCTCGTATGTAATAGATATAGACACCTCTCATGCTATGACATGCCTGTGACATGCCTGTAACACTGTGGGAAGCATGAGATGTGCGTGTGAAACAATGCCTTGAGTGTGATTCACCTGTGATATACACAGGAACCTCTCTCATGCTATGACATGCTTGTGATATGCCTGTAACACTGTGAGAAGCATGAGATGTGCGTGTGAAACAATGCCATAAGTGTGATTTTCCTGTGATATACACAGGCACCTCTCTCATGCTATGACATACTTGTGACATGCCTGTGGTAATGTGAGAAGCATGAGATGTGCCTGTGAAACAATGTCATGAATGTCACTCATGTGTCATAGATACAGACACCTGTCATGCTATGACATGCTTGTGACATGCCTGTAATGCTTTGGGAAGCATGAGATGTGCGTGTGAAACAATGTCATGAATGTCACTCATATGTAATAGATACTGACACCTCTCATACTATGACATGCTGGTCACATGCCTGTAACACTGTGAGAACCATGCGATGTGTTTGTGAAACAATGTCTTGAATGTCACTCATATGTAATAGATACAGACACCTCTCATGCTATGACATTCTTGTGACATGCCTGTAACACTGTGGGAAGCATGAGATGTGCGTGTGAAACAATGCCATGAGTGTGATTCTCCTGTGATAGACACATGCACCTCTCTCATGCTATGACATGCTTGTGACATGCCTGTAACACTGTGGGAAGGATGCGATGTGCGTGTGAAACAATGTCATGAATGTCACTTATATGTAATAGACACAAACACCTCTCATGCTATGACATGCTTGTAACACTGTGGGAAGCATGAGATGTGCCTGTGAAACAATGGCATGAGTGTGATTCTCCTGTGATAGACACAGACACCTCTCTCATGCTATGACATGCTTGTGACATGCATGTAACACTGTGGGAAGCATGCGATGTGCCTGTGAAACAATATGATGAATGTCACTCATATGTCATAGATACAGACAACTCTCATGCTATGACATGCTTGTGACATGCCAGTAACACTGAGGGAAGCATGAGATGTGTGTGTGAAACAATGCCATGAGTGTGATTCTCCTGTGATAGATGACGGCCCCTCTCTAATGCTATTACATACGTGTGACATGCCCGTAACACTGTGGGAAGCATGAGATGTGCGTGTGAAACAATGTCATGAATGTCACTCATATGTAATAGATGCAGACACCTCTCATGCTATGACATGCTTGTGACATGCCTGTAACACTGTGGGAAGCATGAGATGTGCGTGTGAAAAAATGCCATGAGTGCGATTCTCCTGTGATAGACACAGGCACCTCTCTCATGCTATGACATGCTTATGACATGCCTGTAACACTATGAGAAGCATGCAATGTGCCTGTGAAACAATGCCATGAGTGTGATTCCCCTGTAATAGACAAAGGCACCTCTCTCATACTATGACATGCTTATGACATGCTTGTAACACTGTAAGAAGCAGGAGATGTGCCTGTGAAACAATGTCATGAATGTCACTCATATGTAATAGATACAGACACCTCTCATGCTATGACATGCTTGTGACATGTCCGTAACACTTTAGGAACCGTGAGATGTGCATGTGAATCAATGTCATGAGTGTCCCTCGTATGTAATAGATATAGACACCTCTCATGCTATGACATGCCTGTGACATGCCTGTAACACTGTGGGAAGCATGAGATGTGCGTGTGAAACAATGCCTTGAGTGTGATTCACCTGTGATATACACAGGAACCTCTCTCATGCTATGACATGCTTGTGATATGCCTGTAACACTGTGAGAAGCATGAGATGTGCGTGTGAAACAATGCCATAAGTGTGATTTTCCTGTGATATACACAGGCACCTCTCTCATGCTATGACATACTTGTGACATGCCTGTGGTAATGTGAGAAGCATGAGATGTGCCTGTGAAACAATGTCATGAATGTCACTCATGTGTAATAGATATAGACACCTCTCTTGCTGTGACATGCCTGTGACATGCCTGTAACACTGTGGTAAGCATGAGATGTGCGTTTTAAACAATGTCATGAGTGTGATTCTCCTGTGATAGACACAGGCACCTCTCTCATGCAATGACATGTTTGTGACATGCCTGTAACACTTTGGGAAGCATGAGATGTGTGTGTGAAACAATGTCATGAATGTCACTCATATGTAATAGATACAGACACCTCTTATGCTATGACATGCTTGTGAAATGCTTGTAACACTGTGGGAAGCATGCGATGTGCGTGTGAAACAATGTCATGAGTGTGATTCTCCTGTGATAGACACAGACACCTCTCTCATGCTATGACATGCTTGTGACATGCCTGTAATGCTTTGGGAAGCATGAGATGTGTGTGTGAAACAATGTCATGAATGTCACTCATATGTAATAGATACTGACACCTCTCATACTATGACATGCTGGTCACATGCCTGTAACACTGTGAGAACCATGCGATGTGTTTGTGAAACAATGTCTTGAATGTCACTCATATGTAATAGATACAGACACCTCTCATGCTATGACATTCTTGTGACATGCCTGTAACACTGTGGGAAGCATGAGATGTGCGTGTGAAACAATGCCATGAGTGTGATTCTCCTGTGATAGACACATGCACCTCTCTCATGCTATGACATGCTTGTGACATGCCTGTAACACTGTGGGAAGGATGCGATGTGCGTGTGAAACAATGTCATGAATGTCACTTATATGTAATAGACACAAACACCTCTCATGCTATGACATGCTTGTAACACTGTGGGAAGCATGAGATGTGCCTGTGAAACAATGGCATGAGTGTGATTCTCCTGTGATAGACACAGACACCTCTCTCATGCTATGACATGCTTGTGACATGCATGTAACACTGTGGGAAGCATGCGATGTGCCTGTGAAACAATATGATGAATGTCACTCATATGTCATAGATACAGACAACTCTCATGCTATGACATGCTTGTGACATGCCAGTAACACTGAGGGAAGCATGAGATGTGTGTGTGAAACAATGCCATGAGTGTGATTCTCCTGTGATAGATGACGGCCCCTCTCTAATGCTATTACATACGTGTGACATGCCCGTAACACTGTGGGAAGCATGAGATGTGCGTGTGAAACAATGTCATGAATGTCACTCATATGTAATAGATACAGACACCTCTCATGCTATGACATGCTTGTGACATGCCTGTAACACTGTGGGAAGCATGAGATGTGCGTGTGAAAAAATGCCATGAGTGCGATTCTCCTGTGATAGACACAGGCACCTCTCTCATACTATGACATGCTTATGACATGCTTGTAACACTGTAAGAAGCAGGAGATGTGCCTGTGAAACAATGTCATGAATGTCACTCATATGTAATAGATACAGACACCTCTCATGCTATGACATGCTTGTGACATGTCCGTAACACTTTAGGAACCGTGAGATGTGCATGTGAATCAATGTCATGAGTGTCCCTCGTATGTAATAGATATAGACACCTCTCATGCTATGACATGCCTGTGACATGCCTGTAACACTGTGGGAAGCATGAGATGTGCGTGTGAAACAATGCCTTGAGTGTGATTCACCTGTGATATACACAGGAACCTCTCTCATGCTATGACATGCTTGTGATATGCCTGTAACACTGTGAGAAGCATGAGATGTGCGTGTGAAACAATGCCATGAATGTCACTCATGTGTAATAGATATAGACACCTCTCTTGCTGTGACATGCCTGTGACATGCCTGTAACACTGTGGGAAGCATGAGATGTGCGTTTTAAACAATGTCATGAGTGTGATTCTCCTGTGATAGACACAGGCACCTCTCTCATGCAATGACATGTTTGTGACATGCCTGTAACACTTTGGGAAGCATGAGATGTGTGTGTGAAACAATGTCATGAATGTCACTCATATGTAATAGATACAGACACCTCTTATGCTATGACATGCTTGTGAAATGCTTGTAACACTGTGGGAAGCATGCGATGTGTGTGTGAATCAATGTCATGAGTGTGATTCTCCTGTGATAGACACAGACACCTCTCTCATGCTATGACATGCTTGTGACATGCCTGTAACACTGTGGGAAGCATTAGATGTGCCTGTGAAAGAATGCCATGAGTGTGATTCTCTTGTGATAGAGACAGGCACCTCTCTCATGCTATGACATGCTAGTGACATGCCTGTAACACTGTGAGAATCATGCAATGTGCCTGTGAAACAATGTCATGAATGTCACTCATATGTAATAGATACAGACACCTCTCATGCTATGACATGCTTGTGACATGCCTGTAACACTGTGGGACGCATGAGATGTGCGTGTGAAACAATGCCATGAGTGTGATTCTCCTGTGATAGACACATGCACCTCTCTCATGCTATGACATGCTTGTGACATGCCTGTAACACTGTGAGAAGCATGCGTTGTGCATGTGAAACAATGTCATGAATGTCACTCATATGTAATAGACACAGACACATCTCATGCTATGACATGCTTGTGACATGCCTGTAACACTGTGGGAAGGATGCGATGTGCGTGTGAAACAATGTCATGAATGTCACTTATATGTAATAGACACAAACACCTCTCATGCTATGACATGCTTGTAACACTGTGGGAAGCATGAGATGTGCCTGTGAAACAATGGCATGAGTGTGATTCTCCTGTGATAGACACAGACACCTCTCTCATGCTATGACATGCTTGTGACATGCATGTAACACTGTGGGAAGCATGCGATGTGCCTGTGAAACAATATGATGAATGTCACTCATATGTCATAGATACAGACAACTCTCATGCTATGACATGCTTGTGACATGCCAGTAACACTGAGGGAAGCATGAGATGTGTGTGTGAAACAATGCCATGAGTGTGATTCTCCTGTGATAGATGACGGCCCCTCTCTAATGCTATTACATACGTGTGACATGCCCGTAACACTGTGGGAAGCATGAGATGTGCGTGTGAAACAATGTCATGAATGTCACTCATATGTAATAGATACAGACACCTCTCATGCTATGACATGCTTGTGACATGCCTGTAACACTGTGGGAAGCATGAGATGTGGGTGTGAAAAAATGCCATGAGTGCGATTCTCCTGTGATAGACACAGGCACCTCTCTCATGCTATGACATGCTTATGACATGCCTGTAACACTATGAGAAGCATGCAATGTGCCTGTGAAACAATGCCATGAGTGTGATTCCCCTGTAATAGACACAGGCACCTCTCTCATACTATGACATGCTTATGACATGCTTGTAACACTGTAAGAAGCAGGAGATGTGCCTGTGAAACAATGTCATGAATATCACTCATATGTAATAGATACAGACACCTCTCATGCTATGACATGCTTGTGACATGTCCGTAACACTTGAGGAACCGTGAGATGTGCATGTGAATCAATGTCATGAGTGTCCCTCGTATGTAATAGATATAGACACCTCTCATGCTATGACATGCCTGTGACATGCCTGTAACACTGTGGGAAGCATGAGATGTGCGTGTGAAACAATGCCATGAGTGTGATTCTCCTGTGATAGACACAGGCACCTCTCTCATGCTATGACATGCTTGTGACATGCCTGTAACACTGTGGGAAGCATGCAATGTGCGTGTGAAACAATGTATTGAATGTTACTCAAATGTAATAGATACAGATACCTGTCAAGCTATGACATGCTTGTGACATGCCTGTAAGGCTGTGGAAAGTATAAGATGTGCGTGTAAAACAATGTCATGAATGTCACTCATATGTAATAGATACAGACTCCTCTCATACTATAACATGCTTGTGACATGCCTGTAACACTGTGAGAAGCATGTGTTGTGTGTGTGAAACAATGTCATGAATGTCACTCATATGTAATAGATACAGACACCTCTCATGCTATGACATACTTGTGACATGCCTGTAACACTGTGGGAAGCATGAGATGTGCGTGTGAATAAATGCCATGAGTGCGATTCTCCTGTGATAGACACAGGCACCTCTCTCATGCTATGAGATGCTTGTGACATGCCTGTAACACTATGGGAAGCATGCAATGTGCCTGTGAAACAATGCCATGAGTGTGATTCTACTGTAATAGACACAGGCACCTCTCTCATACTATGACATGCTTATGACATGCCTGTAACACTGTAAGAAGCAGGAGATGTGCCTGTGAAACAATGTCATGAATGTCACTCATTTGTAATAGATACAGACACCTCTCAAGCTATGACATGCTTGTGACATGTCCGTAACACTGTAGGAAGCATGAAATGTGCATGTGAATCAATGTCATGAATGTCCCTCATATGTAATAGATATAGACACCTCTCATGCTATGACATGCTTGTGACATGCCTGTAACACTGTGGGAAGCATAAGATGTGCGTGTGAAACAATGCCATGAGTGTGATTCTCCTGTGATAGACACAGGCACCTCTCATGCTATGACATGCTTGTGACATGCCTGTCACATAGTGGGAAGCATGAGATGTGCATGTGAAACAATGCCATGAGTGTGATTGTCCTGTGATTGACACAGGCACCTCTCTCATGCTGTGACATGCTTGTGACATGCCTGTAACAGTGTGGGAAGCTTGCAATGAGCGTGTGAAACAATGTCATCAATGTCACTCATATGTAATAGATACAGACACCTCTAATGCTATGACATGCTTGTGACATGCCTGTAACACTGTGGGAAGCATACGATGTGTGTGCGAAACAATGTCATGATTGTCATTTATATGTAATATATACAGACACCTCTCATGCTATGACATGCTTGTGACATGCCCGTAACACTGTGGGAAGCATGAAATGTGCCTGTGTAACAATGCCATGAGTGTGATTCTCCTATGAAAGACACAGGCACCTCTCTCATGGTGTGACATGCTTGTGAGTTGCCTGTAACACTGTGAGAGGCATGAGTTGTGCGTGTGAAACAATGCCATGGGTATGATTCTCCTGTGATAGACACAGACACCTCTCTCATGCTTTGACTTGCTTGTGAAATGCCCGTAGCACTGTGGGAAGAATGAGATGTCCGTGTGAAACAATGCCATGAGAGTGATTCTCCTAAAATAGACACAGACACCTCTCATGCTATGACATGCTTGTGACATGTCTGTAACACTGTAAGAAGCATGAGATGTGCCTGTGAAACAATTCCAGGAGTGTCACTCATATGTAAAAGATACAGACACCTCTCATGCTATGAAATGCTAGTGACATGCCTGTAACACTGTGGGAAGCATGCGATGTGCGTGTGAAACAATGCCATAAGTGTGATCCTTGTGTGATAGACACAGGCACCTCTCTCATGCTATGACATGCTTGTGACATGCCTGTAACACTGTGGGAAGCATGAGATGTGCCTGTGAAACAATGCCATGAGTGTGATTCTCCTGTGATAGTCACAGGAACCTCTCTCATGCTTTGACATGCTGGTGACATGCCTGTAACACTATGGGAAGCATGCGATGTGCGCCTGAAACAATTTCTTGAATGTCACTCATATGTAATAGATATAGACACCTCTCATGCTATGACATGCTTGTGACATGCCTGTAACACCGTGGGGAAGCATGAGATGTGCATGTGAAACAATGCCATATGTGTGATTCTCCTGTGATAGACATAGGCACCTTTCTCATGCTATGACATGCTTGTGACATGCCTGTAACACTGTTGGAAGCATGAGATGTGCCTGTAAAATAATGCCATGAGTGTGATTCTCCTCTGATAGACACAGGCACCTCTCTCATGCTATGACATGCTTGTGACATGCCTGTAACAGTGTGGGAAGCATGCAATGTGCGTGTGAAACAATTTCATCAATGTCACTCATATGTAATAGATACAGACACCTCTCATGCTTTGACATGCTTGTGACATGCCCGTAACACTGTGGGAAGCATGAGATGTCCGTGTGAAACAATGCCATGAGTGTGATTCTCCTGTGATAGACACACACACCTCTCATGCTGTGTCATGCTTGAGACATACCTGTAACACTGTGGGAAGCATGAGATGTGCTGTGAAACAATGCCATGAGTGTGATTCTCCTGTGATTGACACAGGCACCTCTCTCATGCTGTGACATGCTTGTGACATGCCTGTAACAGTGTGGGAAGCTTGCAATGTGCGTGTGAAACAATGTCATCAATGTCACTCATATGTAATAGATACAGACACCTCTAATGCTATGACATGCTTGTGACATGCCTGTAACACTGTGGGAAGCATACGATGTGTGTGCGAAACAATGTCATGATTGTCATTTATATTTAATATATACAGACACCTCTCATGCTATGACATGCTTGTGACATGCCCGTAACACTGTGGGAAGTATGAAATGTGCCTGTGAAACAATGCCATGAGTGTGATTCTCCTATGAAAGACACAGGCACCTCTCTCATGGTGTGACATGCTTGTGACTTGCCTGTAACACTGTGAGAAGCATGAGATGTGCGTGTGGAACAATGCCATGAGTTTGATTCTCCTGTGATAGACACAGACACCTCTCTCATGCTTTGACTTGCTTGTGAAATGCCCGTAGCACTGTGGGAAGCATGAGATGTCCGTGTGAAACAATGCCATGAGAGTGATTCTCCTAAAATAGACACAGACACCTCTCGTGCTATGACATGCTTGCGACATGCCCGTCACACTGTGGGAAGCATGAAATGTGCCTGTGTAACAATGCCATGAGTGTGATTCTCCTGTGAAAGACACAGGCACCTCTCTCATGGTATGACATGCTTGTGACATGCCTGTAACACTGTGGTAAGCATGAGATGTGTGTATGAAACACTGCCATGAGTGTCATTCTCCTGTGATAGACACAGCACCTCTCTCATGCTATGACATGCTTGTGACATGCCTGTAACACTGTGAGAAGCATGAGATGTGCCTGTGAAACAATGCCATGAGTGTCACTCATATGATATAGATACAGACACCTCTCATGCGATGACATACTTGTGACATGCCTGTAACACTGTGGGAAGCATGAGATGTGAATGTGAAACAATGCCATGAGTGTGATTCTCCTGTGAGAGATACAGGTACCTCTCTCATGCTATGACATGCTTGTGACATGCCTGTAACACTGTGGGAAGCATAAGATGTACCTGTGAAACAATGTCAAGAATGTCACTCAAATGTAATAGATACAGACACCTCTCATGCTATGACATGCTTGTGCCATGCCTGTAACACGGTGGGAAGCATGAGATGTGCGTGTGAAACATTGCCATGAGTGTGATTCTCCTGTAATAGACACAGGCACCTCTCTCATGCTATGACATGCTTGTGACATGCCTGTAACACTGTAAGAAGCATGAGATGTGCCAGTGAAACAATGACATGAGTGTCACTCATATGTAAAAGAAACAGATACCTCTCATGCTATGAAATGCTAGTGACATGCCTGTAACACTGTGGGAAGCATGAGATGTGCGTGTGAAACAATGCCATAAGTGTGACCTTGTGTGATAGACACAGGCACCTCTCTCATGCTATGACATGCTTAAGACATGCCTGTAACACTGTGGGAAGCATGAGATGTGCCTGGGAAACAATGCCATGAGTGTGATTCTCCTATGATAGACACAGGAACCTCTATCATACTTTGACATGCTTGTGACATGCCTGTAACACTGTGGGAAACATGCAATGTGCGTCTGAAACAATGTCATGAATGTCACTCATATGTAATAGTTACAGACACTTCTCATGGTATGACATGCTTGTGACATGCCTGTAACACTGTGGGAAGCCAGAGATGTGCATGTGAAACAATGCCATATGTGTGATTCTCCTGTGATAGACACAGGCACCTCTCTCATGCTATGTCATGCTTGTGACATCCCTGTAACACTGTGGGAAGCATGAGATGTGCCTGTAAAATAATGCCATGAGTGTGATACTCCTGTGAAAGACACAGGCGCCTCTCTCATGCTATGACATGTCTGTGACATGACTGTAACACTGAGGGAAGCATGAGATCTGCGTGTGAAACAATGCCATGAGTGTCACTCATGTGTAATAGATACAGACACCTCTCATGCTATGACATGCTTGTGACATGCCTGTAACATTGTGGGAAGCATGAGATGTGCGTGTGAAACAATGCCATGAGTTTGATTCTCCTGTGATATACACAGGAACCTCTCTCATTCTATGACATGCTTGTGACATGCCTGTAAAACTGTGGGAATCATGAGATGTGCGTGTGAAACAATGCCTTGAGTGTGATTCTCCTGTGATATACACAGGCACCTCTCTCATGCTTTGAAATGATTGTGACATGCCTGTGGTAACGTGAGACGCATGAGATGTGCTTGTGAAACAATGCCATGTGTGTTATTCTTCTGTGATAGACACAAGGGAACCTCTCTAATGCTATGACATGCTTGTGACATGCCTGTAACAGGTTGAGAAGCATGAGATGTGCCTGTGAAACAATGTCATGAATGTGACTCATATGTAATAGATACAGACACATCTCATGCTATGACATGCTTGTGACATGCCTGTAACACTGTGGGAAGCATGCAATGTGCGTGTGAAACAATGTATTGAATGTCACTCAAATGTAATAGATACAGACACCTGTCAAGCTATGACATGCTTGTGACATGCCTGTAAGGCTGTGAGAAGCATGTGATGTGTGTGTGAAACAATGTCATGAATGTAACTCATATGTAATAGATACAGACACCTCTCATGCTATGACATGCTTGTGACATGCCGGTAACACTATGGGAAGCATGAGATATGCGTGTGAAACAATGTCATGAAAGTCACTTATATGTCATAGATACAGACACCTCTCATGCTATGACATGCCTGTGACATGCCTGTAACACTGTGAGAAGGATCAGATGTGCGTGTGAAAGAATGTCATGAATATCACTCATATGTAATAGATACAGACACCTCTCATTCTATGACGTGCTTGTGACATGCCTGTAACACTGAGGGAAGCATGAGATCTGCGTGTGAAACAATGCCATGAGTGTCACTCATGTGTAATAGATACAGACACCTCTCATGCTATGACATGCTTGTGACATGCCTGTAACATTGTGGGAAGCATGAGATGTGCGTGTGAAACAATGCCATGAGAGTGATGCTCCTGTGATATACACAGGAACCTCTCTCATTCTATGACATGCTTGTGACATGCCTATAACATTGTGGGAATCATGAGATGTGCGTGTGAAACAATGCCATGAGTGTGAATCTCCTGTGATATACACAGGCACCTCTCTCATGCTTTGACATGATTGTGACATGCCTGTGGTAACGTGAGAAGCATGAGATGTGCTTGTGAAACAATGCCATAAATGTGACCTTGTGGGATAGACACAGGCACCTCTCTCATGCTATGACATGCTTACGACATGCCTGTAACACTGTGGGAAGCATGAGATGTGCCTGGGAAACAATGCCATGAGTGTGATTCTCCTATGATAGACACAGGAACCTCTATCATACTTTGACATTCTTGTGACATGCCTGTAACACTGTGGGAAGCATGCGATGTGCGTCTGAAACAATGTCATGAATGTCACTCGTATGTAATAGAAACAGACACTTCTCATGGTATGACATGCTTGTGACATGCCTGTAACACTGTGGGAAGCCAGAGATGTGCATGTGAAACAATGCCATATGTGTGATTCTCCTGTGATAGACACAGGCACCTCTCTCATGCTATGACATGCTTGTGACATGCCTGTAACACTGTGGGAAGCATGAGATGTGCCTGTAAAATAATGCCATGATTGTGATACTCCTGTGAAAGACACAGGCACCTCTCTCATGCTATGACATGTCTGTGACATGCCTGTAACACTGTGAAAAGCATGCAATGTGCATGTGAAACAATGTCATGAATGTAACTCATATGTAATAGATACAGACACCTCTCATGCTATGACATGCTTGTGACATGCCGGTAACACTATGGGACGCATGAGATATGCGTGTGAAACAATGTCATGAATCTCACTCATATGTAATAGATACAGACACGTCTCATACTATGACATGCCTGTGACATGCCTGTAACACTGTGAGAAGCATCATATGTGCGTGTGAAACAATGTTATGAATGTCACTCATATGTAATAGATACAGACACCTCTCATTCTATGACATGCTTGTGACATGCCTGTAACACTGAGGGAAGCATGAGATCTGCGTGTGAAACAATGCCATGAGTGTCACACATGTGTAATAGATACAGACACCTCTCATGCTATGACATGCTTGTGACATGCCTGTAACATTGTGGGAAGCATGAGATGTGCGTGTGAAACAATGCCATGAGTGTGATTCTCCTGTGATATACACAGGAACCTCTTTCATTCTATGACATGCTTGTGACATGCCTGTAAAACTGAGGGAAGCATGAGATATGCGTGTGAAACAATGTCATGAAAGTCACTCATATGTAATAGATACAGACACCTCTCATGCTATGACATGCCTGTGACATGCCTGTAACACTGTGAGAAGCATCAGATGTGGTGTGAAACAATGTCATGAATATCACTCATATGTAATAGATACAGACACCTCTCATTCTATGACGTGCTTGTGACATGCCTGTAACACTGAGGGAAGCATGAGATCTGCGTGTGAAACAATGCCATGAGTGTCACTCATGTGTAATAGATACAGACACCTCTCATGCTATGACATGCTTGTGACATGCCTGTAACATTGTGGGAAGCATGAGATGTGCGTGTGAAACAATGCCATGAGTTTGATTCTCCTGTGATATACACAGGAACCTCTCTCATTCTATGACATGCTTGTGACATGCCTGTAAAACTGAGGGAATCATGAGATGTGTGTGTGAAACAATGCCTTGAGTGTGATTCTCCTGTGATATACACAGGCACCTCTCTCATGCTTTGACATGATTGTGACATGCCTGTGGTAACGTGAGAAGCATGAGATGTGCTTGTGAAACAATGCCATGAGTGTTATTCTTCTGTGATAGACACAAGGGAACCTCTCTAATGCTATGACATGCTTGTGACATGCCTGTAACAGGTTGAGAAGCATGAGATGTGCCTGTGAAACAATGTCATGAATGTAACTCATATGTAATAGATACAGACACCTCTCATGCTATGACATGCTTGTGACATGCTGGTAACACTATGGGAAGCATGAGATATGCGTGTGAAACAATGTCATGAATCTCACTCATATGTAATAGATACAGACACCTCTCATACTATGACATGCCTGTGACATGCCTGTAACACTGTGAGAAGCATCATATGTGCGTGTGAAACAATGTCATGAATGTCACTCATATGTAATAGATACAGACACCTCTCATTCTATGACATGCTTGTGACATGCCTGTAACACTGAGGGAAGCATGAGATCTGTGTGTGAAACAATGCCATGAGTGTCACACATGTGTAATAGATACAGACACCTCTCATGCTATGACATGCTTGTGACATGCCTGTAACATTGTGGGAAGCATGAGATGTGCGTGTGAAACAATGCCATGAGTGTGATTCTCCTGTGATATACACAGGAACCTCTCTCATTCTATGACATGCTTGTGACATGCCTGTAAAACTGTGGGAATCATGAGATGTGCGTGTGAAACAATGCCATGAGTGTGATTCTCCTGTGATATACACAGGCACCTCTCTCATGCTTTGACATGATTGTGACATGCCTGTGGTAACGTGAGAAGCATGAGATGTGCTTGTGAAACAATGCCATGAGTGTTATTCTTCTGTGATAGACACAAGGGAACCTCTCTAATGCTATGACATGCTTGTGACATGCCTGTAACAGGTTGAGAAGCATGAGATGTGCCTGTGAAACAATGTCATGAATGTGACTCATATGTAATAGATACAGACACATCTCATGCTATGACATGCTTGTGACATGCCTGTAAAACTGTGGGAAGCATGAGATGTGCCTGTGAAACAATGCCATGAGTGTTATTCTTCTATGATAGACACAAGCACCTCTTTCATGCTATGACATGCTTGTGACATGCCTGTAACACTGTGGGAAGCATGAGATGTGCCTGTAAAATAATGCCATGAGTGTGATACTCCTGTGAAAGACACAGGCGCCTCTCTCATGCTATGACATGTCTGTGACATGCCTGTAACACTGTGAAAAGCATGCGATGTGCATGTGAAACAATGTCATGAATGTAACTCATATGTAATAGATACAGACACCTCTCATGCTATGACATGCTTGTGACATGCCGGTAACACTATGGGAAGCATGAGATATGCGTGTGAAACAATGTCATGAAAGTCACTCATATGTAATAGATACAGACACCTCTCATGCTATGACATGCCTGTGACATGCCTGTAACACTGTGAGAAGCATCAGATGTGCGTGTGAAACAATGTCATGAATATCACTCATATGTAATAGATACAGACACCTCTCATTCTATGACATGCTTGTGACATGTCTGTAACACTGAGGGAAGCATGAGATCTGCGTGTGAAACAATGCCATGAGTGTCACTCATGTGTAATAGATACAGACACCTCTCATGCTATGACATGCTTGTGACATGCCTGTAACATTGTGGGAAGCATGAGATGTGCGTGTGAAACAATGCCATGAGTTTGATTCTCCTGTGATATACACAGGAACCTCTCTCATTCTATGACATGCTTGTGACATACCTGTAAAACTGAGGGAATCATGAGATGTGCGTGTGAAACAATGCCTTGAGTGTGATTATCCTGTGATATACACAGGCACCTCTCTCATGCTTTGACATGATTGTGACATGCCTGTGGTAACGTGAGAAGCATGAGATGTGCTTGTGAAACAATGCCATGAGTGTTATTCTTCAGTGATAGACACAAGGGAACCTCTCTAATGCTATGACATGCTTGTGACATGCCTGTAACAGGTTGAGAAGCATGAGATGTGCCTGTGAAACAATGTCAAGAACGTGACTCATATGTAATAGATACAGACACATCTCATGCTATGACATGCTTGTGACATGCCTGTAAAACTGTGGGAAGCATGAGATGTGCCTGTGAAACAATGCCATGAGTGTTATTCTTCTGTGATAGACACAAGCACCTGCTTCATGCTATGACATGCTTGTGACATGCCTGTAACACTGTGGGAAGCATGAGATGTGCCTGTAAAATAATGCCATGAGTGTGATACTCCTGTGAAAGACACAGGCGCCTCTCTCATGCTACGACATGTCTGTGACATGCCTGTAAGACTGTGAAAAGCATGCGATATGCATGTGAAACAATGTCATGAATGTAACTCATATGTAATAGTTACAGACACCTCTCATGCTATGACATGCTTGTGACATGCTGGTAACACTATGGGAAGCATGAGATATGCGTGTGAAACAATGTCATGAAAGTCACTCATATGTAATAGATACAGACACCTCTCATGCTATGACATGCCTGTGACATGCCTGTAACACTGTGAGAAGCATCAGATGTGCGTGTGAAACAATGTCATGAATATCACTCATATGTAATAGATACAGACACCTCTCATTCTATGACATGCTTGTGACATGTCTGTAACACTGAGGAAGCATGAGATCTGCGTGTGAAACAATGCCATGAGTGTCACTCATGTGTAATAGATACAGACACCTCTCATGCTATGACATGCTTGTGACATGCCTGTAACATTGTGGGAAGCATGAGATGTGCGTGTGAAACAATGCCATGAGTTTGATTCTCCTGTGATATACACAGGAACCTCTCTCATTCTATGACATGCTTGTGACATACCTGTAAAACTGAGGGAATCATGAGATGTGCGTGTGAAACAATGCCTTGAGTGTGATTATCCTGTGATATACACAGGCACCTCTCTCATGCTTTGACATGATTGTGACATGCCTGTGGTAACGTGAGAAGCATGAGATGTGCTTGTGAAACAATGCCATGAGTGTTATTCTTCTGTGATAGACACAAGGGAACCTCTCTAATGCTATGACATGCTTGTGACATGCCTGTAACAGGTTGAGAAGCATGAGATGTGCCTGTGAAACAATGTCAAGAACGTGACTCATATGTAATAGATACAGACACATCTCATGCTATGACATGCTTGTGACATGCCTGTAAAACTGTGGGAAGCATGAGATGTGCCTGTGAAACAATGCCATGAGTGTTATTCTTCTGTGATAGACACAAGCACCTGCTTCATGCTATGACATGCTTGTGACATGCCTGTAACACTGTGGGAAGCATGAGATGTGCCTGTAAAATAATGCCATGAGTGTGATACTCCTGTGAAAGACACAGGCGCCTCTCTCATGCTACGACATGTCTGTGACATGCCTGTAAGACTGTGAAAAGCATGCGATATGCATGTGAAACAATGTCATGAATGTAACTCATATGTAATAGTTACAGACACCTCTCATGCTATGACATGCTTGTGACATGCCGGTAACACTATGGGAAGCATGAGATATGCGTGTGAAACAATGTCATGAAAGTCACTCATATGTAATAGATACAGACACCTCTCATGCTATGACATGCCTGTGACATGCCTGTAACACTGTGAGAAGCATCAGATGTGCGTGTGAAACAATGTCATGAATATCACTCATATGTAATAGATACAGACACCTCTCATTCTATGACGTGCTTGTGACATGCCTGTAACACTGAGGGAAGCATGAGATCTGCGTGTGAAACAATGCCATGAGTGTCACTCATGTGTAATAGATACAGACACCTCTCATGCTATGACATGCTTGTGACATGCCTGTAACATTGTGGGAAGCATGAGATGTGCGTGTGAAACAATGCCATGAGTTTGATTCTCCTGTGATATACACAGGAACCTCTCTCATTCTATGACATGCTTGTGACATGCCTGTAAAACTGTGGGAATCATGAGATGTGCGTGTGAAACAATGCCTTGAGTGTGATTCTCCTGTGATATACACAGGCACCTCTCTCATGCTTTGACATGATTGTGACATGCCTGTGGTAACGTGAGACGCATGAGATGTGCTTGTGAAACAATGCCATGTGTGTTATTCTTCTGTGATAGACACAAGGGAACCTCTCTAATGCTATGACATGCTTGTGACATGCCTGTAACAGGTTGAGAAGCATGAGATGTGCCTGTGAAACAATGTCATGAATGTGACTCATATGTAATAGATACAGACACATCTCATGCTATGACATGCCTGTAACACTGTGGGAAGCATGCAATGTGCGTGTGAAACAATGTATTGAATGTCACTCAAATGTAATAGATACAGACACCTGTCAAGCTATGACATGCTTGTGACATGCCTGTAAGGCTGTGAGAAGCATGTGATGTGTGTGTGAAACAATGTCATGAATGTAACTCATATGTAATAGATACAGACACCTCTCATGCTATGACATGCTTGTGACATGCCTGTGGTAACGTGAGAAGCATGAGATGTGCTTGTGAAACAATGCCATGAGTGTTATTCTTCTGTGATAGACACAAGGGAACCTCTCTAATGCTATGACATGCTTGTGACATGCCTGTAACAGGTTGAGAAGCATGAGATGTGCCTGTGAAACAATGTCATGAATGTGACTCAT
Organism: Calotriton arnoldi; assembly: GCA_963921515.1. Lineage (NCBI taxonomy): Eukaryota > Metazoa > Chordata > Amphibia > Caudata > Salamandridae > Calotriton > Calotriton arnoldi. Next base: position 79,437 of record CAWUFW010004494.1, on the reverse strand, counting down.
ATGTAATAGATACAGACACATCTCATGCTATGACATGCTTGTGACATGCCTGTAACACTGTGGGAAGCATGCAATGTGCGTGTGAAACAATGTATTGAATGTCACTCAAATGTAATAGATACAGACACCTGTCAAGCTATGACATGCTTGTGACATGCCTGTAAGGCTGTGAGAAGCATGTGATATGTGTGTGAAACAATGTCATGAATGTCACTCATATGTAATAGATACAGACACCTCTCATGCTATGACATTCTTGTGACATGCCTGTAACACTGTGGGAAGCATGAGATGTGCGTGTGAATAAATGCCATGAGTGCGATTCTCCTGTGATAGACACAGGCACCTCTCTCATGCTATGACATGCTTGTGACATGCTTGTAACACTATGGGAAGCATGCGATGTGCCTGTGAAACAATGCCATGAGTGTGATTCTCCTGTAATAGACACAGGCACCTCTCTCATACTATGACATGCTTATGACATGCCTGTAACACTGTAAGAAGCAGGAGATGTGCCTGTGAAACAATGTCATTAATGTCACTCATATGTAATAGATACAAACACCTCTCAAGCTATGACATGCTTGTGACATGTCCGTAACACTGTAGGAAGCATGAAATGTGCATGTGAATCAATGTCATGAATGTCCCTCATATGTAATAGATATAGACACCTCTCATGCTATGACATGCTTGTGACATGCCTGTAACACTGTGGGAAGCATGAGATGTGCGTGTGAAACAATGCCATGAGTGTGATTCTCCTGTGATAGACACAGGCACCTCTCATGCTATGACATGCTTGTGACATGCCTGTCACAATGTGGGAAGAATGAGATATGAGTGTGAAACAATGTCATGAATGTCACTCATATGTAATAGATAAAGACACCTCTCAAGCTATGACATGCTTCTGACATGCCCGTAACACTGTGGGAAGAATGATATGTGCCTGTGAAACAATGCCATGAGTGTGATTCTCCTGTGATAGACACAGGCACCTCTCTCATGCTATGAAATGCTTGTGACATGTCTGTAACACTGTAAGAAGCATGAGATGTGCCTGTGAAACAATTCCAGGAGTGTCACTCATATGTAAAAGATACAGACACCTCTCATGCTATGAAATGCTAGTGACATGCCTGTAACACTGTGGGAAGCATGCGATGTGCGTGTGAAACAATGCCATAAGTGTGATCCTTGTGTGATAGACACAGGCACCTCTCTCATGCTATGACATGCTTGTGACATGCCTGTAACACTGTGGGAAGCATGAGATGTGCCTGTGAAACAATGCCATGAGTGTGATTCTCCTGTGATAGTCACAGGAACCTCTCTCATGCTTTGACATGCTGGTGACATGCCTGTAACACTATGGGAAGCATGCGATGTGCGCCTGAAACAATTTCTTGAATGTCACTCATATGTAATAGATATAGACACCTCTCATGCTATGACATGCTTGTGACATGCCTGTAACACCGTGGGGAAGCATGAGATGTGCATGTGAAACAATGCCATATGTGTGATTCTCCTGTGATAGACATAGGCACCTTTCTCATGCTATGACATGCTTGTGACATGCCTGTAACACTGTTGGAAGCATGAGATGTGCCTGTAAAATAATGCCATGAGTGTGATTCTCCTCTGATAGACACAGGCACCTCTCTCATGCTATGACATGCTTGTGACATGCCTGTAACAGTGTGGGAAGCATGCAATGTGCGTGTGAAACAATTTCATCAATGTCACTCATATGTAATAGATACAGACACCTCTCATGCTTTGACATGCTTGTGACATGCCCGTAACACTGTGGGAAGCATGAGATGTCCGTGTGAAACAATGCCATGAGTGTGATTCTCCTGTGATAGACACACACACCTCTCATGCTGTGTCATGCTTGAGACATACCTGTAACACTGTGGGAAGCATGAGATGTGCTGTGAAACAATGCCATGAGTGTGATTCTCCTGTGATTGACACAGGCACCTCTCTCATGCTGTGACATGCTTGTGACATGCCTGTAACAGTGTGGGAAGCTTGCAATGTGCGTGTGAAACAATGTCATCAATGTCACTCATATGTAATAGATACAGACACCTCTAATGCTATGACATGCTTGTGACATGCCTGTAACACTGTGGGAAGCATACGATGTGTGTGCGAAACAATGTCATGATTGTCATTTATATTTAATATATACAGACACCTCTCATGCTATGACATGCTTGTGACATGCCCGTAACACTGTGGGAAGTATGAAATGTGCCTGTGAAACAATGCCATGAGTGTGATTCTCCTATGAAAGACACAGGCACCTCTCTCATGGTGTGACATGCTTGTGACTTGCCTGTAACACTGTGAGAAGCATGAGATGTGCGTGTGGAACAATGCCATGAGTTTGATTCTCCTGTGATAGACACAGACACCTCTCTCATGCTTTGACTTGCTTGTGAAATGCCCGTAGCACTGTGGGAAGCATGAGATGTCCGTGTGAAACAATGCCATGAGAGTGATTCTCCTAAAATAGACACAGACACCTCTCGTGCTATGACATGCTTGCGACATGCCCGTCACACTGTGGGAAGCATGAAATGTGCCTGTGTAACAATGCCATGAGTGTGATTCTCCTGTGAAAGACACAGGCACCTCTCTCATGGTATGACATGCTTGTGACATGCCTGTAACACTGTGGTAAGCATGAGATGTGTGTATGAAACACTGCCATGAGTGTCATTCTCCTGTGATAGACACAGCACCTCTCTCATGCTATGACATGCTTGTGACATGCCTGTAACACTGTGAGAAGCATGAGATGTGCCTGTGAAACAATGCCATGAGTGTCACTCATATGATATAGATACAGACACCTCTCATGCGATGACATACTTGTGACATGCCTGTAACACTGTGGGAAGCATGAGATGTGAATGTGAAACAATGCCATGAGTGTGATTCTCCTGTGAGAGATACAGGTACCTCTCTCATGCTATGACATGCTTGTGACATGCCTGTAACACTGTGGGAAGCATAAGATGTACCTGTGAAACAATGTCAAGAATGTCACTCAAATGTAATAGATACAGACACCTCTCATGCTATGACATGCTTGTGCCATGCCTGTAACACGGTGGGAAGCATGAGATGTGCGTGTGAAACATTGCCATGAGTGTGATTCTCCTGTAATAGACACAGGCACCTCTCTCATGCTATGACATGCTTGTGACATGCCTGTAACACTGTAAGAAGCATGAGATGTGCCAGTGAAACAATGACATGAGTGTCACTCATATGTAAAAGAAACAGATACCTCTCATGCTATGAAATGCTAGTGACATGCCTGTAACACTGTGGGAAGCATGAGATGTGCGTGTGAAACAATGCCATAAGTGTGACCTTGTGTGATAGACACAGGCACCTCTCTCATGCTATGACATGCTTAAGACATGCCTGTAACACTGTGGGAAGCATGAGATGTGCCTGGGAAACAATGCCATGAGTGTGATTCTCCTATGATAGACACAGGAACCTCTATCATACTTTGACATGCTTGTGACATGCCTGTAACACTGTGGGAAACATGCAATGTGCGTCTGAAACAATGTCATGAATGTCACTCATATGTAATAGTTACAGACACTTCTCATGGTATGACATGCTTGTGACATGCCTGTAACACTGTGGGAAGCCAGAGATGTGCATGTGAAACAATGCCATATGTGTGATTCTCCTGTGATAGACACAGGCACCTCTCTCATGCTATGTCATGCTTGTGACATGCCTGTAACACTGTGGGAAGCATGAGATGTGCCTGTAAAATAATGCCATGAGTGTGATACTCCTGTGAAAGACACAGGCGCCTCTCTCATGCTATGACATGTCTGTGACATGACTGTAACACTGAGGGAAGCATGAGATCTGCGTGTGAAACAATGCCATGAGTGTCACTCATGTGTAATAGATACAGACACCTCTCATGCTATGACATGCTTGTGACATGCCTGTAACATTGTGGGAAGCATGAGATGTGCGTGTGAAACAATGCCATGAGTTTGATTCTCCTGTGATATACACAGGAACCTCTCTCATTCTATGACATGCTTGTGACATGCCTGTAAAACTGTGGGAATCATGAGATGTGCGTGTGAAACAATGCCTTGAGTGTGATTCTCCTGTGATATACACAGGCACCTCTCTCATGCTTTGAAATGATTGTGACATGCCTGTGGTAACATGAGACGCATGAGATGTGCTTGTGAAACAATGCCATGTGTGTTATTCTTCTGTGATAGACACAAGGGAACCTCTCTAATGCTATGACATGCTTGTGACATGCCTGTAACAGGTTGAGAAGCATGAGATGTGCCTGTGAAACAATGTCATGAATGTGACTCATATGTAATAGATACAGACACATCTCATGCTATGACATGCTTGTGACATGCCTGTAACACTGTGGGAAGCATGCAATGTGCGTGTGAAACAATGTATTGAATGTCACTCAAATGTAATAGATACAGACACCTGTCAAGCTATGACATGCTTGTGACATGCCTGTAAGGCTGTGAGAAGCATGTGATGTGTGTGTGAAACAATGTCATGAATGTAACTCATATGTAATAGATACAGACACCTCTCATGCTATGACATGCTTGTGACATGCCGGTAACACTATGGGAAGCATGAGATATGCGTGTGAAACAATGTCATGAAAGTCACTTATATGTCATAGATACAGACACCTCTCATGCTATGACATGCCTATGACATGCCTGTAACACTGTGAGAAGGATCAGATGTGCGTGTGAAAGAATGTCATGAATATCACTCATATGTAATAGATACAGACACCTCTCATTCTATGACGTGCTTGTGACATGCCTGTAACACTGAGGGAAGCATGAGATCTGCGTGTGAAACAATGCCATGAGTGTCACTCATGTGTAATAGATACAGACACCTCTCATGCTATGACATGCTTGTGACATGCCTGTAACATTGTGGGAAGCATGAGATGTGCATGTGAAACAATGCCATGAGTGTGATGCTCCTGTGATATACACAGGAACCTCTCTCATTCTATGACATGCTTGTGACATGCCTATAACATTGTGGGAATCATGAGATGTGCGTGTGAAACAATGCCATGAGTGTGAATCTCCTGTGATATACACAGGCACCTCTCTCATGCTTTGACATGATTGTGACATGCCTGTGGTAACGTGAGAAGCATGAGATGTGCTTGTGAAACAATGCCATAAATGTGACCTTGTGGGATAGACACAGGCACCTCTCTCATGCTATGACATGCTTACGACATGCCTGTAACACTGTGGGAAGCATGAGATGTGCCTGGGAAACAATGCCATGAGTGTGATTCTCCTATGATAGACACAGGAACCTCTATCATACTTTGACATTCTTGTGACATGCCTGTAACACTGTGGGAAGCATGCGATGTGCGTCTGAAACAATGTCATGAATGTCACTCGTATGTAATAGAAACAGACACTTCTCATGGTATGACATGCTTGTGACATGCCTGTAACACTGTGGGAAGCCAGAGATGTGCATGTGAAACAATGCCATATGTGTGATTCTCCTGTGATAGACACAGGCACCTCTCTCATTCTATGACATGCTTGTGACATGCCTGTAACACTGTGGGAAGCATGAGATGTGCCTGTAAAATAATGCCATGATTGTGATACTCCTGTGAAAGACACAGGCACCTCTCTCATGCTATGACATGTCTGTGACATGCCTGTAACACTGTGAAAAGCATGCAATGTGCATGTGAAACAATGTCATGAATGTAACTCATATGTAATAGATACAGACACCTCTCATGCTATGACATGCTTGTGACATGCCGGTAACACTATGGGACGCATGAGATATGCGTGTGAAACAATGTCATGAATCTCACTCATATGTAATAGATACAGACACGTCTCATACTATGACATGCCTGTGACATGCCTGTAACACTGTGAGAAGCATCATATGTGCGTGTGAAACAATGTTATGAATGTCACTCATATGTAATAGATACAGACACCTCTCATTCTATGACATGCTTGTGACATGCCTGTAACACTGAGGGAAGCATGAGATCTGCGTGTGAAACAATGCCATGAGTGTCACACATGTGTAATAGATACAGACACCTCTCATGCTATGACATGCTTGTGACATGCCTGTAACATTGTGGGAAGCATGAGATGTGCGTGTGAAACAATGCCATGAGTGTGATTCTCCTGTGATATACACAGGAACCTCTTTCATTCTATGACATGCTTGTGACATGCCTGTAAAACTGAGGGAAGCATGAGATATGCGTGTGAAACAATGTCATGAAAGTCACTCATATGTAATAGATACAGACACCTCTCATGCTATGACATGCCTGTGACATGCCTGTAACACTGTGAGAAGCATCAGATGTGGTGTGAAACAATGTCATGAATATCACTCATATGTAATAGATACAGACACCTCTCATTCTATGACGTGCTTGTGACATGCCTGTAACACTGAGGGAAGCATGAGATCTGCGTGTGAAACAATGCCATGAGTGTCACTCATGTGTAATAGATACAGACACCTCTCATGCTATGACATGCTTGTGACATGCCTGTAACATTGTGGGAAGCATGAGATGTGCGTGTGAAACAATGCCATGAGTTTGATTCTCCTGTGATATACACAGGAACCTCTCTCATTCTATGACATGCTTGTGACATGCCTGTAAAACTGAGGGAATCATGAGATGTGTGTGTGAAACAATGCCTTGAGTGTGATTCTCCTGTGATATACACAGGCACCTCTCTCATGCTTTGACATGATTGTGACATGCCTGTGGTAACGTGAGAAGCATGAGATGTGCTTGTGAAACAATGCCATGAGTGTTATTCTTCTGTGATAGACACAAGGGAACCTCTCTAATGCTATGACATGCTTGTGACATGCCTGTAACAGGTTGAGAAGCATGAGATGTGCCTGTGAAACAATGTCATGAATGTAACTCATATGTAATAGATACAGACACCTCTCATGCTATGACATGCTTGTGACATGCTGGTAACACTATGGGAAGCATGAGATATGCGTGTGAAACAATGTCATGAATCTCACTCATATGTAATAGATACAGACACCTCTCATACTATGACATGCCTGTGACATGCCTGTAACACTGTGAGAAGCATCATATGTGCGTGTGAAACAATGTCATGAATGTCACTCATATGTAATAGATACAGACACCTCTCATTCTATGACATGCTTGTGACATGCCTGTAACACTGAGGGAAGCATGAGATCTGTGTGTGAAACAATGCCATGAGTGTCACACATGTGTAATAGATACAGACACCTCTCATGCTATGACATGCTTGTGACATGCCTGTAACATTGTGGGAAGCATGAGATGTGCGTGTGAAACAATGCCATGAGTGTGATTCTCCTGTGATATACACAGGAACCTCTCTCATTCTATGACATGCTTGTGACATGCCTGTAAAACTGTGGGAATCATGAGATGTGCGTGTGAAACAATGCCATGAGTGTTATTCTTCTGTGATAGACACAAGGGAACCTCTCTAATGCTATGACATGCTTGTGACATGCCTGTAACAGGTTGAGAAGCATGAGATGTGCCTGTGAAACAATGTCATGAATGTGACTCATATGTAATAGATACAGACACATCTCATGCTATGACATGCTTGTGACATGCCTGTAAAACTGTGGGAAGCATGAGATGTGCCTGTGAAACAATGCCATGAGTGTTATTCTTCTATGATAGACACAAGCACCTCTTTCATGCTATGACATGCTTGTGACATGCCTGTAACACTGTGGGAAGCATGAGATGTGCCTGTAAAATAATGCCATGAGTGTGATACTCCTGTGAAAGACACAGGCGCCTCTCTCATGCTATGACATGTCTGTGACATGCCTGTAACACTGTGAAAAGCATGCGATGTGCATGTGAAACAATGTCATGAATGTAACTCATATGTAATAGATACAGACACCTCTCATGCTATGACATGCTTGTGACATGCCGGTAACACTATGGGAAGCATGAGATATGCGTGTGAAACAATGTCATGAAAGTCACTCATATGTAATAGATACAGACACCTCTCATGCTATGACATGCCTGTGACATGCCTGTAACACTGTGAGAAGCATCAGATGTGCGTGTGAAACAATGTCATGAATATCACTCATATGTAATAGATACAGACACCTCTCATTCTATGACATGCTTGTGACATGTCTGTAACACTGAGGGAAGCATGAGATCTGCGTGTGAAACAATGCCATGAGTGTCACTCATGTGTAATAGATACAGACACCTCTCATGCTATGACATGCTTGTGACATGCCTGTAACATTGTGGGAAGCATGAGATGTGCGTGTGAAACAATGCCATGAGTTTGATTCTCCTGTGATATACACAGGAACCTCTCTCATTCTATGACATGCTTGTGACATACCTGTAAAACTGAGGGAATCATGAGATGTGCGTGTGAAACAATGCCTTGAGTGTGATTATCCTGTGATATACACAGGCACCTCTCTCATGCTTTGACATGATTGTGACATGCCTGTGGTAACGTGAGAAGCATGAGATGTGCTTGTGAAACAATGCCATGAGTGTTATTCTTCTGTGATAGACACAAGGGAACCTCTCTAATGCTATGACATGCTTGTGACATGCCTGTAACAGGTTGAGAAGCATGAGATGTGCCTGTGAAACAATGTCAAGAACGTGACTCATATGTAATAGATACAGACACATCTCATGCTATGACATGCTTGTGACATGCCTGTAAAACTGTGGGAAGCATGAGATGTGCCTGTGAAACAATGCCATGAGTGTTATTCTTCTGTGATAGACACAAGCACCTGCTTCATGCTATGACATGCTTGTGACATGCCTGTAACACTGTGGGAAGCATGAGATGTGCCTGTAAAATAATGCCATGAGTGTGATACTCCTGTGAAAGACACAGGCGCCTCTCTCATGCTACGACATGTCTGTGACATGCCTGTAAGACTGTGAAAAGCATGCGATATGCATGTGAAACAATGTCATGAATGTAACTCATATGTAATAGTTACAGACACCTCTCATGCTATGACATGCTTGTGACATGCCGGTAACACTATGGGAAGCATGAGATATGCGTGTGAAACAATGTCATGAAAGTCACTCATATGTAATAGATACAGACACCTCTCATGCTATGACATGCCTGTGACATGCCTGTAACACTGTGAGAAGCATCAGATGTGCGTGTGAAACAATGTCATGAATATCACTCATATGTAATAGATACAGACACCTCTCATTCTATGACATGCTTGTGACATGTCTGTAACACTGAGGGAAGCATGAGATCTGCGTGTGAAACAATGCCATGAGTGTCACTCATGTGTAATAGATACAGACACCTCTCATGCTATGACATGCTTGTGACATGCCTGTAACATTGTGGGAAGCATGAGATGTGCGTGTGAAACAATGCCATGAGTGTGATGCTCCTGTGATATACACAGGAACCTCTCTCATTCTATGACATGCTTGTGACATGCCTATAACATTGTGGGAATCATGAGATGTGCGTGTGAAACAATGCCATGAGTGTGAATCTCCTGTGATATACACAGGCACCTCTCTCATGCTTTGACATGATTGTGACATGCCTGTGGTAACGTGAGAAGCATGAGATGTGCTTGTGAAACAATGCCATAAATGTGACCTTGTGGGATAGACACAGGCACCTCTCTCATGCTATGACATGCTTACGACATGCCTGTAACACTGTGGGAAGCATGAGATGTGCCTGGGAAACAATGCCATGAGTGTGATTCTCCTATGATAGACACAGGAACCTCTATCATACTTTGACATTCTTGTGACATGCCTGTAACACTGTGGGAAGCATGCGATGTGCGTCTGAAACAATGTCATGAATGTCACTCGTATGTAATAGAAACAGACACTTCTCATGGTATGACATGCTTGTGACATGCCTGTAACACTGTGGGAAGCCAGAGATGTGCATGTGAAACAATGACATATGTGTGATTCTCCTGTGATAGACACAGGCACCTCTCTCATGCTATGACATGCTTGTGACATGCCTGTAACACTGTGGGAAGCATGAGATGTGCCTGTAAAATAATGCCATGATTGTGATACTCCTGTGAAAGACACAGGCACCTCTCTCATGCTATGACATGTCTGTGACATGCCTGTAACACTGTGAAAAGCATGCAATGTGCATGTGAAACAATGTCATGAATGTAACTCATATGTAATAGATACAGACACCTCTCATGCTATGACATGCTTGTGACATGCCGGTAACACTATGGGACGCATGAGATATGCGTGTGAAACAATGTCATGAATCTCACTCATATGTAATAGATACAGACACGTCTCATACTATGACATGCCTGTGACATGCCTGTAACACTGTGAGAAGCATCATATGTGCGTGTGAAACAATGTTATGAATGTCACTCATATGTAATAGATACAGACACCTCTCATTCTATGACATGCTTGTGACATGCCTGTAACACTGAGGGAAGCATGAGATCTGCGTGTGAAACAATGCCATGAGTGTCACACATGTGTAATAGATACAGACACCTCTCATGCTATGACATGCTTGTGACATGCCTGTAACATTGTGGGAAGCATGAGATGTGCGTGTGAAACAATGCCATGAGTGTGATTCTCCTGTGATATACACAGGAACCTCTTTCATTCTATGACATGCTTGTGACATGCCTGTAAAACTGAGGGAAGCATGAGATATGCGTGTGAAACAATGTCATGAAAGTCACTCATATGTAATAGATACAGACACCTCTCATGCTATGACATGCCTGTGACATGCCTGTAACACTGTGAGAAGCATCAGATGTGGTGTGAAACAATGTCATGAATATCACTCATATGTAATAGATACAGACACCTCTCATTCTATGACGTGCTTGTGACATGCCTGTAACACTGAGGGAAGCATGAGATCTGCGTGTGAAACAATGCCATGAGTGTCACTCATGTGTAATAGATACAGACACCTCTCATGCTATGACATGCTTGTGACATGCCTGTAACATTGTGGGAAGCATGAGATGTGCGTGTGAAACAATGCCATGAGTTTGATTCTCCTGTGATATACACAGGAACCTCTCTCATTCTATGACATGCTTGTGACATGCCTGTAAAACTGAGGGAATCATGAGATGTGTGTGTGAAACAATGCCTTGAGTGTGATTCTCCTGTGATATACACAGGCACCTCTCTCATGCTTTGACATGATTGTGACATGCCTGTGGTAACGTGAGAAGCATGAGATGTGCTTGTGAAACAATGCCATGAGTGTTATTCTTCTGTGATAGACACAAGGGAACCTCTCTAATGCTATGACATGCTTGTGACATGCCTGTAACAGGTTGAGAAGCATGAGATGTGCCTGTGAAACAATGTCATGAATGTAACTCATATGTAATAGATACAGACACCTCTCATGCTATGACATGCTTGTGACATGCTGGTAACACTATGGGAAGCATGAGATATGCGTGTGAAACAATGTCATGAATCTCACTCATATGTAATAGATACAGACACCTCTCATACTATGACATCCCTGTGACATGCCTGTAACACTGTGAGAAGCATCATATGTGCGTGTGAAACAATGTCATGAATGTCACTCATATGTAATAGATACAGACACCTCTCATTCTATGACATGCTTGTGACATGCCTGTAACACTGAGGGAAGCATGAGATCTGTGTGTGAAACAATGCCATGAGTGTCACACATGTGTAATAGATACAGACACCTCTCATGCTATGACATGCTTGTGACATGCCTGTAACATTGTGGGAAGCATGAGATGTGCGTGTGAAACAATGCCATGAGTGTGATTCTCCTGTGATATACACAGGAACCTCTCTCATTCTATGACATGCTTGTGACATGCCTGTAAAACTGTGGGAATCATGAGATGTGCGTGTGAAACAATGCCATGAGTGTTATTCTTCTGTGATAGACACAAGGGAACCTCTCTAATGCTATGACATGCTTGTGACATGCCTGTAACAGGTTGAGAAGCATGAGATGTGCCTGTGAAACAATGTCATGAATGTGACTCATATGTAATAGATACAGACACATCTCATGCTATGACATGCTTGTGACATGCCTGTAAAACTGTGGGAAGCATGAGATGTGCCTGTGAAACAATGCCATGAGTGTTATTCTTCTATGATAGACACAAGCACCTCTTTCATGCTATGACATGCTTGTGACATGCCTGTAACACTGTGGGAAGCATGAGATGTGCCTGTAAAATAATGCCATGAGTGTGATACTCCTGTGAAAGACACAGGCGCCTCTCTCATGCTATGACATGTCTGTGACATGCCTGTAACACTGTGAAAAGCATGCGATGTGCATGTGAAACAATGTCATGAATGTAACTCATATGTAATAGATACAGACACCTCTCATGCTATGACATGCTTGTGACATGCCGGTAACACTATGGGAAGCATGAGATATGCGTGTGAAACAATGTCATGAAAGTCACTCATATGTAATAGATACAGACACCTCTCATGCTATGACATGCCTGTGACATGCCTGTAACACTGTGAGAAGCATCAGATGTGCGTGTGAAACAATGTCATGAATATCACTCATATGTAATAGATACAGACACCTCTCATTCTATGACATGCTTGTGACATGTCTGTAACACTGAGGGAAGCATGAGATCTGCGTGTGAAACAATGCCATGAGTGTCACTCATGTGTAATAGATACAGACACCTCTCATGCTATGACATGCTTGTGACATGCCTGTAACATTGTGGGAAGCATGAGATGTGCGTGTGAAACAATGCCATGAGTTTGATTCTCCTGTGATATACACAGGAACCTCTCTCATTCTATGACATGCTTGTGACATACCTGTAAAACTGAGGGAATCATGAGATGTGCGTGTGAAACAATGCCTTGAGTGTGATTATCCTGTGATATACACAGGCACCTCTCTCATGCTTTGACATGATTGTGACATGCCTGTGGTAACGTGAGAAGCATGAGATGTGCTTGTGAAACAATGCCATGAGTGTTATTCTTCTGTGATAGACACAAGGGAACCTCTCTAATGCTATGACATGCTTGTGACATGCCTGTAACAGGTTGAGAAGCATGAGATGTGCCTGTGAAACAATGTCAAGAACGTGACTCATATGTAATAGATACAGACACATCTCATGCTATGACATGCTTGTGACATGCCTGTAAAACTGTGGGAAGCATGAGATGTGCCTGTGAAACAATGCCATGAGTGTTATTCTTCTGTGATAGACACAAGCACCTGCTTCATGCTATGACATGCTTGTGACATGCCTGTAACACTGTGGGAAGCATGAGATGTGCCTGTAAAATAATGCCATGAGTGTGATACTCCTGTGAAAGACACAGGCGCCTCTCTCATGCTACGACATGTCTGTGACATGCCTGTAAGACTGTGAAAAGCATGCGATATGCATGTGAAACAATGTCATGAATGTAACTCATATGTAATAGTTACAGACACCTCTCATGCTATGACATGCTTGTGACATGCCGGTAACACTATGGGAAGCATGAGATATGCGTGTGAAACAATGTCATGAAAGTCACTCATATGTAATAGATACAGACACCTCTCATGCTATGACATGCCTGTGACATGCCTGTAACACTGTGAGAAGCATCAGATGTGCGTGTGAAACAATGTCATGAATATCACTCATATGTAATAGATACAGACACCTCTCATTCTATGACGTGCTTGTGACATGCCTGTAACACTGAGGGAAGCATGAGATCTGCGTGTGAAACAATGCCATGAGTGTCACTCATGTGTAATAGATACAGACACCTCTCATGCTATGACATGCTTGTGACATGCCTGTAACATTGTGGGAAGCATGAGATGTGCGTGTGAAACAATGCCATGAGTTTGATTCTCCTGTGATATACACAGGAACCTCTCTCATTCTATGACATGCTTGTGACATGCCTGTAAAACTGTGGGAATCATGAGATGTGCGTGTGAAACAATGCCTTGAGTGTGATTCTCCTGTGATATACACAGGCACCTCTCTCATGCTTTGACATGATTGTGACATGCCTGTGGTAACGTGAGACGCATGAGATGTGCTTGTGAAACAATGCCATGTGTGTTATTCTTCTGTGATAGACACAAGGGAACCTCTCTAATGCTATGACATGCTTGTGACATGCCTGTAACAGGTTGAGAAGCATGAGATGTGCCTGTGAAACAATGTCATGAATGTGACTCATATGTAATAGATACAGACACATCTCATGCTATGACATGCTTGTGACATGCCTGTAACACTGTGGGAAGCATGCAATGTGCGTGTGAAACAATGTATTGAATGTCACTCAAATGTAATAGATACAGACACCTGTCAAGCTATGACATGCTTGTGACATGCCTGTAAGGCTGTGAGAAGCATGTGATGTGTGTGTGAAACAATGTCATGAATGTAACTCATATGTAATAGATACAGACACCTCTCATGCTATGACATGCTTGTGACATGCCTGTGGTAACGTGAGAAGCATGAGATGTGCTTGTGAAACAATGCCATGAGTGTTATTCTTCTGTGATAGACACAAGGGAACCTCTCTAATGCTATGACATGCTTGTGACATGCCTGTAACAGGTTGAGAAGCATGAGATGTGCCTGTGAAACAATGTCATGAATGTGACTCATATGTAATAGATACAGACACATCTCATGCTATGACATGCTTGTGACATGCCTGTAACACTGTGGGAAGCATGCAATGTGCGTGTGAAACAATGTATTGAATGTCACTCAAATGTAATAGATACAGACACCTGTCAAGCTATGACATGCTTGTGACATGCCTGTAAGGCTGTGAGAAGCATGTGATATGTGTGTGAAACAATGTCATGAATGTCACTCATATGTAATAGATACAGACACCTCTCATGCTATGACATTCTTGTGACATGCCTGTAACACTGTGGGAAGCATGAGATGTGCGTGTGAATAAATGCCATGAGTGCGATTCTCCTGTGATAGACACAGGCACCTCTCTCATGCTATGACATGCTTGTGACATGCTTGTAACACTATGGGAAGCATGCGATGTGCCTGTGAAACAATGCCATGAGTGTGATTCTCCTGTAATAGACACAGGCACCTCTCTCATACTATGACATGCTTATGACATGCCTGTAACACTGTAAGAAGCAGGAGATGTGCCTGTGAAACAATGTCATTAATGTCACTCATATGTAATAGATACAAACACCTCTCAAGCTATGACATGCTTGTGACATGTCCGTAACACTGTAGGAAGCATGAAATGTGCATGTGAATCAATGTCATGAATGTCCCTCATATGTAATAGATATAGACACCTCTCATGCTATGACATGCTTGTGACATGCCTGTAACACTGTGGGAAGCATGAGATGTGCGTGTGAAACAATGCCATGAGTGTGATTCTCCTGTGATAGACACAGGCACCTCTCATGCTATGACATGCTTGTGACATGCCTGTCACAATGTGGGAAGAATGAGATATGAGTGTGAAACAATGTCATGAATGTCACTCATATGTAATAGATAAAGACACCTCTCAAGCTATGACATGCTTCTGACATGCCCGTAACACTGTGGGAAGAATGATATGTGCCTGTGAAACAATGCCATGAGTGTGATTCTCCTGTGATAGACACAGGCACCTCTCTCATGCTATGAAATGCTTGTGACATGCCTGTAACACTGTGAGAAGCATGAGATGTGCGTGTGAAACAATGTCATGAATGACACTCATATGTAATAGATACAGACACCTCTCATGCTATGAAATACTTGTAACATGCCTGTAACACTGTGAAAAGCATGTGATGTGCGTGTGAAACAATGTCATGAATGTCAGTCATATGTAATAGATACAGACACCTCTCATGCTATGACATACTTGTGACATGCCTGTAACGCTGTCGGAAGCATGTGATGTGCGTGTGAAGCAATGTCATGAATGTCACTAATATGTAGTAGATACAGACACCTCTCATGCTATGACATGCTTGTGACATACCTATAACACCATGGGAAGCATGAGGTGTGCCTGTGAAACAATGTCATGCATGTCACCCATATGTAATTGAAACAAATACATCTCATGCTATGACATGCTTGTGACATGCCTGTAGCACTGTGGGAAGTATGAGATGTGCCTGTGAAACAATGCCATGACTGTGATTCTCCTGTGATAGACAAAGTAACCTCTCTCATGCTATGACATGCTTGTGACATGCCTGTGACACTGTGGGAAGCATGCGATTTGCGTAAGAAACAATGTCATGAATCTCACTCATATGTAATGGAAACAGACACCTCTCATGCTATGACATGTTTGTGACATGCCTGTAATACTGTGGGAAGCATGAGATGTGCCTGTGAAAAAATGCCATGAGTCTGATTCTCCTGTGGTAGACACAGACACCTCTCATGCTATGACATGCTTGCAACATGCCTGTAACACTGTGGGTAGCAAGAGATGTGCCTGTGAAACAATGCCATGAGTGTGATTCTCCTGTGATAGACACAGGCACCTCTCTCATGCTATGACATGCTTGTGAGATGCCTGTAACAGTGTGGGAAGCATGCGATGTGCGTGTGAAACAATGTCATCAAAGTCACTCATTTGTAATTGATACAGACACCTCTAATGCTATGACATGCTTGTGACATGCCTGTAACACTGTAGGAAGCATACGATGTGCGTGTGAAACAATGTCATGAATGTCACTTATATGTAATAGATACAGACACCTCTCATGCTATGACATGCTTGTGACATGCCCGTAGCACTGTGGGAAGCATGTAATGTGCCTGTGTAACAATGCCATGAGTGTGATTCTCCTGTGATAGACACAGGCACCTCTCTCATTCTATGACATGGTTGTGACATGCCTGTAACACTGTGGGAATCATGAGATGTGCGTGTGAAACAATGCCATGAGTGTGATTCTCCTGTGATATACACAGGCACCTCTCTCATGCTTTGACATGATTGTGACATGCCTGTGGTAACGTGAGAAGCATGAGATGTGCTTGTGAAACAGTGCCATGAGTGTTATTCTTCTGTGATAGACACAAGGGAACCTCTCTAATGCTATGACATGCTTGTGACATGCCTGTAACAGGTTGAGAAGCATGAGATGTGCCTGTGAAACAATGTCATGAATGTGACTCATATGTAATAGATACAGACACATCTCATGCTATGACATGCTTGTGACATGCCTGTAAAACTGTGGGAAGCATGAGATGTGCCTGTGAAACAATGCCATGAGTGTTATTCTTCTGTGATAGACACAAGCACCTCTTTCATGCTATGACATGCTTGTGACATGCCTGTAGCACTGTGGGAAGCATGAGATGTGCGTGTGAAACAATGCCATGAGTGTGATTCTCCTGTGATAGACACAGGCACCTCTCTCATGCTATGACATGCTTGTGACATGCCTGTAACACTGTGGGAAGCATGCAATGTGCGTGTGAAACAATGTATTGAATGTTACTCAAATGTAATAGATACAGATACCTGTCAAGCTATGACATGCTTGTGACATGCCTGTAAGGCTGTGGAAAGTATAAGATGTGCGTGTAAAACAATGTCATGAATGTCACTCATATGTAATAGATACAGACTCCTCTCATACTATAACATGCTTGTGACATGCCTGTAACACTGTGAGAAGCATGTGATGTGTGTGTGAAACAATGTCATGAATGTCACTCATATGTAATAGATACAGACACCTCTCATGCTATGACATACTTGTGACATGCCTGTAACACTAGGGGAAGAATGAGATGTGCGTGTGAATAAATGCCATGAGTGCGATTCTCCTGTGACAGACACAGGCACCTCTCTCATGCTATGAGATGCTTGTGACATGCCTGTAACACTATGGGAAGCATGCAATGTGCCTGTGAAACAATGCCACGAGTGTGATTCTCCTGTAATAGACACAGGCACCTCTCTCATACTATGACATGCTTATGACATGCCTGTAACACTGTAAGAAGCAGGAGATGTGCCTGTGAAACAATGTCATGAATGTCCCTCATATGTAATAGATATAGACACCTCTCATGCTATGACATGCTTGTGACATGCCTGTAACACTGTGGGAAGCATGAGATCTGCGTGTGAAACAATGCCATGAGTGTGATTCTCCTGTGATAGACACAGGCACCTCTCATGCTATGACATGCTTGTGACATGCCTGTCACAATGTGGGAAGCATGAGATGTGCATGTGAAACAATGCCATGAGTGTGATTGTCCTGTGATTGACACAGGCACCTCTCTCATGCTGTGACATGCTTGTGACATGCCTGTAACAGTGTGGGAAGCTTGCAATCTGCTTGTGAAACAATGTCATCAATGTCACTCATATGTAATAGATACAGACACCTCTAATGCTATGACATGCTTGTGACATGCCTGTAACACTGTAGGAAGCATACGATGTGCGTGTGAAACAATGTCATGAATGTCACTTATATGTAATAGATACAGACACCTCTCATGCTATGACATGCTTGTGACATGCCCGTAGCACTGTGGGAAGCATGTAATGTGCCTGTGTAACAATGCCATGAGTGTGATTCTCCTGTGATAGACACAGGCACCTCTCTCATTCTATGACATGCTTGTGACATGCCTGTAACACTGTGGGAATCATGAGATGTGCGTGTGAAACAATGCCATGAGTGTGATTCTCCTGTGATATACACAGGCACCTCTCTCATGCTTTGACATGATTGTGACATGCCTGTGGTAACGTGAGAAGCGTGAGATGTGCTTGTGAAACAATGCCATGAGTGTTATTCTTCTGTGATAGACACAAGGGAACCTCTCAAATGCTATGACATGCTTGTGACATGCCTGTAACATGTTGAGAAGCATGAGATGTGCCTGTGAAACAATGTCATGAATGTGACTCATATGTAATAGATACAGACACATCTCATGCTATGACATGCTTGTGACAAGCCTGTAAAACTGTGGGAAGCATGAGATGTGCCTGTGAAACAATGCCATGAGTGTTATTCTTCTGTGATAGACACAAGCACCTCTTTCATGCTATGACATGCTTGTGACATGCCTGTAACACTGTGGGAAGCATGAGATGTGCCTGTGAAACAATGCCATGAGTGTTATTTTCCTGTGATAGACACAGGCACCTCTCTCATGCTATGACATGCTTGTGACATGCCTGTAACACTGTGGGAAGCATGCAATGTGCGTGTGAAACAATGTATTGAATGTCACTCAAATGTAATAGATACAGACACCTGTCAAGCTATGACATGCTTGTGACATGCCTGTAAGGCTGTGGAAAGTATGAGATGTGCGTGTAAAACAATGTCATGAATGTCACTCATATGTAATAGATACAGACACCTCTCATACTATAACATGCTTGTAACATGCCTGTAACACTGTGAGAAGCATGTGATGTGTGTGTGAAACAATGTCATGAATGTCACTCATATGTAATAGATACAGACACCTCTTATGCTATGACATTCTTGTGACATGCCTGTAACACTGTGGGAAGCATGAGATGTGCGTGTGAAACAATACCATGAGTGTGATTCTCCTGTGATAGACAAAGGCACCCTCTCATGCTGTGAGATGCTTGTGACATGCCTGTAACACTGTGAGAAGCATGTGATGTGTATTTGAAACAATGTCATGAATGTCATATGTAATAGATACAGACGCCTCTCATGCTATGACATGCTTGTGACATGCCTGCAACACTGTGGGACGCATTAGATGTCCCTGTGAAACAATGCCATAAGTGTAATTCTCCTCTGATATACACAGACACCTCTCATGCTATGACATGCTTGTGACATGCCTGTAACACTGTGGGAAGCATGCAATGTGCGTGTGAAACAATGTCATCAATGTCACTCATATGTAATAGATACAGACACCTCTCATGCTTTGACATGCTTGTGACATGCCCGTAACACTGTGGGAAGCATGAGATGTCCGTGTGAAACAATGCCATGAGTGTGATTCTCCTGTGATAGACACACACACCTCTCATGCTATGACATGCTTGAGAGATGCCTGTAACACTGTGGGAAGCATGAGATGTGCTGTGATACAATGCCATGAGTGTGATTCTCCTGTGATTGACACAGGCACCTCTCTCATGCTGTGACATGCTTGTGACATGCCTGTAACAGTGTGGGAAGCATGCAATGTGCGTGTGAAACAATGTCATCAATGTCACTCATATGTAATAGATACAGACACCTCTAATGCTATGACATGCTTGTGACATGCCTGTAACACTGTGGGAAGCATACGATGTGTGTGCGAAACAATGTCATGATTGTCATTTATATGTAATATATACAGACACCTCTCATGCTATGACATGCTTGTGACATGCCCGTAACACTGTGGGAAGCATGAAATGTGCCTGTGTAACAATGCCATGAGTGTGATTCTCCTATGAAAGACACGCACCTCTCTCATGGTGTGACATGCTTGTGACTTGCCTGTAACACTGTGAGAAGCATTTGATGTGCGTGTGAAACAATGCCATGAGTTTGATTCTCCTGTGATAGACACAGACACCTCTCTCATGCTTTGACTTGCTGGTGAAATGCCCGTAGCACTGTAGGAAGCATGAGATGTCCGTGTGAAACAATGCCATGAGAGTGATTCTCCTGTGATAGACACAGACACCTCTCGTGCTATGACATGCTTGCGACATGCCTGTAACACTGTGGGAAGCATGAAATGTGACTGTGTAACAATGCCATGAGTGTGATTCTCCTGTGAAAGACACAGGCACCTCTCTCATGGTATGAAATGCTTGTGACATGCCTGTAACACTGTGGTAAGCATGAGATGTGTGTATGAAACACTGCCATGAGTGTCATTCTCCTGTGATAGACACAGCACCTCTATCATGCTATGACATGCTTGTGACATGCCTGTAACACTGTGAGAAGTATGAGATGTGCCTGTGAAACAATGCCATGAGTGTCACTCATATGATATAGATACAGACACCTCTCATGCGATGACATACTTGTGACATGCCTGTAACACTGTGGGAAGCATGAGATGTGAATGTGAAACAATGCCATGAGTGTGATTCTCCTGTGAGAGATACAGGCACTTCTCTCATGCTATGACATGCTTGTGACATGCCTGTAACACTGTGGGAAGCATAAGATGTACCTGTGAAACAATGTCAAGAATGTCACTCAAATGTAATAGATACAGACACCTCTCAGGCTATGACATGCTTGTGCCATGCCTGTAACACGGTGGGAAGCATGAGATGTGCGTGTGAAATATTGCCATGAGTGTGATTCTCCTGTAATAGACACAGGCACCTCTCTCATGCTATGACATGCTTGTGACATGCCTGTAAAACTGTGAGAAGCATGCAATGTGCCAGTGAAACAATGACATGAGTGTCACTCATATGTAAAAGATACAGACACCTCTCATGCTATGAAATGCTAGTGACATGCCTGTAACACTGTGGGAAGCATGAGATGTGCGTGTGAAACAATGCCATAAGTGTGACCTTGTGTGATAGACACAGGCACCTCTCTCATGCTATGACATGCTTAAGACATGCCTGTAACACTGTGGGAAGCATGAGATGTGCCTGGGAAACAATGCCATGAGTGTGATTCTACTATGAAAGACACAGGAACCTCTATCATGCTTTGACATGCTTGTGATATGCCTGTAACACTGTGGGAAGCATGCGATGTGCGTCTGAAACAATGTCATGCATGTCACTCATATGTAATAGATACAGACACTTCTCATGGTATGACATGCTTGTGACATGCCTGTAACACTGTGGGAAGCCAGAGATGTGCATGTGAAACAGTGCCATATGTGTGATTCTCCTGTGATAGACACAGGCACCTCTCTCATGCTATGACATGCTTGTGACATGCCTGTAACACTGTGGGAAGCATGAGATGTGCCTGTAAAATAATGCCATGAGTGTGATACTCCTGTGAAAGACACAGGCACCTCTCTCATTCTATGACATGTCTGTGACATGCCTGTAACACTGTGAAAAGCATACGATGTGCATGTGAAACAATGTCATGAATGTAACTCATATGTAATAGATACAGACACCTCTCATGCTATGACATGCTTGTGACATGCCGGTAACACTATGGGAAGCATGAGATATGCTTGTGAAACAATGTCATGAATGTCACTCATATGTAATAGATACAGACACCTCTCATGCTATGACATGCCTGTGACATGCCTGTAACACTGTGGGAAGCATGCGATGTGCGTGTGAAACAATGCCATAAGTGTGATCCTTGTGTGATAGACACAGGCACCTCTCTCATGCTTTGACATGCTGGTGACATGCCTGTAACACTATGGGAAGCATGAGATGTGCCTGTGAAACAATGCCATGAGTGTGATTCTCCTGTGATAGACACAGGAACCTCTCTCATGCTTTGACATGCTGGTGACATGCCTGTAACACTATGGGAAGCATGCGATGTGCGCCTGAAACAATTTCTTGAATGTCACTCATATGTAATAGATATAGACACCTCCCATGCTATGACATGCTTGTGACATGCCTGTAACACTGTGGGGAAGCATGAGATGTGCATGTGAAACAATGCCATATGTGTGATTCTCCTGTGATAGACATAGGCACCTCTCTCATGCTATGACATGCTTGTGACATGCCTGTAACACTGTTGGAAGCTTGAGAAATGCCTGTAAAATAATGCCATGAGTGTGATTCTCCTCTGATAGACACAGGCACCTCTCTCATGCTATGACATGCTTGTGACATGCCTGTAACAGTGTGGGATGCATGCAATGTGCGTGTGAAACAATTTCATCAATGTCACTCATATGTAATAGATACAGACACCTCTCATGCTTTGACATGCTTGTGACATGCCCGTAACACTGTGGGAAGCATGAGATGTCCGTGTGAAACAATGCCATGAGTCTGATTCTCCTGTGATAGACACACACACCTCTCATGCTATGACATGCTTGAGACATGCCTGTAACACTGTGGGAAGCATGAGATGTGCTGTGAAACAATGCCATGAGTGTGATTCTCCTGTGATTGACACAGGCACCTCTCTCATGCTGTAACATGCTTGTGACATGCCTGTAACAGTGTGGGAAGCATGCAATGTGCGTGTGAAACAATGTCATCAATGTCACTCATATGTAATAGATACAGACACCTCTAATGCTATGACATGCTTGTGACATGCCAGTAACACTGTGGGAAGCAAACGATGTGTGTGCGAAACAATGTCATGATTGTCATTTTTATGTAATATATACAGACACCTCTCATGCTATGACATGCTTGTGACATGCCCGTAACACTGTGGGAAACATGAAATGTGCCTGTGTAACAATGGCATGAGTGTGATTCTCCTATGAAAGACACAGGCACCTCTCTCATGGTGTGACATGCTTGTGACTTGCCTGTAACACTGTGAGAAGCATGAGATGTGCGTGTGAAACAATGCCATGAGTTTGATTCTCCTGTGATAGACACAGACACCTCTCTCATGCTTTGACTTGCTTGTGAAATGCCCGTAGCACTGTGGGAAGCATGAGATGTCCGTGTGAAACAATGCCATGAGAGTGATTCTCCTGTGATAGACACAGACACCTCTTGAGCTATGACATGCTTGCGACATGCCCGTAACACTGTGGGAAGCATGAAATGTGCCTGTGTAACAATGCCATGAGAGTGATTCTCCTGTGAAAGACACAGGCACCTCTCTCATGGTATGACAAGCTTGTGACATGCCTGTAACACTGTGGTAAGCATGAGATGTGTGTATGAAACACTGCCATGAGTCTCATTCTCCTGTGATAGAAACAGCACCTCTCTCATGCTATGACATGCTTGTGACATGCCTGTAACACTGTGAGAAGCATGAGATGTGCCTGTGAATGAAAGCCATGAATGTAACTCATATGTTATAGATACAGACACCTCTCAAGCTATGACATGCTTGTGACATGCCGGTAACACTATGGGAAGCATGAGATATGCGTGTGAAACAATGTCATGAAAGTCACTCATATGTAATAGATACAGACACCTCTCATGCTATGATATGCCTGTGACATGCCTGTAACACTTTGAGAAGCATGAGATCTGCGTGTGAAACAATGCCATGAGTGTCACTCATGTATAATAGATACAGACACCTCTCATGCTATGACATGCTTGTGACATGCCTGTAACATTGTGGGAAGCATGAGATGTGCGTGTGAAACAATGCCATGAGTGTGATTCTCCTGTGATATACACAGGAACCTCTCTCATTCTATGACATGCTTGTGACATGCCTGTAACACTGTGGGAATCATGAGATGTGCGTGTGAAACAATGCCATGAGTGTGATTCTCCAGTGATATACACAGGCACCTCTCTCATGCTTTGACATGATTGTGACATGCCTGTGGTAACGTGAGAAGCATGAGATGTGCTTGTGAAACAATGCCATAAATGTGACCTTGTGTGATAGACACAGGTACCTCTCTCATGCTATGACATGCTTACGACATGCCTGTAACACTGTGGGAAGCATGAGATGTGCCTGGGAAACAATGCCATGAGTGTGATTCTCCTATGATAGACACAGGAACCTCTATCATGCTTTGACATGCCTGTAACACTGTGGGAAGCATGCGATGTGCGTCTGAAACAATGTCATGAATGTCACTCATATGTAATAGATACAGACACTTCTCATGGTATGACATGCTTGTGACATGCCTGTAACACTGTGGGAAGCCAGAGATGTGCATATGAAACAATGCCATATGTGTGATTCTCCTGTGATAGACACAGGCACCTCTCTCATGCTATGACATGCTTGTGACATGCCTGTAACACTGTGGGAAGCATGAGATGTGCCTGTAAAATAATGCCATGATTGTGATACTCCTGTGAAAGACACATGCACCTCTCTCATGCTATGACATGCCTGTAACACTGTGGGAAGCATGAAATGTGACTGTGTAACAATGCCATGAGTGTGATTCTCCTGTGAAAGACACAGGCACCTCTCTTATGGTATGAAATGCTTGTGACATGCCTGTAACACTGTGGTAAGCATGAGATGTGTGTATGAAACACTGCCATGAGTGTCATTCTCCTGTGATAGACACAGCACCTCTATCATGCTATGACATGCTTGTGACATGCCTGTAACACTGTGAGAAGTATGAGATGTGCCTGTGAAACAATGCCATGAGTGTCACTCATATGATATAGATACAGACACCTCTCATGCGATGACATACTTGTGACATGCCTGTAACACGGTGGGAAGCATGAGATGTGCGTGTGAAACATTGCCATGAGTGTGATTCTCCTGTAATAGACACAGGCACCTCTCTCATGCTATGACATGCTTGTGACATGCCTGTAACACTGTGAGAAGCATGAAATGTGCCAGTGAAACAATGACATGAGTGTCACTCATATGTAAAAGATACAGACACCTCTCATGCTATGAAATGCTAGTGACATGCCTGTAACACTGTGGGAAGCATGAGATGTGCGTGTAAAACAATGCCATAAGTGTGACCTTGTGTGATAGACACAGGCACCTCTCTCATGCTATGACATGCTTAAGACATGCCTGTAACACTGTGGGAAGCATGAGATGTGCCTGGGAAACAATGCCATGAGTGTGATTCTACTATGAAAGACACAGGAACCTCTATCATGCTTTGACATGCTTGTGATATGCCTGTAACACTGTGGGAAGCATGCGATGTGCGTCTGAAACAATGTCATGAATGTCACTCATATGTAATAGATACAGACACTTCTCATGGTATGACATGCTTGTGACATGCCTGTAACACTGTGGGAAGCCAGAGATGTGCATGTGAAACAGTGCCATATGTGTGATTCTCCTGTGATAGACACAGGCACCTCTCTCATGCTATGACATGCTTGTGACATGCCTGTAACACTGTGGGAAGCATGAGATGTGCCTGTAAAATAATGCCATGAGTGTGATACTCCTGTGAAAGACACAGGCACCTCTCTCATTCTATGACATGTCTGTGACATGCCTGTAACACTGTAAAAAGCATACGATGTGCATGTGAAACAATGTCATGAATGTAACTCATATGTAATAGATACAGACACCTCTCATGCTATGACATGCTTGTGACATGCCGGTAACACTATGGGAAGCATGAGATATGCTTGTGAAACAATGTCATGAATGTCACTCATATGTAATAGATACAGACACCTCTCATGCTATGACATGCCTGTGACATGCCTGTAACACTGTGGGAAGCATGCGATGTGCGTGTGAAACAATGCCATAAGTGTGATCCTTGTGTGATAGACACAGGCACCTCTCTCATGCTATGACATGCTTGTGACATGCCTGTAACACTGTGGGAAGCATGAGATGTGCCTGTGAAACAATGCCATGAGTGTGATTCTCCTGTGATAGACACAGGAACCTCTCTCATGCTTTGACATGCTGGTGACATGCCTGTAACACTATGGGAAGCATGCGATGTGCGCCTGAAACAATTTCTTGAATGTCACTCATATGTAATAGATATAGACACCTCCCATGCTATGACATGCTTGTGACATGCCTGTAACACTGTGGGGAAGCATGAGATGTGCATGTGAAACAATGCCATATGTGTGATTCTCCTGTGATAGACATAGGCACCTCTCTCATGCTATGACATGCTTGTGACATGCCTGTAACACTGTTGGAAGCTTGAGATATGCCTGTAAAATAATGCCATGAGTGTGATTCTCCTCTGATAGACACAGGCACCTCTCTCATGCTATGACATGCTTGTGACATGCCTGTAACAGTGTGGGAAGCATGCAATGTGCGTGTGAAACAATTTCATCAATGTCACTCATATGTAATAGATACAGACACCTCTCATGCTTTGACATGCTTGTGACATGCCCGTAACACTGTGGGAAGCATGAGATGTCCGTGTGAAACAATGCCATGAGTCTGATTCTCCTGTGATAGACACACACACCTCTCATGCTATGACATGCTTGAGACATGCCTGTAACACTGTGGGAAGCATGAGATGTGCTGTGAAACAATGCCATGAGTGTGATTCTCCTGTGATTGACACAGGCACCTCTCTCATGCTGTAACATGCTTGTGACATGCCTGTAACACTGTTGGAAGCTTGAGATATGCCTGTAAAATAATGCCATGAGTGTGATTCTCCTCTGATAGACACAGGCACCTCTCTCATGCTATGACATGCTTGTGACATGCCTGTAACAGTGTGGGAAGCATGCAATGTGCGTGTGAAACAATGTCATCAATGTCACTCATATGTAATAGATACAGACACCTCTAATGCTATGACATGCTTGTGACATGCCTGTAACACTGTGGGAAGCAAACGATGTGTGTGCGAAACAATGTCATGATTGTCATTTATATGTAATATATACAGACACCTCTCATGCTATGACATGCTTGTGACATGCCCGTAACACTGTGGGAAACATGAAATGTGCCTGTGTAACAATGGCATGAGTGTGATTCTCCTATGAAAGACACAGGCACGTCTCTCATGGTGTGACATGCTTGTGACTTGCCTGTAACACTGTGAGAAGCATGAGATGTGCGTGTGAAACAATGCCATGAGTTTGATTCTCCTGTGATAGACACAGACACCTCTCTCATGCTTTGACTTGCTTGTGAAATGCCCGTAGCACTGTGGGAAGCATGAGATGTCCGTGTGAAACAATGCCATGAGAGTGATTCTCCTGTGATAGACACAGACACCTCTTGAGCTATGACATGCTTGCGACATGCCCGTAACACTGTGGGAAGCATGAAATGTGCCTGTGTAACAATGCCATGAGTGTGATTCTCCTGTGAAAGACACAGGCACCTCTCTCATGGTATGACAAGCTTGTGACATGCCTGTAACACTGTGGTAAGCATGAGATGTGTGTATGAAACACTGCCATGAGTCTCATTCTCCTGTGATAGAAACAGCACCTCTCTCATGCTATGACATGCTTGTGACATGCCTGTAACACTGTGAGAAGCATGAGATGTGCCTGTGAATGAAAGCCATGAATGTAACTCATAAGAATAGATACAGACACCTCTCAAGCTATGACATGCTTGTGACATGCCGGTAACACTATGGGAAGCATGAGATATGCGTGTGAAACAATGTCATGAAAGTCACTCATATGTAATAGATACAGACACCTCTCATGCTATGATATGCCTGTGACATGCCTGTAACACTTTGAGAAGCATGAGATCTGCGTGTGAAACAATGCCATGAGTGTCACTCATGTATAATAGATACAGACACCTCTCATGCTATGACATGCTTGTGACATGCCTGTAACATTGTGGGAAGCATGAGATGTGCGTGTGAAACAATGCCATGAGTGTGATTCTCCTGTGATATACACAGGAACCTCTCTCATTCTATGACATGCTTGTGACATGCCTGTAACACTGTGGGAATCATGAGATGTGCGTGTGAAACAATGCCATGAGTGTGATTCTCCTGTGATATACACAGGCACCTCTCTCATGCTTTGACATGATTGTGACATGCCTGTGGTAACGTGAGAAGCATGAGATGTGCTTGTGAAACAATGCCATAAATGTGACCTTGTGTGATAGACACAGGTACCTCTCTCATGCTATGACATGCTTAAGACATGCCTGTAACACTGTGGGAAGCATGAGATGTGCCTGGGAAACAATGCCATGAGTGTGATTCTCCTATGATAGACACAGGAACCTCTATCATGCTTTGACATGCTTGTGACATGCCTGTAACACTGTGGGAAGCATGCGATGTGCGTCTGAAAGAATGTCATGAATGTCACTCATATGTAATAGATACAGACACTTCTCATGGTATGACATGCTTGTGACATGCCTGTAACACTGTGGGAAGCCAGAGATGTGCATATGAAACAATGCCATATGTGTGATTCTCCTGTGATAGACACAGGCACCTCTCTCATGCTATGACATGCTTGTGACATGCCTGTAACACTGTGGGAAGCATGAGATGTGCCTGTAAAATAATGCCATGATTGTGATACTCCTGTGAAAGACACATGCACCTCTCTCATGCTATGACATGTCTGTGACATGCCTGTAACACTGTGAAAAGCATGCGATGTGCATGTGAAACAATGTCATGAATGTAACTCATATGTAATAGATACAGACACCTCTCATGCTATGACATGCTTGTGACATGCCGGTAAGACTATGGGAAGCATGAGATATGCGTGTGAAACAATGTCATGAATGTCACTCATATGTAATTGATACAGACACCTCTCATGCTATGACATGCCTGTGACATGCCTGTAACACTGTGAGAAGCATCAGATGTGCGTGTGAAACAATGTCATGAATGTCACTCATATGTAATAGATACAGACACCTCTCATTCTATGACGTGCTTGTGACATGCCTGTAACACTGAGGGAAGCATGAGATCTGCGTGTGAAACAATCCCATTAGTGTCACTCATGTGTAATATATACAGACACCTCTCATGCTATGACATGCTTGTGACATGCCTGTAACATTGTGGGAAGCATGAGGTGTGCGTGTGAAACAATGCCATGACTGTGATTCTCCTGTGATATACACAGGCACCTCTCTCATGCTTTGACATGATTGTGACATGCCTGTGGTAACGTGAGAAGCGTGAGATGTGCTTGTGAAACAATGCCATGAGTGTTATTCTTCTGTGATAGACACAAGGGAACCTCTCAAATGCTATGACATGCTTGTGACATGCCTGTAACATGTTGAGAAGCATGAGATGTGCCTGTGAAACAATGTCATGAATGTGACTCATATGTAATAGATACAGACACATCTCATGCTATGACATGCTTGTGACAAGCCTGTAAAACTGTGGGAAGCATGAGATGTGCCTGTGAAACAATGCCATGAGTGTTATTCTTCTGTGATAGACACAAGCACCTCTCTCATGCTATGACATGCTTGTGACATGCCTGTAACACTGTGGGAAGCATGCAATGTGCGTGTGAAACAATGTATTGAATGTCACTCAAATGTAATAGATACAGACACCTGTCAAGCTATGACATGCTTGTGACATGACTGTAACACTGTGAGAAGCATGTGATGTGTGTGTGAAACAATGTCATGAATGTCACTCATATGTAATAGATACAGACACCTCTTATGCTATGACATTCTTGTGACATGCCTGTAACACTGTGGGAAGCATAAGATGTGCGTGTGAAACAATACCATGAGTGTGATTCTCCTGTGATAGACAAAGGCACCTCTCTCATGCTGTGAGATGCTTGTGACATGCCTGTAACACTGTGAGAAGCATGTGATGTGCATGTGAAACAATGTCATGAATGTCATATGTAATAGATACAGACGCCTCTCATGCTATGACATGCTTGTGACATGCCTGCAACACTGTGGGATGCATTAGATGTCCCTGTGAAACAATGCCATAAGTGTAATTCTCCTCTGATATACACAGACACCTCTCATGCTATGACATGCTTGTGACATGCCTGTAACACTGTGGGAAGCATGCAATGTGCGTGTGAAACAATGTCATCAATGTCACTCATATGTAATAGATACAGACACCTCTCATGCTTTGACATGCTTGTGACATGCCCGTAACACTGTGGGAAGCATGAGATGTCCGTGTGAAACAATGCCATGAGTGTGATTCTCCTGTGATAGACACACACACCTCTCATGCTATGACATGCTTGAGAGATGCCTGTAACACTGTGGGAAGCATGAGATGTGCTGTGATACAATGCCATGAGTGTGATTCTCCTGTGATTGACACAGGCACCTCTCTCATGCTGTGACATGCTTGTGACATGCCTGTAACAGTGTGGGAAGCATGCAATGTGCGTGTGAAACAATGTCATCAATGTCACTCATATGTAATAGATACAGACACCTCTAATGCTATGACATGCTTGTGACATGCCTGTAACACTGTGGGAAGCATACGATGTGTGTGTGAAACAATGTCATGATTGTCATTTATATGTAATATATACAGACACCTCTCATGCTATGACATGCTTGTGACATGCCTGTAACACTGTGGGAAGCATGAAATGTGCCTGTGTAACAATGCCATGAGTGTGATTCTCCTATGAAAGACACGCACCTCTCTCATGGTGTGACATGCTTGTGACTTGCCTGTAACACTGTGAGAAGCATGAGATGTGCGTGTGAAACAATGCCATGAGTTTGATTCTCCTGTGATAGACACAGACACCTCTCTCATGCTTTGACTTGCTGGTGAAATGCCCATAGCACTGTAGGAAGCATGAGATGTCCGTGTGAAACAATGCCATGAGAGTGATTCTCCTGTGATAGACACAGACACCTCTCGTGCTATGACATGCTTGCGACATGCCTGTAACACTGTGGGAAGCATGAAATGTGACTGTGTAACAATGCCATGAGTGTGATTCTCCTGTGAAAGACACAGGCACCTCTCTCATGGTATGAAATGCTTGTGACATGCCTGTAACACTGTGGTAAGCATGAGATGTGTGTATGAAACACTGCCATGAGTGTCATTCTCCTGTGATAGACACAGCACCTCTATCATGCTATGACATGCTTGTGACATGCCTGTAACACTGTGAGAAGTATGAGATGTGCCTGTGAAACAATGCCATGAGTGTCACTCATATGATATAGATACAGACACCTCTCATGCGATGACATACTTGTGACATGCCTGTAACACTGTGGGAAGCATGAGATGTGAATGTGAAACAATGCCATGAGTGTGATTCTCCTGTGAGAGATACAGGCACCTCTCTCATGCTATGACATGCTTGTGACATGCCTGTAACACTGTGGGAAGCATAAGATGTACCTGTGAAACAATGTCAAGAATGTCACTCAAATGTAATAGATACAGACACCTCTCAGGCTATGACATGCTTGTGCCATGCCTGTAACACGGTGGGAAGCATGAGATGTGCGGGTGAAACATTGCCATGAGTGTGATTCTCCTGTAATAGACACAGGCACCTCTCTCATGCTATGACATGCTTGTGACATGCCTGTAACACTGTGAGAAGCATGAAATGTGCCAGTGAAACAATGACATGAGTGTCACTCATATGTAAAAGATGCAGACACCTCTCATGCTATGAAATGCTAGTGACATGCCTGTAACACTGTGGGAAGCATGAGATGTGCGTGTGAAACAATGCCGTAAGTGTGACCTTGTGTGATAGACACAGGCACCTCTCTCATGCTATGACATGCTTAAGACATGCCTGTAACACTGTGGGAAGCATGAGATGTGCCTGGGAAACAATGCCATGAGTGTGATTCTACTATGAAAGACACAGGAACCTCTATCATGCTTTGACATGCTTGTGATATGCCTGTAACACTGTGGGAAGCATGCGATGTGCGTCTGAAACAATGTCATGAATGTCACTCATATGTAATAGATACAGACACTTCTCATGGTATGACATGCTTGTGACATGCCTGTAACACTGTGGGAAGCCAGAGATGTGCATGTGAAACAATGCCATATGTGTGATTCTCCTGTGATAGACACAGGCACCTCTCTCATGCTATGACATGCTTGTGACATGCCTGTAACACTGTGGGAAGCATGAGATGTGCCTGTAAAATAATGCCATGAGTGTGATACTCCTGTGAAAGACACAGGCACCTCTCTCATTCTATGACATGTCTGTGACATGCCTGTAACACTGTGAAAAGCATACGATGTGCATGTGAAACAATGTCATGAATGTAACTCATATGTAATAGATACAGACACCTCTCATGCTATGACATGCTTGTGACATGCCGGTAACACTATGGGAAGCATGAGATATGCTTGTGAAACAATGTCATGAATGTCACTCATATGTAATAGATACAGACACCTCTCATGCTATGACATGCCTGTGACATGCCTGTAACACTGTGAGAAGCATCAGATGTGCGTGTGAAACAATGTCATGAATGTCACTCATATGTAATAGATACAGACACCTCTCATTCTATAACGTGCTTGTGACATGCCTGTAACACTGAGGGAAACATGAGATCTGCGTGTGAAACAATGCCATGAGTGTGATTCTCCTGTGATATACACAGGAACCTCTCTCATTCTATGACATGCTTGTGACATGCCTGTAACACTGTGGGAATCATGAGCTGTGCGTGTGAAACAATGCCATGAGTGTGATTCTCCTGTGATATACACAGACACCTCTCTCATGCTTTGACATGATTGAGACATGCCTTTGGTAACGTGAGAAGCATGAGATGTGCTTGTGAAACAATGCCATGAGTGTTATTCTTCTGTGATAGACACAAGCACCTCTTTCATGCTATGACATGCTTGTGACATGCCTGTAACACTGTGGGAAGCATGAGATGTGCGTGTGAAACAATGCCATGAGTGTAACTCATATGTAATAGATACAGACACATCTCATGCTATGACATGCTTGTGACATGCCTGTAAAACTGTGGGAAGCATGAGATGTGCCTGTGAAACAATGTCATGAATGTGACTCATATGTAATAGATACAAACACATCTCATGCATTGACATGCTTGTGACATGCCTGTAAATCTGTGGGAAGCATGAGATGTGCTTGTGAAACAATGCCATGAGTGTTATTCTTCTGTGATAGACAAAAGCACCTCTTTCATGCTATGACATGCTTCTGACATGCCTGTAACACTGTGGGAAGCATGAGATGTGTGTGTGAAACAATGCCATGAGTGTGATTCTCCTGTGATAGACACAGGCACCTCTCTCATGCTATGACATGCTTGTGACATGCCTGTAACACTGTGGGAAGCATGCAATGTGCGTGTGAAACAATGTTTTGAATGTCACTCATATGTAATAGATACAGACACCTGTCAAGCTATGACATGCTTGTGACATGCCTGTAAGGCTGTGGAAAGTATGAGATGTGCATGTAAAACAATGTCATGAATGTCACTCATATGTAATAGATACAGACACCTCTCATACTATAACATGCTTGTGACATGCCTGTAACACTGTGAGAAGCATGTGCTGTGTGTGAAACAATGTCATGAATGTCACTCATATGTAATAGATACAGACACCTCTCATACTATAACATGCTTGTGACATGCCTGTAACACTGTGAGAAGCATGAGATGTGCGTGTGAAACAATACCATGAGTGTGATTCTCCTGTGATAGACAAAGGCACCTCTCTCATGCTGTGACATGCTTGTGACATGCCTGCAACACTGTGGGACACATTAGATGTCCCTGTGAAACAATGCCATAAGTGTGATTCTCCTCTGATATACACAGACACCTCTCATGCTATGACATGCTTGTGACATGCCTGTAACACTGTGGGAAGCATGAGATGTGCCTGTGAAACAATGCCATGAATGTGATTCTCCTGTGATAGACACAGGCGCCTCTCTCTTGCTATGACATGCTTGTGACATGCCTGTAACACTATGGGAAGAATGATATGTACGTTTGAAACAATGCCATGAGTGTGATTCTCCTGTGATAGACACAGGCTCCTCTCTCATGCTATGACATGCTTGTGTCGTGCCTGTAACACTGGGAAGCATGCGATGTGCGTGTAAAACAATGTCAAGAATGTCACTCAAATGTAATTGATACAGATACCTCTCATGCTATGACATGCTTGTGACATGCTTGTAACACTGGGAGTAGCATGAGATGTGCCTGTGAAACAATGCCATGAGTGTGATTCTCCTGTGATAGACACAAGAACCTCTCTCATGCTATGACATGCTTGTGACATGCCTGTAACACTGTGGGAAGCATGAGATGTGCGTGTGAAACAATGTCATGAATGTCACTCATATGTAATAGATACAGACACCTCTCATGCTAGGACATGCTTGTGACATACCTGTAACACTGTGGGAAGCATCAGATGAGCGTGTGAAAAAATGCCATGAGTGTGATTCTCCTGTGACAGACACAGGCACCTCTCTCGTGCTATGATATGCTTATGACATGCCTGTTACACTGTCGGAAGCATGAGATGTGCCTGTGAAACAATGCCATGAGTGTGATTCTCCTGTGAGAGATATTGGCACCTCTCTCATGCTATGACACTTCAGTGACATGCCTGTAACACTGTGAAAAGCATGCGATGTGCATGTGAAACAATGTTATAAATGTCACTCATATGTAATAGATACAGACACCTCTCATGCTATGACATGCTTGTGACATGCCCGTAACACTGTGGGAAGCATGAAATATGCATGTGAAACAATGTCATGTATGTCACCCATATGTAATAGATACAGACACCTGTCATGCTATGACATACCTGTGACATGCCTGATACTCTGTGAGAAGCATGAGATGTGCATGTGAAACAATGCCATGAGTGTGATTCTCCTGTGATAGACACAGGCACCTCTCTCATGCTATGACATGCTTTTGACATGCCTCTAACACTGTCGGAAGCATGAGATATGAGTTTGAAACAAAGGCATGTGTGTTTTTCTCCTGTGATAGACAAATACACCTCTCTCATACTATGACATGCTTGTGACATGCCTGTAACACTGTGAGAAGAATGAGATATGCGTGTGAAACAATGCCATGAGTGTGATTCTCCTGTGATAGACACTGACACCTCTCTCATGCTATGACTTGCCTGTGAAATGCCCGTAACACTGTGGGAAGCATGAGATGTCAGTGTGAAACAATGCCATGAGTGTGATTCTCTTGTGATAGACACAGGCACCTCTCTCATGCTACGACATGCTTGTGACATGCCTGTAACACTGTGGGAAGCATGAGATGTGCCGGTGAAACAATGGCATGCGTGTTATTCTCCTGTGATAGACACAGACACCTCTCTCATACTATGACATGCTTGTGACATGCCTGTAACACTGTGAGAAGCATTAGATGGGCGTGTGAAACAATGTAATGAATGCCATGAACACCGACCGGTGCTATTAAATATGTTTGTGCCTGATCCTGAGGTGTCGCAGTCTTCAATCCACCGCCTGCCTCTCCCAGTCCCTGTATCTCTCTCCTACCTCTCTCTCTTGCCTGCCCCTCTATGTCTCTCTGCCCCCCTCTCTCTCTCCTGCCCCTCTCTCTCTCTCTTGCCCCTCTATCTCCCTCCTGCCCCTCTCTCTCTCCTGCCCATCTATCTCTCTCCTTCCCCTCTATCTATCTCCTGCCCCTCTCTCTCCCCTGCCCCTATCTCTCTCCTGCCCCTCTCTCTCTCTCCTGACCCTCTTCCTCTCTCCGGCCTTCCTCTCTCTCTCCTGCCCCTTTATCTCTCTCCTGCCCCTTTATCTCTCTCCTGCCCCTGTATCTCCTGTCCCTCTATCTCTCTCCTGCCCCTCTATCTATCTCCTGTCCCTCTATCTCTCTCCTGCCCCTCTCTCTCTCTCTCCTGCCATCTATCTCTCGCCTGCCCCTTTATCTCTCTCCTGCTCCTCTTTCTCTCCTGTCCCTCTCTCTGTCTCCTGCCCCATTATCTCTCTCCTGCCCCTCTATCTCCTGCCCCTCTACCTCTCTCCTGCCCCTTTATCTCTCTCACACCCCTCTCCCTCCCCTGCCCCTCTATCTCTCTCCTGCCCCTTTTCTCTCTCCTGCCTCTGTATCTCCTGACCCCCTCTCTCTCCTGCCCGTCTATCTCTCTCCTGCCCCTTTATCTCTCTCCTGCCCCTTTATCTCTCTCCTGCCCCTGTATGTCTCTCCTGCCCCACTCTCTCTCCTACCCCTCTCTCTCTCCTGCCCCTCTCTCTCTGTCCTTGCCCTCTATCTCTCTTGTGTCCCTCTCTCTCTCCTGACCCTCTAAATCTCTCCCGTCGCTCTCTCTCTCTCCTGCCCTCTATCTTCATCTCCTCTTTCTCTCTCCTGCCCCTATCTCTCTCCTTCCCTCTATCTCTCTCCTGCCCCTCTCTCTCCTGCCCCTCTATCTCTCTCCTGCCCTCTATCTCTCTCCCGTCCCTCTCTCTCTCTCCTGCCTCTCTATCTCCTGCTCCTCTCTCTCTCTCCTGCACCCTATCTCTTGCCTTTCCCTCTATCTCTCTCCTGCCCCTCTCTCTCTCTCCTGCCCCTCTATCTTTCTCCTGTCCCTCTATATCTCTCCTGCTGCTTTCTCTCTTCTGCCCCTCTATGTCTCTCCTGCACCTCTATGTCTCTCCTGCCCCTCTCTCTCTCTCCTGCCCCTGAATCTCTCTCCTACCTCTCTCCTGTCGCTCTATCTCTCTCCTGCCCCTCTATCTCTCTCCTGCCCCTCTCTCTCTCTCCTGCCCCTCTATCTCTCTCCAGCCCGCCTCTCTCTCTCCTGCCCCTTTATCTCTCTCCTGCCTATTTATCTCTCTCCTGCCCCTCTATCTCTCTCCTGCCCCTCTCTCTCTCTCCTGACCCTCTATCTCCTGCCCCTCTATCTCTCTCCTGCCCCTCTATCTTTCTCCTGCCCCTCTACCTCTCTCCTGCCCCTCTCTCTCTCCTGCCCCTCTATCTCTCCTTCCCCCCTCTCTCTCTCCTGCCCCTTTATGTCT
The DNA here is from genome assembly GCA_963921515.1 of Calotriton arnoldi. Taxonomy (NCBI): domain Eukaryota; kingdom Metazoa; phylum Chordata; class Amphibia; order Caudata; family Salamandridae; genus Calotriton; species Calotriton arnoldi. Next base: position 41,597 of record CAWUFW010004494.1, on the reverse strand, counting down.
CTCCTGTCCCTCTATCTTTCTGCTGCCGCTCTATCTCTCTCCGGCCAGTCTCTCTTTCTCTCCTGCCCTTCTATCTCTCCTGTGCCTGTATCTCTCTCCTGCCCCTCTCTCTCTCTCCTGCCCCATATCTCTCTCCTGCCCCCTATCTCTTTCCTGCCCTCTATCTCTTTCCTGCCCCTTTATCTCTCTCCTGCCCCTCTATCTCTCTCCTGTCACTCTATCTCTCACCTGCCCCTCTATCTCTCTCCTACTCCTCGCTCTCGCTCCTGCCCCTCTCTCCTTCTCCTGCCCCTCTATCTCTCTCCTGCCCCTCTCTCGCTCTCCTGCCCTCTATCTCTCACCTGCCCCTTTATCTCTCTCCTGCCCCTCTCTCTCTATCCTACCCCTCTATCTCTCTCCTGCCCTCTCTCTCTTCTGTCCCGCTACCTCTCTCTGCCCCTCTCTCTCTCTCCTGCCCCTCTCTCTCTTTCCTGCCCCTCTATCTCTCCCCTGCCCCTCTCTCTCTCCTGCCCCTCTATCTCTCTCCTGCCCCCTATCTCTCTCCTGCCCCTCTATCTCTCTTCTGCCCCTCTCTCCCTCCTGCTCCTCTATCTCTCTCCTTCCCCTCTATCTATCTCCTGCCCCTCTCTCTCTCCTGCCCCCTATCTATCTCCTGCCCCTCTCTCTCTTTCTCCTGCCCCTCTATCCCTCTCCGGCCCGCCTCTCTCTCTCCTGCCCCTTTATCTCTTTCCTGCCTCTTTATCTCTCTCCTGCCCCTGTATCTCCTGCCCCTCTATCTCTCTCCTGCCCCTCTATCTCTCTCCTGTCCCTCTATCTCTCTCCTGCCCCTCTCTCTCTCTCTCCTGCCCTCTATCTCTCTCCTGCACCTTTATCTCTCTCCTGTCCCTCTATCTCTCCTGTCCCTCTCTCTGTCTCCTGCTCCTTTATCTCTCTCCTGCCCCTGTATCTCCTGCCCCTGTATCTCTCTCTTGCCCCTTTATCTCTCTCCTGCCTCTGTATCTCCTGACCCTCTCTTTCTCCTGCCCCTCTATCTTCTGCTCCTCTCTCTCCTGCACCCTATCTCTCTATCTCTCTCCTGCCCCTCTCTCTCTCTCTCCTGCCCCTCTATCTCTCTCCTGTCCCTCTATCTCTCTCCTGCTCCTTTCTCTCTTCTGCCCCTCTATGTCTCTCTACCACCTCTATGTCTCTCCTGCCCCTCTATCTCTCTCTCCTGCCCCTGTATCTCTCTCCTACCTCTCTCCTGTCACTCTCACTCTATCTCTCTCCTGCCCCTCTATCTCTCCTGCCCTTCTATCTCTCTCCTGTCCCTCTATCTCTCTCCTGCCGCTCTCTCCCTCTCCTGCTCGTCTATCTCTCTCCGGCCCGCCTCTCTCTCCTGCCCCTTTATCTCTCTCCTGCCCCTGTATCTCCTGCCCGTCTATCTCTCTCCTGCCCCTCTATCTCTCTCCTGGCCCTCTCTTTCTCTCCTGCCCCTCTATCTTGCTCCTGCCCCTTTATCTTTCTCCTGCCCCTCTATCTCCTGCCCCTCTATCTTGCTCCTGCCCTTTATCTTTCTCCTGCCCCTCTACCCCTCTCCTGCCCCTCTCTCTCTCCTGCCCCTCTATCTCTCCTTCCACTCTCTCTCCCTCTCCTGCCCCTTTATGTCTCTCCTGTCCCTCTATCTCTCTGCTGCCACTCTACCTCTCTCCGGCCAGTCTCTCTTTCTCTCCTGCCCCTCTATCTCTCCTGCGCCTGTATCTCTCTTCTGCCCTGCTATCTCTCTCCTCTATCTCTCTCCTACCTCTATCTCTCTTCTGATCTTGATCTCTCTCCTGTCCCTCTATCTCTCTCCTGCCTCTCTCTCTCCTGCCCCATATCTCTCTCCTGCCCCTATCTCTTTCCTGCCCTCTATCTCTCTCCTGCCCCTTTATCTCTCTCCTGCCCCTCTATCTCTCTCCTGTCACTCTATCTCTCTCCTGCCACTCTATCTCTCTCCTGCTCCTTGCTCTCTCTCCTGCCCCTCTCTCCTTCTCCTGCCCCTCTATCTCTCTCCTGCCTCTGTATCTCTCTCCAGCCCTCTATCTCTCACCTTCCCCTTTATCTCGCTCCTGCCCTCTCTCTCTATCCTACCCCTCTATCTCTCTCCTGCCCCTCTTTCTCCCCTGTCCCTCTATCTCTCTCTGCCCCTCTCTCTCACTCCTGACATCTCTCTCTCTCCCCTGCCCCTCTCTCTCTCCTGCCCCTCTATCTCTCCCCTGCCCTCTATCTCTCTCCTGCCTCTCTATCTCTCTCCTGCCCCTCTCTCCCTCCTGCCCCTCTATCTCTCTCCTTCCCCTCTATCTATCTCCTGCCCCTCTCTCTCTCCTGCCCCCTATCTCTCTCCTGCCCCCCCTCTCTCTTTCTCCTGCCCTTCTATCCCTCTCCGGCCCGCCTCTCTCTCTCCTGCCCCTTTATCTCTCTCCTGCCCCTGTATCTCCTGCCCGTCTATCTCTCTCCTGCCCCTCTATCTCTATCCTGTCTCTCTATCTCTCTCCTGCCCCCCTCTCTCTCTCCTGCCCTCTATCTCTCCTCCTGCACCTTTATATCTCTCCTGTCCCTCTATCTCTCCTGTCCCTCTCTCTGTCTCCTGCGCCTTTATCTCTCTCCTGCCCCTGTATCTCTCTCCTGCCCCTTTATCTCTCTCATGCCCCTCTCCCTCTCCTACCCCTCTATCTCTATCCTGCCCCTTTATCTCTCTCCTGCCTCTGTATCTCCTGACCCTCTCTCTCTCCTGCCACACTCTCTCTTTCCTGCCCCTCTCTCTCTCCTGCCCCTCTCTCTCTGTCCTTGCCCTCTATCTCTCTCATGTCCATCTCTCTCTCCTACCCCTCTATCTCTCTCCTGCCCCTCTCTCTCTCTCTCTCCTGCCCCTCTATCTCTCTCCTGCCCCTCTATCTCTCTCCTGCCCCTTTATCTGTCTCCTGCCCCTATCTCTCTCCTGTTCCTCTCTCTCTCCTGCCCCTCCATCTCCTGCCCCTCTCTCTATCTCCTGCCCACTATCTCTCTCCTTTCCCTCTATCTCTCTCCTGCCCCTCTCTATCTCTTCTGCCCCTCTATCTCTCTCCTGTCCCTCTATCTCTCTCCTGCCCCCTTCTCTCTCCTGCCCCTCTATGTCTCTCCTGCACCTCTATGTCTCTCCTGCCCCTCTCTCTCCTACCCCTGTATCTCTCTCCTACCTCTCTCCTGTCCCTCTATCTCTCTCCTGCCCCTCTATCTCTCTCGTTCCCCTCTATCTCTCCTGACCATCTATCTCTCTCCTGTCCCTCTATGTCTCTCCTGCACCTCTATGTCTCTCCTGCCCCTCTCTCTCCTGCCCCTGTATCTCTCTCCTACCTCTCTCCTGTCCCTCTATCTCTCTCCTGCCCCTCTATCTCTCTCCTTCCCCTCTATCTCTCCTGCCCATCTATCTCTCTCCTGTCCCTCTATCTCTCTCCTGCTCTCTCCTGTCCCTTTCTCTCTCCTGCCCCTCTATGTCTCTCCTGCACCTCTATGTCTCTCCTGCCCTTCTCTCTCTCTCCTGCCCCTGTATCTCTCTCCTACCTCTCTCCTGTCCCTCTGTCTCTCTCCTGCCCCTCTATCTCTCTCCTTCCCCTCTATCTCTCTCCTTCCCCTCTATCTCTCCTGCCCATCTATCTCTCTCCTGTCCCTCTATCTCTTCCCTGCCCCTCTCTCTTATTTATTTATTTGAAAAATTTTATAAAGTGCGAACAAGACCCAGCTGGGTATCAGAGTGCTGTACAAAGAGGAAAATTAACGTTGACGTGAAGAAACAGTAACCGTAATATACAAAAAGGCAGCATAAGAGGAACCTGAGACATAAAAGAAAATGTGGGTGTTAGGGGAGGTCGTGGTAGCAGGTGGACAAACAGGTAAAAGCCCTACTAGACGAGGCCGTCCAGTTTAAGCAGCGCACTACGTCCAACCAATGACAAAATACATTTCAACACCCAAAGTAAAAATGATTGTCAAGCACTAGAGGGAAGTGATTATCACATGTCATAGAAGCTATTGCTGCTGAAGTTCTTCCAGAAGTAGCCATTTTACTTGTTTCTTGAATGAAGCAGTTGAGGGGTTGGTTCTGATTTCCGTCGGTAGGGCATTCCAGATTCTTGGAGCCAGCCCTGAGAAGGTGCGATTGTAAGTACTTTTTTTTTTTAATTTTGGTGGTTTCAGGAGTAGGGTATTGGAGCTTCTTAAGTTTCGACTGGATCCGGAGAGCTCGAGTTTCTTTGCCAGGTAAACGGGGCTATTGAAGTGTGTAGCTTTATGTGTCAGACAAGCTATCTTGAAGCGGATCCTTGCTTCAATGGGAAGCCAGTTAAGTTGAATTAATTCAGGTGTAATATGACCATGCTTTCTGGAGCCTGTGATTAGTCTGGCAGAGGCGTTCAGAGTAGCTCTTAGCGGAGCTAACCTAGATTTAGGGAGCCCAGCTAGGGTCACCAAGCCATATTCCACTTGTGAGATAACAAGGCATTGGACTGCTGACTGGATGTCCTCAGGAGGTAGGAAAGGTTTGATTTTCCTAAGAGTGTTGAGCTGATGATTGGCACTCTTAATGGTGGCACTGATGTGTCCTTGCATGTTTAGAAATTTGTCCAGGGTGACACCTAAAGAACAAGCGGAGTCCACCATATGTGGGGTGCAGTTGAGTGCAGAGATTTGTTTGATCCAGTTTTGCGTTGGGGTCTCTTGGTTGCGGGGGGTAATCAGGAGAAATTCTGTTTTGATGGAATTTAGTAACAGATGGTTCTGTGTTAGCCATTGTTGAGTTTTATGGAGCGCTCCATTAAGAGTTTTAATGTCATCTGGAGAGGAGATCTTCAAATACAGTTGAGTATCGTCCGCGTACATATGGTACTGAATGTTTGACCCGTTCAGAATAACAGTTAGCAGTTCCATGAAGAGATTGAAGAGCGTTGGCGAGAGTACAGATCCTTGAGGTACCCCAATAGTGACTGTGGTGCTGGCAGCCAAAGATTGGTTGACTTTGATTCTTTGTGTTCGGTTATGCAGGAAAGAGGAGAACCAATTTAAGACAGGGCCAGAGAACCCCATCCTATATTGAAGAAGGTTAATTAAGTTATCATGTTTGATAGTGTCAAAAGCAGAGCACAGGTCCAGAAGAATTAGAAGACAAGGCATATCTTAGTCAAGAGCTCTCAAGGCGTCATCAACAATGTGAGTTAGCGCTGTTTCTGTACTATGACCTGATCTAAAGCCTGACTGATGTCGGTCTAGGAGCTGAAATTTCTCGATGTGGTCGCAGAGCTGTGTGTGAACGCATTTCTCAAGCAACTTCGCTAAAGACATGATGCTGGTGATCGGCTGGTAGTTATTGGGGTTTGTTAGGTCTGCATTGGGCTTCTTTGGGATGGGTGTGACTTGCCCCATTTTGAGGCAGTTTGGAATCCTCCCCTGTAAGAGAGATTGTTGGATGATCTTGGACCAGAGAGGTAGAATGGCCAGGTTGAAGTCTTTGAGCAACTTAGTGGGGAGTGGATCACTGAAATGGTTGGATGATTTAAGAGATGCCAAGGAATGTGATAACTCATCCAAGTCCGGGAGTAGAAAGGTATTCCAGCCGGCATTGTTTTTGGGTGTGTACTCTGTGGGGTAAGGCAGAGCACTCACTGCTGCAGGTACTGTCGAACCAGAGGAGCTCATCGACAACAGGTTAGCAGTGGCATGTTGCAGCTCCCGATCAATTCTCCTAGACTTTTCAGAAAAGTGCGCTGAGAAGTCCTCCTCACTGGGACCAGTGGTTTTGATTGCTGGAGTAGGATTAGCCTGCCCCTCTATCTCTCTCCTGCCCCCCTCTCTCTCTCCTGTCCCTCTCTCTCTCCTGCCCCTCTATCTCATGCCCCTCTATCTTTCTCCTGCCCTCTATCTCGTTCCTGCCCCTCTACCTGTCTTCTGCCCCTATCTCTCTCCTGCCCCTCTAACTCTCCTGCCCCTCTCTCTCTCTCCTGCCCCTTTATGTCTCTCTGCTGATGCTCTATCTCTATCCAGCCCGTCTCTCTCTCTCTCTCTCTCCTGCCCCTCTCTCTCTCCTGCCCCTGTATCTCTCTTCTGCCCCACTATCCCTCTCCTGCCCCCTATCTCTCTACTACCTCTATCTCTCGCCTGCTCTCTAACTCTCTCCTGCCCCTCTATATCTCTCCTGCCCCTATCTCTCTCCTGCCCCTCTCTCTCTCCTGCCCCCTATCTCTCACCTGCCCCCTATCTCTATCCTGCCCCTCTATCTCTCTCCTGCTCTCTATCTCTCTCCTGCACCTTTATCTCTCTCCTTCCCCTCTATCTCTCTCCTGTCCCTCTATCTCCCTCCTGCCCCACTCTCTCCCTCCTGCCCCTCTCTCTCTCTCTCCTGCCCCTCTCTCTCTCTCATGCCCCATTATCTCTCTCCTGACCCTCTATCTCTCTCCTGCCCCTCTCTCTGTCATGTCCCTCTATCTCTCTCCTGTTCCTCTCTCTCCTGCCTCTATATCTCTCCTGCCCCTCTCTCTCTCTCCTGCCCCTATATCTCTCTCCGGCCTGTCTCTCTCCTCCCCTATCTCTCTCCTGTCTCTCTATCTCTTTCTGGCCCGTCTCTCTCTCTCCTGCCCATCTATCTGTCTCCTGCCCCTCTCTCCTGCCCCTTATCTCTCTCCTGCCCCTTTATCTCTCTCCTGCCTCTATCTCTCTCCGGCCTGCCCCTCTCTCTCCCGCCCCTTTATCTCTCTAATTTCGTCATTTACTGCAGTCTCCTCAGTAGGAAATGCTTTCAGTTTTTTACTTTGATTCCATCAAGAAGGCATTCAGATGTGTCACACATTTGCCATAAATTCAGATTGTTAGCACTCTAGTTGTTCATTAGATCACTGTAGTAAAGCTACTGCTCACCAGGGAGTATTGTCTACTGCTGGTATTGAAAGTGATTGTTTCAGTCTGCATGTCAGAATTTTCTAATGAAATAGAAGAGGATTTGAGATCTCACTTAGAAACATGCCCTAAATTTTCTTTCTGCAGCACTAACCATAATTTCTATGGCAAAATGAACCCCCTCATTTTGTTCCTTTTTAAATTAAATGTTTTAAGTGTTACCAGTTTATTCCAATCAAGATGGCTTCAGGTGTGCCATCATTTTGTCATAAGTAAGACTGTTAGCGCTCTAGTTGTTCTTTAGAACACTCTGGGAAGCTGCAGTAGAACACAAAGGCATCAACTGACAGGCTGCTCCTGTTGAAATATAACAGGAAGATATTTGAGATCACACTTGAAACATGTCCTAATTTTTCTCTCTACAGCACTAACCATAATTTCTATGACAAAATGAACCCCATCATTTTGTTCCTTTTTAAATTAAATGTTTTAACCGCTTCGCTGCGATTGGATATCCGCCCAGGTGCTGGACATTCCGATCGCGGGTGTGGTCGTGACGAGCTCAGCTCGTCAGGCGCACAGGCCGACCGCGCAGCATGACGAGCTGAGCTCGTCATGAGCATTGAAGGGGTTAAGTGTTACCAGTTTATTCCAATCAAGACGGCTTCAGGTGTGCCATACTTTTGTCATAAGTAAGACTGTTAGCTCTCTAGTTGTTCTTTAGAACACTCTGGGAAGCTGCAGTAGAACACAAAGGCATCAACTGACAGGCTGCTCCTGTTGAAATATAACAGGAAGATATTTGAGATCTCACTTAAAACATGTCCTAATTTTTCTTTCTACAGCACTAACCATAATTTCTATGACAAAATGAACCCCCTCATTTTGTTCCTTTTTAAATTAAATGTTTTAAGAGTTACCAGTTTATTCCAATCAAGATGGCTTCAGGTGTGCCATAATTTTGTCATAAGTAAGACTGTTAGCGCTCTAGTTGCTCTTTAGAACACTCTGGGAAGCTGCAGTAGAACACAAAGGCATCAACTGACAGGCTGCTCCTGTTGAAATAAAACAGGAAGATATTTGAGATCACACTTGAAACATGTCCTAATTTTTCTTTCTACAGCACTAACCATAATTTCTATGACAAAATGAACCCCATCATTTTGTTCCTTTTTAAATTAAATGTTTTAAGTGTTACCAGTTTATTCCAATCAAGATGGCTTCAGGTGTGCCATACTTTTGTCATAAGTAAGGCTGTTAGCACTCTAGTTGTTCTTTAGAACACTCTGGGAAGCTGCAGTAGAACAAAAGGAATCAACTGACAGTCAGTTGGATGTACATGTTTTACTGAGAATGTCAGACTTCATTTTCACATGACTGAGAAAGATAATGTGAATTTACAGTAAATATGCTCTCATTTTAGCTTCTGGAGCACCTTCCAAAACTGTATGGGACAAGCATGTGAAAATAGTTTTCTCTCAAACATGAGTCATGATATCCCAGCAGAAGGTTTTTCACAGGGTAAAATCACCTTAGAGCACACCACAATTCCTGAAATTAGTATGGTACCATCAACAAATGAATTCTAATGTAACTAAAGTCTGTTATCACCCTTTATAGTTCTCCTTTTGGTAACCCTCAAAATCTTCGATTCACTACAATGCATTTCAATGGGGTACTATCATTTATATTGGTCCCAAGATGGCTGCCAGCAATTCCAGGATGAAGTGCTGACAGCCAATCAGATCTCACGATGACATGTGTGGTTAGGCTCCGCCCAGATATATATGTGTTTTCTTTTTAAAATTTCTCAGGAACTACTGAACGGATTTACACCATTTAACCAAAAGGCACGACTCTGAACCAAGGGCTACCTTTTTGCCAAATTTGGTGTAATTCCGTTCAGCAGTTCGGGCTGTAGCTGCGATGAAAGGTTCCTACGGAAAATTGCATGGGGAAAACACGTTTGGGACCCCCTTTTTCTCGGCCCCCACTTGACGAATCACCCCGAGACTTTCAGGATAGGAGCGGACCGGAGCGCCCCACAAGTTTTGAAAATTTCGCGAAGATTCGTCAACCGGCGCCAAAGTTATTTCAAATAGAATGTTGCGGATTTCCTATGGAAAATAGGTCCTAACTATAACTATCTACTGGCGACCGCCAGTAGATAATATATATATTATCTACTGGCGGTCGCCAGTAGATAGTTATAATTAGGACCTATTATCCATAGGAAATCCGCAACATTCTATTCCCAATAAGTTTGGCGTCGTTTGACGAATCATCGCAAAATTTTCAAAACTAATGGGGCGCTCCGCTCCTGTCTTGAAAGTTTCGGGGTGATTCATCAAGCGGGGGCGAGAAAAAATGGGGGTCCCAAAACGTGTTTTCTCCATGTTAATTCCCATAGGAAATTTTAGCCACGGCTACAGCTCGAACTGCTGAACGGAATTACACCAAATTTTGCAAAAAGGAAGCGTTTGGTTCAGAAAGCGACCTTTTTTAAATGGTGTAAATCCGTTCAGTAGTTGCGGAGAAATTCAAAAAATAAGAGTGAAAAATCAATTTCCCATAGGAAACTTTATGCAATGCTACAGCAAAAACTGCTGAACGGAATTACACCAAATTTGGCAAAAGGTAGTGCTTGGTTCAGAAAGCACCCTTTTTAGAAATGGTGTAAATCCGTTCAGTAGTTGCTGAGAAAATCCAAAATAAAAGTTTCGATATCTATGGCCGCGGTGGATCCGCGCACCCTCCCGATCACGAGCTGCATGCTTATTGGCTGTCAACACTCGAAACCAGGAAGTGTTGGCAGCCATCTTGTCCCTCGGTAGAACCGAGGCACAAGAAAGCAGTGAGAAAAACACGAAAACGCGAAAAGGGGGCTGGGTAGAAACACCCTGACCCCTAGGCCTGCTCAGGGGGTCCCACAAGGACCCCAAGGCCCCCCAAATTTTTTTTTAAAATCGGCAAAAACGCGCTTGGTGCACGGATCCAGCAGATTAAAAAAAAATCGAAGCGCGGTCTTCCGCGCTTCGATGCTATTTTGCCCCCGGGTGGGCCAAATCCCCGGGGCATGCGGGGGTGGGTTTATGTTTTATGTGGGGGGCCTCCAAGGCCCCCCAAGCCCTGGGGACCGCCACCCCCCGGGGCTTTAAAAAAAAATGGTGCGGGAGGGCTCTCCGCCCTCCCGCAGCCCCGGGGACCGCCACCCCCCGGGGCTTCTTTTTTTTAAATTTGAAATAACCTGTGTGGGGGGGCTCGAGCCCCCCCACACGCCCCGGGGACCGCCACCTCCCCGGGGCACTAACGTAAATTAGGGGGTCCGTTAAGGACCCCCGAGCCCCGGGGACCACCACCTCCCCGGGGCTGTGCATTTGGATGGGAGGGGGGCCGTGTGGCCCCCCTCCTGGAGCCATTGATGGCCCTGGGGACCGCCAACCCCCAGGGCCGGCTCCTGCAGTGTCCCGGGGTGCCTACCCCCGGGACACTGTAGTTTGCAATGACAGGACGGGAGCCTCGCGGCTCCCGTCCTGCCATTGCAAACTGCTTTGCTTCATTGAAGCGAGAGCAGGTTGCTTTTCCACACGGGGAGCTGCATGTCAGCAGCTCCCCATGTGGAAAAGCAATGCCGGCTCCCGAGGGACGCGGGGAGCCGGCGGGACCGTGGGGGGATTGGGGACCCCCCCACGGTCCCCAACAGAGAGGGCCAGCCCCGGGGGATGGGGTCCCCGGGGCAAGTAGTGGCCCGGGAGGGGGGCCACGCAGCCCCCCTCCCCCCCAAAAAAACAAAAAAATAAATAAATAAAGGCCTGCCCCGGGGGATGGGGTCCCCGGGGCAAAAGGAGGCCTGAGGAGGGGGGCCACGCGGCCCCCTTCCCGTTTTTTTATTTTTTTAAATGAAAAAAAAGTGGTAAGCCCCTGGGGGATGGGGTCCCCAGGGCCCAAACAAAGGAAAAAGGGAGGGGGGCCACACAGCCCACCTTCGAAAAAAAAACGATCGTGCCGCAGGCCCCGCCCCCTTCCTTTACCACTCTGCAAACGCGCCAGGCGCGTTTGCAGAGGGGAACGAATTCCCCTTGAATACTGGGGGTCCCTGGGGGCAAACTAGCCCACCAGGAACCTCCAGTATGCGCCAGGGGCTGCCTTGCAGAGAGGTGTACAGAGGCCACACCCCTTTTTACACCTCTCTGCAATGCAGCTCTGTGGCGCTTACTGGAGGTACCTGGTGGGATAGTTGGACCCCAGGGACCCTCAGGATTCAAGGGGACTTAATCCCCCAACTTAAAATGCGCCATGGGGCGCGTTTGCACAGTGGTGAAGGGAGGGGGCAGGGCTTCAGGTGACATGTGTGCAAACAGGCCCCGTGGCACGTTGTAAGATGGGGAATTAAATCCCCTTCAATCCTGAGGGTCCCTGGGGGCCAACTAGCCCACCAGGTACCTCCAGTAAGCTCCACGGAGCTGCGTTGCAGAGTGTTGTAAAAAGGGGCATGGCCTCTGAACACCTCTCTGCAACGCAGCTCTCTGGCGCATACTGGAGGTATCTGGTGGGCCAGTTGGCCCTAGGGACCCTCGGGATTGATGAGGAATTAATTCTCCAACTTAAAACGCACCACAGGGCGTGTTTGCAGACATGTCACCTCAGGCCCCACCCCTTCCTTCACCATTGTGCAAATATTCCTCTAAAATCAGCCGAACTACGAATTCCGATTTACTCACCTGTTATCAGGAGAGACCTCAGTGCTGCATCTTTGAGCCCAGTACTGATCCTGAAAAGTAATTTTAACCGTACTTACCAGTAACTTGAATTTCCTTCCATAGGCTAACATTGACTGGTTTCACTTGGAAATTCTTCTAAGTGTTGAGTTTTGGAACTTTATAATATTCCTCTAAAATCAGCTGAACTACGAATTCCAATTTACTCACCTGTTATCAGGAGAGACCTCAGTGCTGCATCTTTCAGCCCAGTACAGATCCTGAAAAGTAATTCTAACCGTACTTACCAGTAACTTGAATTTCCTTCCATAGGCTAACATTGACTGGTTTCACTTGGAAATTCTTGTGTGTGGAGCTTTGGAACTTTATAATATTCCTCTAAAATCAGCCGAACTACGAATTCCGATTTAGTCACCTGTTATCAGGAGAGAACCCAGTGCTGCATCTCTTAGCCCAGCACTGACCCTGATAAGTAATTCTAACCGTACTTACCAGTAACTTGTATTTCCTTCCATTGGAATCCATTGTCTGGTTTTCCGCAGAAAAGTTTCAAAGTGTCGTTTTTCACAAACTACAAATATTCCTTAAAAATCGCCTGTATGACTTAAACGCATTCTTTCAACTGTTTACAGGAGATGCACCAGTGCTGGATCCAGGATTCACCACTGAGTAAGAAAAAGTAACGATAACACTACTTACCTGCTAAGTGAATTTCCTCCCATAGGATAACATTGGTGATTCTATGTGAAAAAGTTTCTAAGTGTCAAGTTTTAAAATACAATAATATTCCTTAAAAATCACTACTGTAACCAAAACGCTTTTACTCAACTGTTTACAGGAGATGTCCCAGGACTGAATCTAGGATCCAGTCCTGTGGTTAGAAAAAGTAATCCATAAAGTAACTAATTGCATTTAACTAGAAATTCACATTGAGCTCAATGTTGCATTGTGTTTGAAATTGTGTTGCCCATTGCAACAACTGTAACTACTGTACTTAAAAGTCTATTGCCTATTTGCAAAGTATTTAAACTAAAGTAATTCATTCTGAGAAAGTATATTTTGTAATGTAATGTATAATGTAATTACAATGTAATTTAAAAAATAAAATATCTAAAAATAAATAGTTTAAAAAAATGTAGTAAATCAGTATCAAAAAAATAAATATAACAATTAATACATTTAAAAATTGTCATTTACAAAACCTTTGAAATTCACTGAAAAAAACCGTAGGTTTCAGACATGTTATAGTTAGGAATTGCCATTTAAAAAACCTTTGAAATTCACTGAAAAAACCATAGGTTTCAGGCACGTTATAGTTAGAAATTAGCATTTAAAAAACCTTTGAAATTCACTGAAAAAACCATAGGTTTCAGACACATTATAGTTAGAAATTTGCATTTAAAAAACCTTACAAATTCACTGAAAAAACCATAGGTTTCAGACACGTTATAGTTAGAAATTTGCATTTAAAAAACCTTACAAATTCACTGAAAAAACCATAGGTTTTAGGGACAGTTATAGTTAGTTGGACATTGCACTCGTACAAAACCCGTGAAATTCCCCCGTTATAGTTAGTTCAGCTAACTATAACTCGCGCCCCCGCAATGCACTGCTGATGACGTCACATATTGCATCACTCATGACATGGTCAGTGACATCACTGATGACATCACTGATGACATCTCAAATCTCCGGTCCGCTCCTACCCTGAAAGTCTCGGGGGGATTCGTCAAGTGGGGGCCCGAGAAAAAAGGGGGGTCCCAAAACGCGTTTTCCCAATGCAATTTTCCATAGGAAACTTTAGACACGGCTACAGCCCGAACTGCTGAACGGAATTACACCAAATTTGGCAAAGAGGTAGTTCTTGGTTCAGAAAGAACCCTTTTTGTTAAATGGTGTAAATCCGTTCAGTAGTTGCTGAGAAAAATCAAAAGTAAAAAGATAGTGATATCTATGGCCGAGTAGGGTCCGCGTACCCTCCCGATCACGAGCTGCATGTTAATTGGCTGTCAGCTGGCTGTCAACATTCCGATTCAGGAAATGTTGGCAGCCATTTTGTCCTTCGGTAGAACCGAGGGACAGAAACAAGTGCGCAAAGCGCACAAAGGGGGCAGGGTAGAAACACCCTGACCCCCTAGGTTTGCTCAGGGGGTCCCACAAGGACCCCTGGGCAAAAAAAAAAAAAAGTTTTTTAAAAAATCGGCAGGATGCGCTCAAGGTGCGCGAATCCTGCCGAAAAAAAAATCGAGCGCGGTCTCCCGCGCTCGATGTATGTTGCCCCGGGTGGCCCAAGTCCCGGGGGCATGGTGGGGGGTTAATTTTATGTGTGGGGGGCCGCAAGGGCCCCCAAGCCCCGGGGACTGCCACCCCCGGGGCTTTTTTAAAAATGTTGCGGGAGGGCTCAGAGCCCTCCCACAGCCCCGGGGACCGCCACCTCCCCGGGGCTTTTTTTACATTGAACAACCTGTGTGGGGGCTCCAGCCCCCACACGCCCGGGGACCACCACCTCCCCGGGGCACTAACAAATTAAAATGGGGGTCCGTTTTGGACCCCGAAGCCCGGGGACCACCACCTCCCCGGGGCTGTGCTGATGTAGGGAGGGGGGCCGCGCGGCCCCCCTCCTGGAGCCTGTGGTGGCCCTGGGGACCCCCACCCCCCAGGGCCGGCTCCTGCAGTGTCCCGGGGTGCTCTCTCTTCCAATATCCAAAGCCGATTGCTTTTCCACATGGGGAGCAGCATGTTAGCTGCTCCCCATGTGTGAAGCAATGCCGGCTCCCGTAGGACACGGGGAGCCGGCGGGACTGTGGGGGGCTTGGGGACCCCCACAGTCCCCAACGAGAGGCCAGGCCCTGGGTGATGGGGTCCCGGGGCAAGTAGTGGCCCGGGAGGGGGCCACGCGGCCCCCTCCCCAAAGTTTTCAAAAATTAAAAAAAAAAAAAAAAGGGTATGGCTGGCCCCGGGGGATGGGGTCCCGGGGCCTTAAAATGGCCAGAGGAGGGGGCCACGCAGCCCCCTCAAAATAATAAAAATAAATATAGAGGCCATGCCCCAGGGGATGGGGTCCCGGGGCCAATACAGGCCCAGGGAAGGGGAGCCACGCGGCCCCCTTCCCGTTTTTTATTTTATTTTGTAATTTAAAAAAGGGGTAAGGCCCTGGGGGATGGGGTCCCCAGGGCCCAAAAACAGAAAAAGGAAGGGGGCCACACAGCCCCCTTCAGGGGACAATTTTTTTTTTTTTTTTTAAACGATCGGGCCCGCAGGCCCCGCCCCTTCCTTCACCACTCTGCAAACGCGCCCCTGGCGCGTTTGCAGAGAGGAACGAGTCCCCTTGAATACTGGGGGTCCCTGGGGGCCAACTAGCCCACCAGGAACCTCCAGTATGCGCCAGGGAGCTGCCTTGCAGAGAGGTGTAGAGAGGCCACGCCCCTTTTACACCTCTCTGCAACGCAGCTCTGTGGCGCTTTTTGGAGGTATATGGTGGGCTAGTTGGACTCCGGGGACCCTCAGGATTCAAGGGGACTTAATCCCCCAACTTAAAACGCGCCACGGGGCGCGTTTGCACAGGGGTGAAGGGAGGGGGCGGGGCTGCAGGTGACATGTGTGCAAACAGGCCCCGTGGCGCGTTTTAAGATGGGGAATTAAATCCCCTTCAATCCTGAGGGTCCCTGGGGGCCAACTAGCCCAACAGGTACATCCAGGAAGCGCCACAGAGCTGCGTTGCAGAGAGGTGTAAAAGGGGTGTGGCCTCTCTTCACGTCTCTGCAACGCAGCCCCTGGCGCATATTGGAGGTTCCTGGTGGGCTAGTTGGCCCCTAGGGACCCTCAGGATTCAAGGGGACTTAATTCCCCAACTTAAAACGCGCCACGGGGCGCGTTTGCACAGATGTCACCTCAGGCCCCGCCCTCCCTTCACCATTGTGCAAATATTCTTCTAAAATCATCCGAAATACGAATTCCGATTTACTCACCTGTTATAAGGAGAGACCTCAGTGCTGCATCTTTCAGCCCAGTACTGGTCCTGAAAAGTAATTTTAACCGTACTTACCAGTAACTTAAATTTCCTTCCATAGGATATCATTGCCTGCTTTTTGCTGAAAAAGTTTCTAAGTGTTGATTTTTGAAACATACAAATATTCCTCTAAAATCAGCCGAAATACGAATTCCGATTTACTCACCTGTTGTAAGGAGAGACCTCAGTGCCGTATCTTTCAGCCCAGTACTGGTCCTGAAAAGTAATTTTAACCGTACTTACCAGTAACTTGAATTTCCTTCCATAGGCTAACATTGACTGGTTTCACTTGGAAATTCTTCTAAGTGTGGAGTTTTGGAACTTTATAATATTCCTCTAAAATCAACCAAAGTACGAATTCCAATTTACTCACCTGTTATCAGGAGAGAACCCAGTGCTGCATCTTTTAGCCCAGCACTGACCCTGAAAAGTAATTTTAACCGTACTTACCAGTAACTTGAATTTCCTTCCATAGACTAACATTGACTGGTTTCACTTGGAAATTCTTCTAAGTGTGGAATTTTGGAACTTTAAAATATTCCTCTAAAATCAGCCGAAATACGAATTCCGATTTACTCACCTGTTATCAGGAGAGACCTCAGTGCTGCATCTTTCAGCCCAGTACTGATCCTCAAAAGTAATTTTAACCGTACTTACCAGTAACTTGAATTTCCTTCCATAGGATATCATTGCCTGCTTTTTGCTGAAAAAGTTTCTAAGTGTTGATTTTTGAAACATACAAATATTCCTCTAAAATCAGCCGAAATCCGAATTCTGATTTACTCACTTGTTATCAGGAGAGACCTCAGTGCTGCATCTTTCAGCCCAGTACTGGTCCTGAAAAGTAATTTTAACCGTACTTACCGGTAACTTGAATTTCCTTCATAGGCTAACATTGACTGGTTTCACTTGGAAATTCTTCTAAGTGTGGAGTTTTGGAACTTTATAATATTCCTCTAAAATCAACCAAAGTACGAATTCCAATTTACTCACCTGTTATCAGGAGAGAACCCAGTGCTGCATCTTTTAGCCCAGCACTGACCCTGAAAAAGTAATTTTAACCGTACTTACCAGTAACTTATATTTTCTTCCATAGGAATCCATTGTCTGCTTTTCAGCAGAAAAGTTTCAAAGTGTCGATTTTCACAAACTACAAATATTCCTAAAAAATCGCCTGTATGACTTAAACGCATTCTTTCAACTGTTTACAGGAGATGCACCAGTGCTGGATCCAGGATCCAACACTGAGTAAGAAAAAGTAACGATAACAGTTTTTAACTTCTAAGTGAATTTCCTTCCATAGGATAACATTGGTGATTCTATGAGAAAAAGTTTCTAAGTGTCAACTTTTAAAGTACAATAATATTCCTTAAAAATCACGACTGTAACCAAAACGCTTTTACTCAACTGTTTACAGGAGATGTGCCAGGACTGAATCTAGGATCCAGTCCTGTGGTTAGAAAAAGTAATCCATAAAGTAACTAATTGCATTTAACTAGAAATTCACATTGAGCTGAATGTTGCATTGTGTTTGAAAATGTGTTGCCCATTGCAACAACTGTAACTACTGTACTTAAAAGTCTATTGCCTATGTGCAAAGTATTTAAACTAAAGTAATTCATTCTGAGAAAGTATTTTTTGTAATGTAATGTATAATGTAATTACAATGTAATTTAAAAAATAAAATATGTAAAAAAAAATTGTTTCTAAAAATGTAGTAAATTAGTATTAAACAATTTTATATAACAATTAATACATTTAAAAATTGTCATTTACAAAACCTTTGAAATTCACTGAAAAAACCGTAGGTTTCAGACATGTTATAGTTACAAATTAGCATTTAAAAAACCTTTGAAATTCACTGAAAAAACCATAGGTTTCAGGGACGTTATAGTTACAAATTAGCATTTAAAAAACCTTTGAAATTCACTGAAAAAAACATAGGTTTTAGGGACAGTTATAGTTAGTTGGACATTGCACTCGTACAAAACCCGTGAAATTCCCCGTTATAGTTAGTCCAGCTAACTATAACTCGCGCCCGCAATGCACTGCTGATGACGTCACATATTACATCACTCATGACATGGTCAGTGACATCACTGATGACATCACTGATGACATCTCAAATTACATCACTGATGACATCACTGGTGACATCATCCATGTGATAATTTCATGCATCTTCTCACACCCTAATATAACCTTTGATACACCCACTCTAAATTACAGACTGCCATTCGCAAAACCATAGACACTCCAACACCAATAACTACATACCCACTCACTGATTCTTAGGTCTACGCACACATCAACTCACTCACCCGTACAGTCACTCATACTTACGGTCACTCAGTACAGGACTATCATATGCACTCATACTCCTATATAGACACTCAAACACCGCCACTCATCCATAGAGGTACTCACACACCTAGTCAGTCATGCAAATAATTAAACACACTACCATTTACTCACCTATACAGTTATACACATACCAGCTCACTTACTCATACAAATACTAGCACATTCTTACGCTCTTATACAATCACTGATACAAGCACACACTCATCCATACAGCCACTATCACAATCACTCACTCTCGCTTATAGCTATTTATATACTCCAACACACATATATACTGCCTTTCACATATGTAGTTACTCACACATGTACCACTGGGACATACATTCACTCACTAACACACTCTTACACACACTTACCCACCCATACAGTCTATCACAGATGCACTCTTGAAACCATCCACCCAGTGAATCACCCACTCACACATTTATGCACAGAGTCGCACACACCCCTCCCACACAAACACTCAGGCACCCATACAGATACTCACACAAGCATTCATTAACTCATATAGACACTCATGTAGCTATTCACAAACACATGCAGCCACTTACACAGCAACAGACAGACGGATACAGACATTCACCCAGTTTAGTCACTAACCCATGCATTCAGTAAGATACGTTAAATCACTCACTTATACAGTCAGTCACGCACCTACTAAATCATCCATACAGACACTTACACACCCACTCATTCTTCAATACGTCTTTTCCTATATATATTAAAAATATTTAAACTTTACAGAAACACACAGTCACTGGATGATGTCAACAGTGATGTCATTTGAGATGTCATCAGTGATGTCATCAGTGATGTCACTGACCATGTCATGAGTGATGTAATATGTGACGTCATCAGCAGTGCATTGCGGGGGCGCGAGATATAGTTAGCTGGACTAACTATAACGGGGGAATTTCACGAGTTTTGTACGAGTGCAATGTCCAACTAACTATAACTGTCCCTAAAACCTATGGTTTTTTCAGTGAATATATATATATATATTCACTGAAAAAACCAGAGGTTGTCTGAACTGGGGTGGCGTGGTGAAGCAAAATAACGATGGATTAAACCCAGATCTGTGACTGGGGGTGAATGTTTGCCAATGTGCAGCATTCCGTCCATCATCTTGTGTGTTTTGCATTTCGCCCTAAGTGGGAAGGGTATGCCCAGACGTGGGTCCCGTGCTCACTACGCCACTGGAGTCAAGCTATCCTGGCTGATGAAGGCTGATAGCCAGAAACCGGTCCTAGGATGCTTGATTCCGGTCCAGGGAAGACATGGCTTGGCAGTTCGGTCTGGACTGTTCCCATGAGGCACAGGGTCAAGACTGATTTGCATATGGCTATGTCTGAACTGGGGTGGCGTGGTGAAGCAAAATAACGATGGATTAAACCCAGATCTGTGACTGGGGGTGAATGTTTGCCAATGTGCAGCATTCCGTCCATCATCTTGTGTGTTTTGCATTTCGCCCTAAGTGGGAAGGGTATGCCCAGACGTGGGTCCCGTGCTCACTACGCCACTGGAGTCAAGCTATCCTGGCTGATGAAGGCTGATAGCCAGAAACCGGTCCTAGGATGCTTGATTCCGGTCCAGGGAAGACATGGCTTGGCAGTTCGGTCTGGACTGTTCCCATGAGGCACAGGGTCAAGACTGATTTGCATATGGTTATGTCTGAACTGGGGTGGCGTGGTGAAGCAAAATAACGATGGATTAAACCCAGATCTGTGACTGGGGGTGAATGTTTGCCAATGTGCAGCATTCCGTCCATCATCTTGTGTGTTTTGCATTTCGCCCTAAGTGGGAAGGGTATGCCCAGACGTGGGTCCCGTGCTCACTACGCCACTGGAGTCAAGCTATCCTGGCTGATGAAGGCTGATAGCCAGAAACCGGTCCTAGGATGCTTGATTCCGGTCCAGGGAAGACATGGCTTGGCAGTTCGGTCTGGACTGTTCCCATGAGGCACAGGGTCAAGACTGATTTGCATATGGCTATGTCTGAACTGGGGTGGCGTGGTGAAGCAAAATAACGATGGATTAAACCCAGATCTGTGACTGGGGGTGAATGTTTGCCAATGTGCAGCATTCCGTCCATCATCTTGTGTGTTTTGCATTTCGCCCTAAGTGGGAAGGGTATGCCCAGACGTGGGTCCTGTGCTCACTACGCCACTGGAGTCAAGCTATCCTGGCTGATGAAGGCTGATAGCCAGAAACCGGTCCTAGGATGCTTGATTCCGGTCCAGGGAAGACATGGCTTGGCAGTTCGGTCTGGACTGTTCCCATGAGGCACAGGGTCAAGACTGATTTGCATATGGCTATGTCTGAACTGGGGTGGCGTGGTGAAGCAAAATAACGATGGATTAAACCCAGATCTGTGACTGGGGGTGAATGTTTGCCAATGTGCAGCATTCCGTCCATCATCTTGTGTGTTTTGCTTTTAGCCTATGAAGGGAATTCAAGTTACCGGTAAGTACGGTTAAAATTACTTTTGAGGATCAGTACTGGGCTGAAAGATGCAGCACTGAGGTCTCTCCTGATAACAGGTGAGTAAATCGGAATTCGTATTTCGGCTGATTTTAGAGGATAATTTTAAAGTTCCAGAACTCCACACTTAGAAGAATTTCCAAGTGAAACCAGTCAATGTTAGCCTATGAAGGAAATTCAAGTTACCGGTAAGTACGGTTAAAATTACTTTTGAGGATCAGTACTGGGCTGAAAGATGCAGCACTGAGGTCTCTCCTGATAACAGGTGAGTAAATCGGAATTCGTATTTCGGCTGATTTTAGAGGAATATTTTAAAGTTCCAAAACTCCACACACAGAAGAATTTCCAAGTGAAACCAGTCAATGTTAGCCTATGAAGGAAATTCAAGTTACCGGTAAGTACGGTTAAAATTACTTTTCAGGATCAGTACTGGGCTGAAAGATGCAGCACTGAGGTCTCTCCTGATAACAGGTGAGTAAATCGGAATTCGTATTTTGGCTGATTTTAGAAGAATATTTTAAAGTTCCAAAACTCCACACTTAGAAGAATTTCCAAGTGAAACCAGTCAATGTTAGCCTATGAAGGAAATTCAAGTTACCGGTAAGTACGGTTAAAATTACTTTTGAGGATCAGTACTGGGCTGAAAGATGCAGCACTGAGGTCTCTCCTGATAACAGGTGAGTAAATCGGAATTCGTATTTCGGCTGATTTTAGAGGAATATTTTAAAGTTCCAAAACTCCACACTTAGAAGAATTTCCAAGTGAAACCAGTCAATGTTAGCCTATGAAGGAAATTCAAGTTACCGGTAAGTACGGTTAAAATTACTTTTGAGGATCAGTACTGGGCTGAAAGATGCAGCACAGAGGTTTCTCCTGATAATAGGTGAGTAAATCGGAATTCGTATTTCGGCTGATTTTAGAGGAATATTTTAAAGTTCCAAAACTCCACACTTCGAAGAATTTCCAAGTGAAACCAGTCAATGTTAGCCTATGTAAGGAAATTCAAGTTACTGGTAAGTACGGTTAAAATTACTTTTCAGGACCAGTACTGGGCTGAAAGATGCAGCACTGAGGTCTCTCCTGATAACAGGTGAGTAAATCTGAATTCGGATTTCGGCTGATTTTAGAGGAATATTTGTATGTTTCAAAAATCAACACTTAGAAACTTTTTCAGCAAAAAGCAGGCAATGATATCCTATGGAAGGAAATTCAAGTTACTGGTAAGTACGGTTAAAATTACTTTTGAGGATCAGTACTGGGCTGAAAGATGCAGCACTGAGGTCTCTCCTGATAACAGGTGAGTAAATCGGAATTCGTATTTCGGCTGATTTTAGAGGAATATTTTAAAGTTCCAAAACTCCACACTTAGAAGAATTTCCAAGTGAAACCAGTCAATGTTAGCCTATGAAGGAAATTCAAGTTACCGGTAAGTACGGTTAAAATTACTTTTGAGGATCAGTACTGGGCTGAAAGATGCAGCACTGAGGTCTCTCCTGATAACAGGTGAGTAAATCGGAATTCGGATTTCGGCTGATTTTAGAGGAATATTTGCACAATGGTGAAGGGAGGGGCGGGGCCTGAGGTGACATCTGTGCAAACGCGCCCCGTGGTGCGTTTTAAGTTGGGGGATTAAGTCCCCTTGAATCATGAGGGTCCCTACGGGCCAACTAGCCCACCAGGAACCTCCAGTATGCGCCAGGGGCTGCGTTGCAGAGACATGTACAGAGGCCACACCCCTTTTACACCTCTCTGCAACGCAGCTCTGTGGCGCTTTCTGGACGTACCTGTTGGGCTAGTTGGCCCCCAGGGACCCTCAGGATTGAAGAGGATTTAATTCCCCATCTTAAAACGCGCCACGGGGCCTGTTTGCACACATGTCACCTGAAGCCCCGCCCTCCCTTCACCACTGTGCAAACACGCCCTGTGGCGCGTTTTAAGTCGGGGGATTAACTCCCCTTGAATCCTGAGGGTCCCTGGGGTGCAACTAGCCCACCATATACCTCCAAAAGCGCCATAGAGCTGGGTTGCAGAGAGGTGTAAAAGGGGCGTGGCCTCTGTACACCTCTCTGCAAGGCAGCCCCCTGGCGCATACTGGAGGTTCCTGGTGGGCTAGTTGGCCCCCAGGGACCCCCAGTATTCAAGGGGAATTGTTCCCCTCTGCAATTGCGCCAGGGGGCGCGTTTGCAGAGTGGTGAAGGAAGGGGGCGGGCCTGCGGGCCCGATCGTTTTTTTTTTTTTTTGTTTTTTTTTTTTTGGGGGGGAGGGGGGCCGCGTGGCCCCCCTCCCGGGCCACTACTTGCCCCGGGGACCCCATCCCCCGGGGCTGGCCCTCTCGTTGGGGACTGTGGGGGTCCCCAATCCCCCACAGTCCCGCCGGCTCCCCGCGTCCTACGGGAGCCGGCATTGCTTACACATGGGGAGCAGCTAACATGCTGCTCCCCATGTGGAAAGCAATCGGCTTTGGATATTGGAAGAGAGAGCAGGTTTCCTGCTCTCTCTTCCAATATCCAAAGCAAGTTTGCAATGACACGGGAGCCGCGAGGCTCCCGTCCTGCCATAGCAAACTACAGTGTCCCGGGGGTAGGCACCCCGGGACACTGCAGGAGCCGGCCCTGGGGGTGGTGGTCCCCAGGGCCATCAAGGGCTCCAGGAGGGGGCCGCGCGGCCCCCTCCCATTCAGTACACAGCCCCGGGGAGGTGGTGGTCCCCGGGGCTCTGGGGGTCTGTAACGGACCCCCATATTAAAATGTTTAGTGCCCCGGGGAGGTGGTGGTCCCGGGGCGTGTGGGGGCTGGAGCCCCCACACAGGTTTAATAATTTTTTAAAAAGCCCCGGGGAGGTGGTGGTCCCCGGGGCGTGTGGGGGCTGGAGCCCCCCACACAGGTTTTTAATAAAAAAAGAAGCCCCGGGGAGGTGGTGGTCCCCGGGGCTGCGGGAGGGCTCAGAGCCCTCCCGCACCATTGTACATAAAGCCCCGGGGGGTGGTGGTCCCCGGGGCTTGGGGGGCCCTAAGAGGCCCCCCACACATAAAATTAACACCCCCCCCAGCATGCCCCCGGGACTTGGCCCACCCGGGGGCCAATTAACATCGAAGCGCGGGAGACCGCGCTTCGATTTTTTTTTTTCCGGCAGGATTCGCGCACCCTGAGCGCATCCTGCCGATTTTTAAAAAAAAAATTATTTTTTTTTTGCCCAGGGGGTCCTTGTGGGACCCCCTGAGCAAACCTAGGGGGTCAGGGTGTTTCTACCCTGCCCCCTTTGTGCGCTTTGCGCACTTGTTTCTGTCCCTCGGTTCTACCGAGGGACAAAATGGCTGCCAACATTTCCTGAATCGGAATGTTGACAGCCAGCTGACAGCCAATTAACATGCAGCTCGTGATCGGGAGGGTACGCGGACCCTACTCGTCCCTAGATATCACTAACTTTTTACTTTTCATTTTCTCAGCAACTACTGAACGGATTTACACCATTTAACAAAAAGGGTTCTTTCTGAACCAAGAACTACCTCTTTGCCAAATTTGGTGTAATTCCGTTCAGCAGTTCGGGCTGTAGCCGTGTCTAAAGTTTCCTATGGGAAAATGAATGGGGAAAACGCGTTTTGGGACCCCCTTTTTTCTCGGCCCCCGCTTGACGTATCACCCCGAGACTTTCAGGGTAGGAGCGGACCGGAGCGCCCCACGAAGTTTGAAAATTTCGCGAAGATACGTCAACCGGCAAGAGAGTTATTTCAAATAGAATGTCGCGGATTTCCTATGGATAATAGGTTGTAACTATAACTATCTACTGGCGACCGCCAGTAGATAATATATATATATTCACTGAAAAAACCATAGGTTTTAGGGACAGTTATAGTTAGTTGGACATTTCACTTGTACAAAACCATAGAAATTCCCCCGTTATAGTTAGTTCAGCTAACTATAACTCGCGCCCCCGCAATGCACTGCTGATGACGTCACATATTACATCACTCATGACATGGTCAGTGACATCACTGATGACATCACTGATGACATCTCAAATGACATCACTGATGACATCACTGATGACATCATCCAGTGACTGTGTGTTTCTGTAAAGTTTAAATATGTTTAATATATATAGGGAAAGGCGTATTGAAGAATGAGTGGGTGTATAAGTGTCTGAATGGATGATTTAGTACGTGAGTGACTGACTCTACAAGTGATTGATTAAATGTATCTTACTGAATGCATGGGTTAGTGACTAAACTGTGTGAATGTCTGTATCCGTCTGTCTGTTGGTTTGTAAGCGGCTGCATGGCTTTCTGAATAGCTACATGAGTGTCTACATGGGTTATTGATTGATTGTCTGAGTATCTGTATGGGTGCCTGAGTGTTTGTGTGGGTGGGGTGTGTGTGACTCTGTGCATAGATGTGTGAGTTGGTGATTCACTGGGTGCATGGTTTCAAGAGTGCATCTGTGATGGACTGTATGGGTGGGTGAGTGTGTGTATGGGTGTGTTAGTGATTGAATGTATATCTCAGTGGTACATGTGTGAGTAACTACATATGTGAAAGGCAGTATATATGTGTGTTGGAGTATATAAATGGCTATAAGTGAGAGTGTGTGATTGTGAAAGTGGCTGTATGGATGAGTGTGTACTTGTATCAGTGATTGTATAAGAGCGTAAGAATGTGCTAGTATTTGTATGAGTAAGTGAGCTGGTGTGTGTATAACTGTATAGGTGAGTAAATGGGTGTGTGATTAAGTTTTTTGCATGACTGACTAGGTGTGTGAGTACCTCTATGGATGAGTGGCGGTGTGTGAGTGTTTATATAGGTGTATGAGTGCATATGATAGTCCTGTACTGAGTGACTAAGTATGAGTGACTGTACGGGTGAGTGAGTGGATGTGTGTGTAGACCTAAGAATCAGTGAGTGGGTATGTAGTTTTTGGTGTTGGAGTGTCTATGGTTTTGAGAACGGCAGTCTGTAATTTAGAGTGGGTGTATCAAAAGTTATATTAGGGTGTGAGAAGATGCATGAAATTATCACATGGATGATGTCATCAGTGATGTCATTTGAGATGTCATCAGTGATGTCATCAGTGATGTCACTGACCAAGTCATGAGTGATGTAATATGTGACGTCATCAGCAGTGCATTGCGGGGCGCGAGTTATAGTTAGCTGAACTAACTATAACGGGGGAATTTCTATGGTTTTGTACGAGTGAAATGTCCAACTAACTATAACTGTCCCTAAAACCTATGGTTTTTTCAGTGAATTTCAAAGGTTTTTTAAATGCTAATTTCTAACTATAACGTGTCTGAAACCTATGGTTTTTTCAGTGAATTTCAAAGGTTTTTTAAATGCTAATTTCTAACTAGAACGTGCCTGAAACCTATGATTTTTTAAGTGAATTTCAAAGGTTTTTTAAATGCTAGTTTCTAACTATGCCTACAGAGGTAGGACATGTGAAGAAAGAAGAAAAAACGCACAGAAAGAAGCAAAAGATGTGCAGAAAGAACCAACAGAGGAGCAGAAAGAGGCCTTGTTGCAAAATCATCCTGTGCCCACAACTTTTTCAGACGGGTACTGGTGGTAACTGACTCTGACTAACCAGAGCCAGTGCTATGCTAAAAGACACTTAGAATACAGTGAAAACACCTACATACACTAGGGAACACTATGCGTTGGGGTACCCCTGTGATTATCATGACCTCCTCTGCAAGTCCCTAGTACATAATAGGGCAGGGGGATTAAAACTACCTCTTAAAACGCGCTACAGGGCGCGTTTGCACAGTGGTGAAGGGAGGGGGGCTGAGGTGACATGTGTGCAAACGCACCCCGTGGCGCGTTTTAAGTTGCGGGATTAAGTCCCCTTGAATTCTGAGGGTCCCTGGGGCCCAACTAGCCCCCAGGTACCTACAGTTAGGACCACAGAGCTGAGTTGCAGAGAGGCGTTCCGAGGCCACGCACCTTTTTCACCTCTCTGCAACGCAACTCTGTTGTGCTTACTGAAGGTACCTGGTGGGCTAGTTGGCCCCCAGGGTCCCTCAGGATTCAAAGGGAATTAATTCCCCAACTTAAAACGCACCACAGGGCGTGTTTGCGCACATGTCACCTGAGGCCTCGCCCCTCCCTTCACCACTGTGCAAACGCGCCCCGTGGTGCGTTTTAAGTTGGGGGATTAGGTCACCATGAATCCTGAGGGTCCCTGGGGCCCAACTAGCCCACTAGGTACTTCCAGTAAGCACCACAAGCCTGCGTTGCAACGCCTGTAACAAATTGTGCAGTTGTGTTTAGGTAGTGAAGAGGGTCGTGCTGGGGGTAGTGTTTTAGGGTTTAGGGTAGTGCAGTGGTGTTTGGGTAGTGTAGGGGGTCATGCTGGGGGTAGATTTAGGGTTTAGGGTAGTGCAGTGGTGTTTGGGTAGTGTAGGGGGTCGTGCTGGGGGTAGTGGTTTAGGGTAGTGCAGTGGTGTTTGGGTAGTGTAGGGGGTACTGCTGGGGGTAGTGTTTTAGGGTTTAGGTTAGTGCAGTGGTGTTTGGGTAGTGTAGGGGTACTGCTGGGGGTAGTGTTTTAGGGTTTAGGGTAGTGCAGTGGTGTTTGTGTAGTGTAGGGGTAGTGTTTTAGGGTTTAGGGTAGTGCAGTGGTGTTTGTGTAGTGTAGGAGGTCGTGTTTTAGGGTTTAGGGTAGTGCAGTGGTCTTTGGGTAGTGTAGGGAGTCGTGCGGGGGTAGTGTTTTAGGGTTTAGGGTAGTGTAGGGGGTCATGCGGGGGGTAGTGTTTTAGGGATTAGGGTAGTGCATTGGTGTTTGGGTAGTGTAGGGGGTCATGCGGTGGGTAGTGTTTTAGGGTTTAGGGCAGTGCAGTGGTGTTTGGGTAGTGTAGGGGGTCGTGCTGGGGGAGTGTTTTAGGGTTTAGGGCAGTGCAATGGTGTTCGGGTAGTGTAGGGGGTCGTGCTGGGGGAGTGTTTTAGGGTTTAGGGCAGTGCAATGGTGTTCGGGTAGTGTAGGGGGTCGTGCTGGGGGAGTGTTTTAGGGTTTAGGGCAGTGCAGTGGTGTTCGGGTAGTGTAGGGGGTCGTGCTGGGGGAGTGTTTGAGGGTTTAGGGCAGTGCAGTCGTGTTCGGGTAGTGTAGGGGGTTGTGCTGGGGGTAGTATTTTAGGGTTTAGGGTAGTGCAGTGGTGTTCGGGTAGTGTAGGGGGTCGTGCTGGGGGTAGTGTTCTAGGGTTTAGGGCAGTGCAGTGGTGTTTGGGCAGTGTAGGGGGTAATGCTGGGGGTGGTGTTTTAGGGTTTAGGGCAGTGCAGTGGTGTTCGGGCAGTGTAGGGCGTCGTGCTGGGGGTGGTGTTTCAGGGTTTAGGGCAGTGCAGTGGTGTTCGGGCAGTGTAGGGGGTGGTGTTTCAGGGTTTAGGGCAGTGCAGTGGTGTTTGGGCAGTGTAGGGGGTCGTGCAGGGGGTGGTGTTTCAGGGTTTAGGGCAGTGGTGTTCGGGCAGTGTAGGGGGTCGTGCTGTGGGTGGTGTTTCAGGGTTTGGGGTAGTGCAGTCGTGTTCAAGCAGTAAAGGGGGTCGTGCTGGGGGTGGTGTTTCAGGGTTTAGGGCAGTGCAGTGGTGTTCGGGCAGTGTAGGGGGCGGTGCAGGGGGTGGTGTTTCAGGGTTTAGGGCAGTGCAGTGGTGTTCGGGCAGTGTAGGGGGTGTTGCAGGGGGTGGTGTTTCAGAGTTTAGGGCAGTGCAGTGGTGTTCGGGCAGTGTAGGGGGTCATGCAGGGGTGGTGTTTCAGGGTTTAGGGCAGTGCAGTGGTGTTCGGGCAGTGTAGGGGTCGTGCTGGGGCTGGTGTTTCAGGGTTTAGGGCAGTATAGTGGTGTTCGGGCAGTGTAGGGGGTCGTGCTGGGGCTGGTGTTTCAGGGTTTAGGGCAGTGCAGTGGTGTTCGGGCAGTGTAGGGGGTCGTGCTGGGGCTGGTGTTTCAGGGCTTAGGGCAGTGCAGCGGAGTTCGGACAGTGTAGGTGGTCGTGCTGGGGCTGGTGTTTCAGGGTTTAGGGCAGTGCAGTGGTGTTCGGGCAGTGTAGGGGGTCATGCTGGGGCTGGTGTTTCAGGGTTTAGGGCAGTGCAGTGGTGTTCGGGCAGTGTATGGGGTCTTGCTGGGGCTGGTGTTTCAGAGTCTAGGGCAGTGCAGTGGTGTTCGGGCAGTGTAGGGGGTCTTGCTGGGGCTGGTGTTTCAGGGTTTAGGGCAGTGCAGTGGTGTTCGGGCAGTGTAGGGGGTCGTGCTCGGGGTGGTGTTTCAGGGTTTAGGGCAGTGCAGTGGTGTTTGGGCAGTGTAGGGGTCATGCTGGGGCTAGTGTTTCAGGATTTAGGGCAGAGCAATGGTGTTCAGGCAGTGTAGGGGGTTTTGCTGGAGGTGGTGTTTCAGGGTTTAGGGCAGTGCAGTGGTGTTCGTGCAGTGTAGGGGGTGGTGTTTCAGGGTTTAGGGCAGTGGTGTTCAGGCAGTGTAGGGGGTCTTGCTGGGGTTGATGTTTCAGGGTTTAGGGCAGTGCAGTGGTGTTCGGGCAGTGTAGGGGGTCGTGCTGGGGGTGGTGTTTCAGGGTTTAGGGCAGTGCAGTGGTGTTCCGGCAGTGTAGGAGGTCGTGCAGGTGGTGGTGTTTCAGGGTTTAGGGCAGTGCAGTGGTGTTCGGGCAGTGTAGGGGGTCGTGCTGGGGGTGGTGTTTCAGGGTTTAGGGCAGTGCAGTGGTGTTCGGGCAGTGTAGGGTGTCGTGCTGAGGGGTGGTGTTTCAGGGTTTAGTGCAGTGCAGTGGTGTTCGGGCAGTGTAGGGGGTCGTGCAGGGGGTGGTGTTTCAGGGTTTAGGGCAGTGCAGTGGTGTTTGGGCAGTGTAGGGGGTCATGCAGGGGGTGGTGTTTCAGGGTTTAGGGCAGTGCAGTGGTGTTCGGCCAGTGTAGGTGGTCTTGCTGGGGGTGGTGTTTCAGGCTTTAGTGCAGTGGTGTTCGGGCAGTGTAGGGGGTCTTGCTGGGGGTGGTGTTTCAGGGTTTAGGGCAGTGCAGTGGTGTTCGGGCAGTGTAGGGGGTCTTGCTGGGGCTGGTGTTTCAGGGTTTAGGGCAGTGCAGTGGTGTTCGGGCAGTGTAGGGGGTCGTGCTGGGGCTGGTGTTTGAGGGTTTAGGGTAGTGCAGTGGTGTTCGGGCAGTGTAGGGGGTCGTGCTGGGGCTGGTGTTTCAGGGTTTAGGGCAGTGCAGTGGTTTTCGGGCAGTGTAGGCGGTCGTGCTGGGGCTGGTGTTTCAGGGTTTAGGGCAGTGCAGTGGTGTTCGGGCAGTGTACGGGGTTGTGCTGGGGCTGTTGTTTCAGGGTTTAGGGCAGTGCAGTGGTGTTCGGGCAGTGTAGGGGGTCGTGCTGGGGGTCGTGTTTCAGGGTTTAGGGCAGTGCAGTGGTGTTCGGGCAGTGTAGGGGTCGTGCTGGGGCTGATGTTTCATGGTTTAGGGCAGTGCAGTGGTGTTCGGGCAGTGTAGGGGGTCATGCTGGGGGTGGTGTTTCAGGGTTTAGCGCAGTGCAGTGGTGTTCGGGCAGTGTAGGGGGTCATGCTGGGGGAGGTGTTTCAGGGTTTAGGGCAGTGCAGTGGTGTACGGGCAGTGTAGGGGGTCTTGCTGGGGGTGGTGTTTCAGGGTTTAGGGCAGTGGTGTTCGGGCAGTGTAGGGGGTATTGCTGGGGGTAGTGTTTTGGGGTTTAGGGCAGTGCAGTGGTGTTCGTGCAGTGTAGGGGGTCGTGCTGGGGGTGGTGTTTCAGGGCTTAGGGCAGTGCAGTAGTGTTCGGGCAGTGTAGGGGATCGTGCAGGGGGTGGTGTTTCAGGGTTTCGGGCAGTGCAGTGGTGTTCGGGCAGTGTAGGGGGTCGTGCTGGGGGTGGTGTTTCAGGGTTTAAGGCAGTGCAGTGGTGTTCGGGCAGTGTAGGGGGTCGTGCAGGGGGTGGTGTTTCAGGGTTTAGGGCAGTGCAGTGGTGTTCAGGCAGTGTAGGGGTCGTGCTGGGGCTGGTGTTTCAGGGTTTAGGGCAGTGCAGTGGTGTTGGGCAGTGTAGGGGGTCTTGCTGGGGGTAGTGTTTCAGGGTTTAGGGCAGTGTAGTGGTGTTCTTGCAGTGTAGGGGGTCGTGCTGGGGATGGTGTTTCAGGGTTTAAGGCAGTGCAGTAGTGTTCGGGCAGTGTAGGGGGTCGTGCAGGGGGTGGTGTTTCAGGGTTTAGGGCAGTGCAGTGGTGTTCGGGCAGTGTAGGGGGTCGTGCTGGGGGTGGTGTTTCAGGGTTTAGGGCAGTGCAGTGGTGTTCGGGCAGTGTAGGGGGTCGTGCTGGGGGTGGTGTTTCAGGGTTTAGGGCAGTGGTGTTCGGGCAGTGTAGGGGGTCTTGCTGGGGGTGATGTTTCAGGGTTTAGGGCAGTGCAGTGGTGTTCGGGCAGTGTAGGAGGTCTTGCTGGGGGTAGTGTTTCAGGGTTTAGGGCAGTGCAGTGGTGTTCGGGCAGTGTAGGGGTCATGCTGGGGGTGGTGTTTCAGGGTTTAGGGCAGTGCAGTGGTGTTCGGGCAGTGTAGGGGGTTGTGAAGGGGTGGTGTTTCAGGGTTTAGGGCAGTGCAGTGGTGTTCGGGCAGTGTAGGGGGTCGTGCTAGGGTATGTGTTTCAGGGTTTAGGGCAGTGCAGTGGTGTTCAGGCAGTGTAGGAGGTCGTGCAGGGGCTGGTGGTTCAGGGTTTAGGGCAGTGCAGTGGGGTTTGGGCAGTGTAGGGGGTTGTGCTGGGGGTAGGGGTTTAGGGTAGTGCAGTGGTGCTTGTGTAGTGTAGGGGGTCGTGCTGGGGGTAGTGTTTTAGGGTTTAGGGTAGTGCAGTGGTGTTTGTGTAGTGTAGGGGGTCATGTTTTAGGGTAGTGCAGTGGTGTTTGGGTAGTGTAGGGGGTCGTGCTGGGGGTAGTGTTTTAGGGTTTAAGGTAGTGCAGTGGTGTTTGTGTAGTGTAGGGGGTCGTGCTGGGGGTAGTGTTTTAGGGTGTAGGGTAGTGCAGTGGTGCTTGTGTAGTGTAGGGGGTCGTGCTGGGGGTAGTGTTTTAGGGTTTAGGGTAGTGCAGTGGTGTTTGTGTAGTGTAGGGGTTCATGTTTTAGGGTAGTGCAGTGGTGTTTGGGTAGTGTAGGGGGTCATGCTGGGGGTAGTGTTTTAGGATTTAGGTTAGTGCAGTGGTGTTGGGGTAGTGTTTTAGGGTTTAGGGTAGTGCAGTGGTGTTTGTGTAGTGTAGGGGGTCATGCTGGGGGTAGTGTTTTAGGGTTTAGGGTAGTGCAGTGGTGTTTTTGTAGTGTAGGGGGGGTCATGTTTTAAGATGCAACGCTCCAATACCTGACCAGTCTGCACTACATAAAACTGCAAAAAAACTAAAAATAAAAAGTGTTTTTCACACTTTTGTCATTGGGCTATATGTGGGCTACATCTGGGTAATATTTGTGCTACATTTGGGCTCTTTTTTCACTGGTGGCCATCTTGGAAGACTTCTTTGTTATGAAGTTTCCTAATTTCCTCATTTACTGCAGTCTCCTCAGTAGGAAATGCTTTCAGTTTTTTACTTTGATTCCATCAAGAAGGCATTCAGATGTGTCACACATTTGCCATAAATTCAGAATGTTATTACTCTAGTTGTTCATTAGATCACTGTAGTAAAGCTACTGCTCACCAGGGAGTTAACTGGAAGTCTGCTGCTGGTATTGAAAGTGATTGTTTCAGTCTGCATGTCAGAATTTTCTAATGAAATAGAAGAGGATTTGAGATCTCACTTAAAACATGCACTAAATTTTCTTTTTGCAGCACTAACCATAATTTCTATGGCAAAATGAACCCCCTCATTTTGTTCCTTTTTAAATTAAATGTTTTAAGTGTTACCAGTTTATTCCAATCAAGATGGCTTCAGGTGTGCCATACTTTTGTCATAAGTAAGGCTGTTAGCGCTCTAGTTGTTCTTTAGAACACTCTGGGAAGCTGCAGTAGAACACAAAGGAATCAACTGACAGTCTCTGCCCTTGTTGGATGTACATGTTTTACTGAGAATGTCAGACTTCATTCTCACATGACTGAGAAAGATAATGTGAATTTACAGAAAATATGCTCTCATTTTAGCTTCTGGGGCACCTTCCAAAACTGTATGGGACAAGCATGTGAAAATAGTTTTCTCTCAAACATGATTCATGATATCCCAGCAGAAGGTTTTTCACAGGGTAAAATCACCTTAGAACACACCACAATTCCTGAAATTAGTATGGTACCATCAACAAATGAATTCTAATGTAACTAAAGTCTGTTATCACCCTTTATAGTTCTCCTTTTGGTAACCCTCAAAATCTTTGATTCATTACAAGGCATTTCAATGGGGTACTATCATTTATATTGGTCCCAAGATGGCTGCCAGCAATTCCAGGATGAAGTGCTGACAGCCAATCAGATCTCACGATGACATGTGTGGTTAGGCTCCGCCCAGATATATATGTGTATTTACTTTTGATTTTCTCAGCAACTACTGAACGGATTTACACCATTTAACAAAAAGTGTTCTTTCTGAACCAAGAACTACCTCTTTGCCAAATTTGGTGTAATTCCGTTCAGCAGTTCGGGCTGTAGCCTTGCATAAAGTTTCCTATGGGAAATTGATTTTTGACTCTTATTTTTTAATTTCTCCGCAACTACTGAACGGATTTACACCATTTAACAAAAAGGGTTCTTTCTGAACCAAGAACTACCTCTTTGCCAAATTTGGTGTAATTCCGTTCAGCAGTTCGGGCTGTAGCCGTGTCTAAAGTTTCCTATGGGAAAATGAATGGGGAAAACACGTTTTGGGACCCCCTTTTTCTCGGCCCCCGCTTGACGAATCACCCTGAGACTTTCAGGGTAGGAGCGGACCGGAGCGGGCCATAAAGTTTGAAAATTTCGCGAAGATTCGTCAACCGACGCAAGAGTTATTTCAAATAGAATGTCGCGGATTTCCTATGGAAAATAGGTCCTAACTATAACTATCTACTGGCGACCGCCAGTAGATAATATATATATATATATATATATATATATTCACTTAAAAAACACAGGTTTCAGGGATGTTATAGTTAGTTGGACATTTCACTCGTACAAAACCAGAGAAATTCGGCTGTTATAGTTAGTTGAGCTAACTATAACTCGCGCCCCCGCAATGCACTGCTGATTACGTCACATATTACATCACTCATGACATGGTCAGTGACATCACTGATAACATCACTGATGGCATCTCAAATGACATCACTGATGACATCATCCAGTGACTGTGTGTTTCTGAAAAGTTAAAATATGTTTTATATATATCTACAGGGCACGAGTCGAGATACCACGCGGGTGGACGGCGTCCCCCACTTATTTTACAGGGTGGACGCCGTCCACCCTGCTCATCAAAAGCTGGATACTCGACCAACCAAGCTTTTCCAGGTGATTGCGGCAGAATCCAGAATTTCTCGGTCTGCCGGTCACCACGCCCCTGCACTTAACTTTCTTAGAAGACATAAATTGACTTGCCCGCCCATCTCTCTGCGCTACCTATCACAGCTCTTGCCTTGCATTTTTAACCTGCCGCAATCGCCTCGCATCTTTGCCGGGCTGCTGCTGCTGGTGGCAGGGGCATGCACGCTTCGCTCCCTCGCACCCCTTCTGCTGTCATTTATTGTTCCACTGCTGCCGTCCCGATCCCTCCTGCCTTTTGGTGGCCGCGACCTGTATTATGCACTGAGATGGTGCACCAGGAGAGCTCAAAGGGCTTCAGATCCCCCGTCGTGTGTCAGCCCGGGCTGAGACAGCTTCCCGGGCACACACAAACAAAGACTGTTTTTGAGCTGCTTTAGGCTGGCTGGTCTGGCGTCAGTCTAATTGCAGCCGCACCTGAGTACTTCACAGGTCTTTAAAAGACCCTGAAATTTGGCTCTAGTTGCGCCTCTGGTACCAGGTAAGGATGCGAGCCGGGGCTGGGTCCCTGCGCTCCCCCTCAGCAGAATAGGGCCTGCCGGCCGCCTCTAGGGCGGCAGCAGCAGGTTTACTGCTATGAAGCAATGGATGGCGCGTGTGGTGTTTATATTCTATCTCGAGTTAAATTCTGCTGGTGTCAGAATGAAAGACTCAGATAACGCAGGCCTATCCTGAATTTTTCATGAGTGGCACGTGCATGTTGTGATGTTCTGTGCTCATTTCTGTACACATACTGGAGTCCCTTCCATTTTACAAAGGGAAGAGGGCAGCATCAGGGTGTGAAGCAGAGAAGCACTACTGACAATTCAGCCTGCCTGTTTTACCGAGAAGCCCCATAGACAGATTTCATGTTTGGTGTTGATGCCAGGAAGCCTGGCATGTACATGCTTCTCTGGTCCACGTTGTTAGATTTGTAGTGTAGTTGCTAAATGGTGGTAGCTCCCACAAAAATAAACGTCTTGTGTGGTTGCCTGTCAATGAACATGGCTTTGAAAACGGTATGGCAGTGGCTGGAATTGTTGCCTTTCCATAGAATCTAATATACCATATCATATTCTTGCAAGAGCAGCTACAGTGAATGTAAAGGTATTTCCACAGCCTTGCATGTGTCACATAGGTAGGTTATGTAGATAGTGTGTGTGTGCAATGTGTAGTGCGTGTTTTTACACGTGACACCCAGCAAGTGTGGCCTTGCTCTTGAATTGCTGCAGGTTCAGCTGTTTAAAATGACAGAAGGGCTTCCAAGCAGGTGCCTTGGTAACGTCTAACTCCCTCCTACTGCTATGAACTCCCAAACAAAACTTCCTAGACCTTTCCCTCTTCTACCCCCCAGTATTCCTTTTCAATCTAACAGACTAACATGTCCACTGCTCAAATGAATGTCATATTTCCCTATATTGTGATGTCACTTCCTGTGATGTCACGCGCCGTGATGTCACGCACCGTGATGTCACTTCCTGTTATACTACCTAACTTGGAGAGTCCCCCCACTTCTTTTTTTAGGACTTGTGCCCTGTATATATATACGCCAAGGTGTATTGAAGAATGAGTGGGTGTATGAGTGTCTGAATGGATGATTTAGAAGGTGCGTGACTGAGTGTATAAGTGAGTGATTAAACGTGCCTTACTGAATGCATGGGTGAGTGACTAATCTGTGTGAATGTCTGTATCAGTCTGTAAATTGGTGTGTAAGCGGCTGCATGGGTTGGTGAGTAGCTACATGAGTGTCTATATGGGTTAGTGACTGGTTGTCTGAGTATCTGTATGGGTGCCTGAGTGTCTGTGTGGGTGGGGGGGGGTGTGACTCTGTGCACAGATGTATGAGTGGGTGATTCACTGGGTGTATGGGTTCAAGAGTGCATCTGTGAAGGGCTGTATGGGTGGGTGAGTGTGTGTATGGGTGTGTTGGTGAGTGAATGGATGTCTCAGTGGTACATGTGTGAGTAACTACATATGTGAAAGGCAGTATATGTGAGTGTTGGAGTATATAAATGACTATATGTGAGAGTGAGTAATTGTGAGAGTAGCTGTATGGATGAGTGTGTGCTTGTATCAGTGATTGTATAAGAGAGTAAGTATGTGTTAGTATCTGTATGAATAAGTGAGGTGGTGTGTGTATAACTGTATAGGTGAGCAAATGGGAGTGTGATTGATTCTTTACATGACCGACTAGGTGTGTGAGTAACTCTATGGGTGAGTGGGAGTGTGTGAGTGTCTGTATGGGTGTATGAGTGGGTATATCAGTGGCTGTATTGATGAGTGACTGTGTGTATGAGTGACTGTATGGGTGAGTGAGTTGAAGTGTAGGTAGACCTATAAATCAGTGAGTGGGTATGTACTAACTGGTATCGGTGTGTCTATGGTTTCGAGAATGGTAGTCTGTATTTTAGAGTGGGTGTATCAAAGGTTATATTAGGGTATGAGGAGGTGGATCAGATGATCAGCTGTGCTCCCGCCCTGTCATTGCAAACTGCAATGTCCTGAGGGGAGGCACCCTGGGACATTGCCGGAGCCGGCCCTGGGGGATGGCGGTCCCCAGGGCCAAGGAGGGCTCCAGGTAGGGGGCCGCATAGCCCCCCTCCCAATGTAAAAATAGCCCCGGGGAGGTGGTGGTACCCGGGGCCGGGGGTCCGCGTAGGACCCCGTATTTCAATAATTAGTGCCCCGCGGAGGTGGTGGTCCCCGGGGCAGTGTGGGGGGCTTGGGGGCCCACGAGGTCCCCCTGCCCATAATTGAAGAAAGCCCCAGGGAGGTGGCGGTCCCCGGGGCTACGGGGGGACACATGCCCCCCGCACATAATTAATAAAGCCCGGGGAGGTGGCAGTCCCCGGGGCAGCGTGGGCCTGCGCGGCCCCCGCATATATTTGGCACATAGCCCCCGGGACCTGGCCCAACCGGGGGATTATTAGAACGAAGCACGGGAGCCCGCGCTTCGTTTTTAAAAATCAAATTTGCCCGGGATTGCGCAACCAGTGCGAATCCGGCCGAAAATATTTAAAAAAATGCTTTTTTTGGCTCTGAGGGTCCCTGTGGGACCCCCTGACCAGGCCTAGGGGGTCAGAATATTTTTACCCTGCCCCCTTTTCTTTTTTTTCACCTTTTTTCTTGTGACTCTGTTCAAGCGAGTCACAAGATGGCTGCCATTACTTCCTCGTTTAAAGTGTTGGCAGCCAATCAGAATCAAGCCAGTGCTCGGGAGGGTTTGCGGATCTTGCGCGGTCACCAGATATCAATATTTTTTATTTTTAAATTTCTCAGGAACTACTGAACGGATTTACACCATTTAAAGCAAAGAGTGCACTCTGGACCAAGAGCTACCTTTCTGGGAAATGTGGAGTAATTCCGTTCAGCAGTTCGGGCTGTAGCCGCAACAAAGTTTCCTATGGAAATGAACATGGAGAAAATGTGTTTTGTGGACCCCCTTTTTTTCCTGACCCCCGCTTGATGAATCACCCCGAAACTTTCAAGACAGGAGCTGACCGGAGCTGGCCATTAGTTTTGAAACTTTTGCGAAGAGTCATCAAACGGCGCCAAAGATATTGGCAAATCAAAAAACGCTTTTCCTGTGGAAACTAGGTCCTAACTATAACTACCTACTGGCGACCGCTAATATATGTATATATATATCTTCATGAAACTTTCCCAAAAAGGTGCTGCTTTGTTTGTGCATGGTAAATGAGGGGGTGATCCTTAAAGCGGGGGCCAAGAAAAAGAGGAAGCGCTAAAACACAAACTCCAGTGTATTTTCCATTGGGCCTGATTACGAGTTCCTCGCAACATTCCGACCCATTAGTAAACTTCTGTATACGCATGGGTCGGAAATTTGAGTCTGAAGCAGGGGCGGCACCTCCACGTGGGTGTAGGAGCGTCGCCCCACTGCTTTCTCGCAGTGCGAGAAGCAGAAACATAAAATGGTCATGCACACTCTGCATTTTCTCTTTGTAGGCTGCATGCAGCCTACATAGAGAACATGGCCTCCCCATAGATGCCTGTGGGGTCGGCGTCCTAGCCAATCACAACACTTCCATTGCAGTGTTGTGATTGGCTTAGGGGAGGGGCGGGAGACTGCCTGCTTCCTGTATAAAGAGGAGAGAGGAGATGCGACGCGGGACCAGAGGAGATGGTAAGTTTAAATTTTTGTTAAAACTAAATTAACCCCCCCTCCTCCCTGCGCGATCCCCCTGCCCCCCACCCGCGAGTCATGCCGGCCGCAACTGGTCTGAAGGTATTTAACGCATGCGCTAAATATCGGATGCTTTCAATATCTCACCCTTTGTTAAATTTCATCAGGTCAAACCTGCCATCATTTTAACAGGAGACGCCCATATGATATTTACCATATTATGCAGATTTTGGGGCGGTAAACGCCAAATTCTGCATGTTATTCCTCAGAGAATTGTCATAGGTGCTATTTATCAGACCCATAAATAATTAACCCTGTGTTATTGTTATTTAACAGGTGCCACAAATGACACCTATACTTGTAATCAGGCTCATAGTCCTTTCTGAACAGCGCTCCCGCAAAAATTGCTGAAAGGTATTACACCAAATGTGGCAGGAAGCTAGATCTTAGTCCAGAAAGCGACCTTTTTGTGATTTGGTGTAAATCCATTCAGTCATCTTTGAGATATTATAGATGACATATATTTGTATATCTGGACAGTTGGGTTCGAGGGACTCTCACAACTTCTAGTTATTTCAAGTAACTGTAACTCACACACTCGCCATGCACTGCTCATTACCCCACATACCACTTGACTCATGACATCGTCTATTACATCATTGTTAACATGATTGCAACAGTTGAAATAACAGCATTGATGACAAGATCGTCCATGGCAGGAGTGCGAGATCCCCTAGTCGGTGATGACGACAGGACTCAGGAACCCTGAACACTTGTTGCACCGTGCCTTATTTCTGTGGGCCAGAGGGGGCAGGGGAGTGGTCTGGCCCCACATCCCCCACAGTCAGTGATGGTCACAGGACCCAGGGGCCCAGGCCGGCTGCTGCACTCTGCCTTATCTCTGGGTATGGGGTGCTGGAGCGGGTTGGGGGGCTTTGGCCTCCAGATCTCCAGTCACTGGTGTTCACAGGACCCAGGAGCCCAGGCCGGCTGCTACACCGTGCCTTTTTCTCTGGTAGGTGTGCGCAGGGCACAAGTCAAGGGTACACGCGGTTAGACGGCATCTACCCACTCTTTTCTCAGGGTGGATGCCGTCCCCCCTGCCAAGAGTTTGCTCCACACAAAAATAGGCTAAACATGTCACAGTGTAATTTTCAGACACCGGGACACATTCAGCAGCACCTTCACGTTGTCTTCTTTCATTCCGTGCAGCAAGGTGCAGGCACAGAGGGGGCTTTATTATAAAATCCATCTGTTCCCAAAACAAAGCTGAAGTTAAGGGGCCATCAGACCTCCATATGAGGGAGTATCTTGGCTGGGAGTCTTCCGAGCCTCATAGTTAAACGCAATGGAGAGGAAACAAAGGCTCGCATCTTATCACTTCACAGGTACTTATGAGAGAAATGCTTTTGACTTTGTTCAGTCCCTGTATATAAGAGATATGTAAGAACGTCAGATGTGTTGGTAACCCCAGTATTTACACAAATAACAATTTAATTACTATTATTTTGTTTTACTTCTTTTATAGCGCTACTCATCCCAATGCAGGGTGTCGGAGCGCTTTACATCACACATACACTTTGTACATTGACAATGAATGATATGTGTGTAAATGAATGTACAGCATGTGTTACATAAGACAGTGAGGCTGACAAGGTGTAGGAGTCACATGTCCTTTCCTTCATACCTCACTGTGCTTTATTAGAAGGAATACAGTTAATGAACTGCAAGTAAAAAAAGGTTCTCGGTGTTAAAAACAGTAATCCACTTACCTAGCTGCTTAAAATAAAAATCTGTCATCTGTGTGTTACATAATGTGGTTTGCAAGAGACATATTAACCCTCTATGCTACTCTGGTTCCAAACTGAGACTAAACAAAACACAGATCTCTCCAGAAAATACATTAAACTCAAGAGTGATCTAATCATTGTGCACACAAAGATCTCTGCAGCAGGTGTCTTAACCCCATAAGACACTTTCAAATGCAAACTCTGCAGCCAGTGAAACAGAACAGATTTACTGCCACGTTTCTCTTGTAAATTTCACTGTGGCAGAGTTTTAAAAATAAAGGGTATATTTATCATAGCGTTGTGCCGCTTCTGAACCCCGCAGCGGCTGGGATCTGGGATAATGCAACGCAGCACAAATTGCTGCGCTGTATTACTGTGATCCAGGGAGGCGGTCCATGGGCGTTGAGTGGATTTTGGTGCATTCCCAGATTTACCATGAGTGGTAGACCTGGGAACGCGCCACAATGCTCCGAATCCCCAGGCGAGGCGCAACGAGGAGAAATATCTTTGTGGGCTGCATTCTGCAGCGCACATAGAAAGAGGAAAATGCCTGAGGGGATTGTTTTTGTGCAGGAAGTTGTCCCTTCCTCACAAAAGCAATCCTGCCTACAACACAGGCACCTGCGTTGGCACTGGCAAGCACACTGTGCGCCAGCGTGTGCCGTATAATTTTAAATACAGTGCTATTCTGTCCTTTCCCTGACACGCAGCATGTAGGTGACTTGCTGCGCCATGCTGCGTGATGTAATGATAAATATGCCGCAATTGTATAAATTGAGACCCAGATTTTGCATCGGGGTTGCGTCACTGTTTTGGCACCACCCCAACGCAACATCTCTTTCGTTAAATATGGGAATGCGCTCAAATGTACTCATAACAGAACTGATAAAAATATTTGTGAGGTCTTAAGATCTGATGTCACTTTCAGTGAGGTTGTGATGCCACTTCCTGTGAAGGCACTTACAATGTCACGCTTCGTGATGTCATGCGCTGTGATGTCACACGCCATGATGTCTCTGCATATTGACTAACTTGGTTTGTCTCCGTGCTTCTTTTTTTAGAACTTGCGCCCTGGGGGTGCGGTACTTTCTGCCTAAGGTGTGGTGCAGGCAGGCCTGTTGCTGCCTACCTAGGATAACACGCTGCTTTGAAAACATGGATGAGCTGAGCTCACCTAAGCTGGTCTGCTGACAGATGAGAGAGTGCTGGGCCCAGAGGCTGAGGTGAGCTCAGAGCCCTCAGATGTCTGAAGCCAGGAGCCAGCATCAGCTTGTAATTATCACATCACTCATGATTACAGCACTTTATATGTGATAATCATGCGGTGCTGTGGAGTGGACAACACCCGGCAGTGACGTCACCAGTGCAAGCCAGAGATCAAGACGAGTTTATAACCCAGGCATCACCTGCAGGGCCAGCTCAGGGAGCCCAGGGGCCCGGGGCAAGTAAGGACAGGGTCTCCTCTGACTCCTGCAATTATCAGTGCTTGGGCGCCGGTGCCACTTCACCTGCTGCACTAATGGTAGCCACGACCCTACCCTGCAGGAGCTATCATGAAATGAAAAGTCATGGTCAATCGACTCAGACCCAAAGAGTGAGATGTGCGGTTAGGAGGCAGGTGGTATGTGGTGAAGGGCAGGTGTGGACCATCAATCTATGGGTGTCGGTACAGACGCAGAGTGTGAGGTGTGTGGTTAGGAGGTACGTGGTATGTGGTGAAGGGCAGGTGTGGACCATCAATCTATGGGTGTCAACCACAGACCCAGAGTGTGAGGTGTGTAGTGAAGAAGTAGGTGCAGATCATTATCTAAG